>CM068369.1:419598245-420198245 GCA_034769895.1 Magicicada septendecula
AGAAAAAGTTTTTTGATTAGTTTAAAGAGACATTAGATGGAGAAAACTTAGTAAACATATCATTTACGATACATGGAATCGAACATGACGTTCACGAGGACATCGACAGAAGAAAACGAACAGATTTCAGCACTTTGTGTGACTGTTAAAAGAATTTTAGGACGGAAAAAACAAATGGAACCGGATCAAATTCTCTATAGTTACGCTGCCCCGCTGTTTTACATGGAGCAGAAAAATCAGTGCAATCTTTAGAAAAAACTGAAGTTCTAGTAAACTTGCAGAGATGAAATTCTTGCGATATGTATGTTAAAGTATAGTAGAAACAACAGAATTTGAAACGATAAAAGAACTAAATTTTACACAAAGACACGCGCGCACGTGCGCGTGCCCGCTGTAAACGCAAGTATAGAAAGAAGTAGATTAAAATAGCTTGAATGATCAGTAGATTTGCGACCATACCATCTCAACAAATTTTAAAATATGAATCTAAGGAAAAAGAGGGAAAATAATAATATACGCAAAAGACAGATTGAAAATTGATTGTGAATGAAACACTTGACCACAATTGAGAATGGAAATCGATGTTGATTTCAAGAATGAAATCTAATTCTTGATGGAGATAGTCGTGGAGAAAATGGAAAGGTGGTAAAGGGAAGACAGGGGAAGGGAAGAGCAATCAACCTCAATACATTAAATTCAATAAAGTGTTCATATGTAAAAAAATGGTGACATAACAAACAAAACGGACTCGTGATTCAAACGCGTTTCTGCACTAACAGAAAATTACATTTATTAAACACGCTTAAACGCTGCCCGTCCAAGGACATAATACTGCACACCTGCACTCGATTACATTGTCTCACTCGGCTACAGTTATGTACACGCGCGCGCTTGTGTCGTAATAAAGTAATCTAATTACTTTTACAAAGTTTAAACGTAAAGTAAAAAAAGTCAAGTCAATTATAAGAGAGAAAACATTTTCTTCACGAGGAATATACACAAAGGAACACGCACCGAGCGGTCAGCGTTCACGACAGGAAATTCCTATCCAAACGAGACAACACAAATATTCAAGCAAAGCTTAAATATGTAAAGCATTAACTACACGCTTGACGGAGGGAGGAGGCGATTCACGAAGGTAGTCAAACCGATCCGCAAGACTAAGCAACGTACACAAAATATCGAAAGTAAATATGTGTGTATCCTCCTTTAATAGTCGGGCCGTAAAATTTACGAGTAATCCAGTCTCCGACCTCCGGTACCGACATACATCATACCACACCACCGTTGTACGTAGTTGCCGACCAATCAAATTCCTCGCGCCGTTGTCATTTTATTGTGTGAACGTAGTGCACAATAACGGGCCGATCCTTCGAAATAATAATTACCTCTGGCTAACATTCCGGTGGTGTATCGCAGGAGCGGTGATTGGTAAAACAAGTAGCCACGTACCCGACCGCCCACGAGCCGTTTACACGCCCTCATAAATCTCGTGAACGCTGACCGGATTTTACCAACTGTGCGCTGAATTTTATGGTACTTCTTGCGGAAATTTAGGAAGCATCACAAGTAGAAAATTGACCACTTTAGAAACATGCCATGCAACATTTAACACTCACTATACAAATATAATATTACCATAATACATAATTATGTAACATGTACACTCATTTACGGAATTCGGTGTATTAAACAAACAGAATCTTTGAGGAGAAATTGGAATCTTTCGAAATGTGGCTCTACCATAGAATACTGAGCATTTCATGGACAGCGCGTATAACTAATGTTGAAGTTCTCAGAAAGATAGGGAAGTTATTAACACAATGAAGATAAGAAAAGCTTCAGTATCTGGGACATCTCATGAGAAATGAACAGAGATTTTACTTACTCCAGTCCATATTACAGGGAAAAGTACTTTGAAAGAGGGGAGTTGGGCGACCGAGAATATCATGGGTGAGAAATTGAAGGACCTGGTTTGGCATGAATACAACTGACTTATTCCGTACAGAAAGTTAAAATATAGCCTGTATGATATCCAACACCCGAAACGGACAGGAACTTTCAGAAGAAGAAGAAGAAAACAAATAGAAACAGCAAACTCTAGACCCTAACTACTCTGGATATCCGAAATTACTCTTGTTTGTGGTTAACTTCTAACTGTACAACGCAGTGAACGTGTCCTGCAAAGTTGAATTTTCAAGCTCAAGCACTTACCTGATGGAAACAATAATACGAAGATCTCAACAACAAAAGTCAAATATGGTCTTCGCAGATCAGAACCTGGTTCGAACCAAAAACAGTCGTCAACAGCAAAACTGTAGAGGAAGTTTTGTGCTTCACTCACCTTGAAAGTGACAAAGCTATGATCAAGACCAAAACATCGACAGCAGACTGGACAAATTCATAATATCTTTGTAACCACTAAAAGAACACTACGAAAAGAGGTTGAAAGAGACGAAGATGAAATTCTATAAAACGAGGGCTGGTCTTTTGGTACTAGGTTTTAGGATGTAGGGGATAATAAATGGAAATGGAATTAAAAAAAAAAACTGTTGGTTAAGTTAAAGGGTGCACAACGTTTGATCATGTAGAAGACTAGGACATAAAGGATGCGTTGCATGATGAAATAAAAATGGCGACAACATCAGTTAGAGAGAATGCCCCACGTAAACCTACGAATGCCTAAGCAGGTATGGATGTACAGTACACGCCGCTAGGATGAAGGACCTTGGTATGATCGTGGAAAATACGGTTGAAGGAATGAAGGTGGAAAAGGAATAATGCTTAAAGCCTGTAGGGGAAGAGGAGGAGGTGGAGGAGAATACGATGACAATGATAACGACACATGTAATAAATTTAATGACCAAGCAATATAAAAATATTGTAATTTTGTTTACACAGAAACAGCCAATGTACCACGTTTTACAAAAATCTGGAAAGGTATAGTCTCAGTAGAAACAGGCAACTAGCAAGTACGGGTCGTCCGAGGAGGGGACGAAGGATCTCTCTTGATAATTTCTTTAAACCGATTGTACAATTTGGACGTTAATTAAACGGAACGAATAACACACACGCGCTCGCATTTAGTAAAAACACCGTTTCAAATTACTGTATTTTATCGGCACAAGGTAGTTTTCTTTTCCACTAATCAACTGTCGACGCTCCAATGAATAAGTGAATGGCCACTCACAAAATCCTCCCCTCCCCCCGTAGCAGAAAAGCTGTTAAACAAGCAAAATGTACATGTCGAAAAAACTACTTGAAATAAGTCCGCTTATTTACACCATTTAGCAACATTCCCTAGAGGTTTTATGAGTACTGTACTATAACACTGATCTACAGAAGAAAAAGTTTTTTGTGGAAAATCAATGAAATTCCGTATTTCTAATTAATTTAGCGGAGGAAATTTCAAAAATAGTTGCAGAAAAACTGAAACACGTTTAGGTTTTTGTTATAACCAACATTGTGCATGTCATAAAAAATAGCAAAAAATAATAACATGAAAATTCGTTTTATTTAGTATCTTTTTTTTATTTATCACAAAATAACACTTCATTCGACTACTTAAACATATATTCGCCTATATAAAATGAAAAACAAACAAAATAATGTTAACATTGTTAAAATTACTACTACTGGACGGGCCGTGGTCTACAGTTGTTCTACACCCCGGCTGCTGACCGCGAAAGCTTAAGAACTTGGCAATGTTAAACATAAGTTAGCATTAACACGTTAATGTTCATACGTTAGCATTTTCTTATTTTTTCCTATTATGTAGAGTCAAATCTTCTTTTTTAGTCATCCATCATTGCTGGATCCCACCGCCCTTGGTATAGGGTCTCCACGGTCCTAATATCCTGGCAGAATCTCTCTCCTTGTTCTTCGCTAATTGGTCCACGATTTTCCGGAAAGAAATCGATATGCGAACATAGAAAATGTATTTTTAGTGACACTCGACATCCCATGACTTAGTGGGACGACTTAAGATGCTCTCCTACTAGGGTTTTGTAGTTTTCTTCTTGTTTGTTGCTTACAAATTCCTTTTACTACTTTTACAAATTATTCCCATGCTTCTTTGGTTGAGTTTTCCTTCAAAAGCAGAGTTGCGAATCGTTTTTCATAAACAGGGCAAGTAAATATATTTTCTTTTATTTTTTCTTGACTTAAATGTGTCAAAAAGTTTTCTTAAATGTTTGAACCACACTCACAGCAACTGTAATGAACACACCACGACTGAACATTTCTTTTGGATCTTAAATTTATCAACATCATCGTATCACTTATCATCATCAATAGATTATCACGTCATTATCATATTTTTGCTACCCGTAATTTAAGGGCATATTTTTAATTCTAATAATAACCACACGCTTCTTAGCGTGTTTCGCTAAGAAAAAGTACGAGTACTACACATTTTTCTTTAACATACACGTATAAAATAAATATCGCGGACAATGTTTATAGTTTCAATGTATGACACGCACTCAATGCGTACCGCTGCTCTCCTGCTGAGTACCTAAGACACTAACTTCCACATTCCTATATTTGCTCTCGCATTATAACGTTCACTTCCCGACCGTTACCACGCTGTCTTATTTCTTTCGGTCGTTATATTTAACGAGACACGGGTCGTCGGCAAGCGTTTGTGTGGCGAAACGATTAAATAAAAACAAAATCATTTATTGCGAACAGTCTGCGGTGTAGTGACCCAACACTGTCACAGCTACTGCAGCAGAAATACAAACAAATTATGAGCAAAATTATGGTGGCATTTACACCTACCCCAGTTGTTCAGTTTTTCTCCACCTCATATTCTCTTATTGCTACGGACTGGAAGAGTGCATAATATTATACAGGCAAGTTTACATATCAATAGGTACAAATACGAAATACGAACAAAATGAACTGCGCACAACGTAACAACAAAGATTCATAGAAAGTTCGCTATCGAAATAAGTGGTTTAAGAACAATAAAAATGCAACATTTGTAATGAGACACTGAAGCAGATCATAATTATTAACGAAAAACCTTGACGATTAAGCAATGTTTCATACAGTACTATAGGAGGGAAAACATTCATAAACAACAACAGTAAACCTTAGTACATCATATGTTAAACTTAGCGGGCGAATTTAAAAGAAACTACATCATGTTTTTTTCATTAAAACTTATCAACTAGTTTCGAAAATACAGAGTTTTAAACATAGTGACAATCAAAAGTCATTGTGGCCGTATACTTATGGAACCAGAACGTCTGAACCGTTCTGAATGACGCACACGTCAAGATTGTCCTGGGATACACAAAATTAAAAAAGTGAAAAATGGAGGACGGCATTTAATATTTTGGTTAACATGTTAAAACGAAAGCTTGAACAATTGTCTTTATACATCCGCAGTTTTTTTTCCCTTAAAATGCTGTGTACACAAAACCAAATTGCGACTGACAACAAATCAAATTTTGTTGATCGTTTCATTAAAACCGTTTCAGTTAATCTAAAGATAAAGAGGATTCAGCACTTTCTTGTCCCCATCAATTTGGTCTGTTCCTTGGCGTTTTTACTTAGATGCCGTGATACGGGAATTTTCTAAAGTTCTTGAGAATTAAAAGAAACTTTAACACGGTCCAAGCACATCGTGTCATCAATATGTGATTGGCCTGAATGCTGACCTGTGCCAACACAGAGTTCGGTTCAGACTCCACAAAAATTATAACTATACGTAAGTGCCTCTCTAGTGGGTTAGCTGTCTTAAACTTAGGAGGGCATCCAAAATCACTGATCCCGCGCCGCTGTAGATGGCCGGAAACGTCTGGTTTTAACTATGTTGAACATTTTGGGCTAGCAGCCCGTTGAATTTTAATAATAAAGAGAATCACACAAACAGCGCCAGACCGAAAACTAGTTACTCTCCATAATCGGGAAATAATAAAATCAAATCAAACTCTCATAAAACTTCATTGTCGTTAATGTACGGAACGCTTACCTTGTCGAAACAAACCACCAACAATTACAGAAAGCATCGTCTGAGGCAATCGATGTTTTTGCGTGCAGAAAATTTAACACTTACCTGAAAGCAGAACAAGAACAAAGCATAAGTAACAATATCGCAATGATTAACATATATATATACATTTGTAATATACTGTAATCTCTTAACGCAAACGAATCGCATACAAATTAAAATTTTTAATTATAGACTTGCATAGGCCTATTTGATTTAAACATTTTCAATTTAAATTGCACCAACATATTATTATTATACATATAACCGTTATAATTATTAGGTTTTCATAGATTTACATACCATTGTAATTTTACGTGGGGAAATAATAAAATTCTTTCGCACAGGCAGAAAACATTTTTTAATGGAATTAATACGATAACTTATTTACAGCAAATAAACATGCGCTAACAAGATCACACAATCCTAATACTTTTACATAATACGTACTGCGTTGTTCTCTTCAAGCGTAACAATTATACGCCAGTGTTTTTCATACGGACGCGAGTTATTCGCACGATATCGTGAGAGTCGCCGAATGTCAACGATGCAAATTCAAACACCGCGTAAGAGAATCAAAACATGTACAAATAATAATGATGTAAACAAGCTGGTTGAATATACAAGTAATTTTGTAGGCTATAACGGGACAAACATAATATACAAGGTATATTAAAACAATCTGAGCAAATTATTTTAATGTATCGTGTAAAACCTATCCTGTATTTAAAACTATTTTTTGTGATGTTGATACTGTAACAAATGTTCACATTTTACCCAAATTGGACGCAGAGCTTAGACTTGACAGGCAGATGATTTACAAATAGTACAAAAACCCCAAAGACGGTCGTGAATGAGTTGATCATGAAAGTAAGGTGAAGACTGTAGTAAGATTTTCCATGAATTTTATCACTAGCTTAATAAAGAATATTATTCTGGGGTTTAACGCGACTTGTGTGAATCAATTCGTAGAAAACGGGGAGATTTGTAAAAGGATAATAATTTATGGAAACTGTACCAATGAAGCGCCACCACAAATGTCATTACTTGTTCACGAATTATAAGAGAAAAAAAACATCCTAATGTTACCGCAAACGCCACATTCGCCAGTCATGTCTCCACACAATCTGTTTCTCTCATCAAGACCACACAAAAAAACACGACAGGTCAACGTTTGGGGACAGTTGAAGACGCAAGACAAAAATCGCCGAGCGAGCTCAAGGCTATACTAAAAAGTGCATTCCAGAAACAGTTTGAAGATTGAAAAAAATGTTGGCCCAATGCGGCGTAGATTAGGTACTTCGAAGAGACCAATGTAAATACGGATGAACACACACACACACACACACACACACACACACACACACACACACACACACACACACACACACAGAGTATACTACTGGTTTTTTAAAAAAACCTTGCATAAAGTATGTAGAATACTCTGCAGTGATGGAATTCAAACCTGTAATACGCAATCTACGACACGAATAATAAATGGAATGAACACTGAAACAGGATGATACGTTTACCATATATGCAGATACACCTTAACGTCGGCCAACGAAGCGGCTGTTATCAGTCGCGTAATTAATTGCTAACAATGCTCTTAGGTTACTGTAATGTATCTCCACACTTATTAAACAAAGGTTACACAGACAGCAGACTGACGACGACACGACGAGTCGGCTTACTGAGGGCGGGCGATAAGCTGCAGTTCGCGAATACTAAATGTGGCAACGCCGCGTCTACGTGTACTAAACACGATATCGGTAGTGTCGGAACAATCTGACTGGAACATAAACACAATATCGGGAAAGTGTCAAGATTTTAGGAAAACGTTATAACATCAAAAGCTTCCAGTTGTTAACGTTTCGGTTGAGACAATATTACTAAAGTTTACGTTTTAAAGGCTAATTAGTCATTACATATCGTATTGTTTAAACTTCACGATGAGGGTCATTTGATGATAAAAGTGACGGGCCGTCGAACCGTGGTCCATTGTTAAAGCCCCAGACGTTTCGACTTCAGTTCTTCAGTCCACTCTTCCTTCAGCGTATGATGAAGAATACGAGAAGATGCCACTGAAGACGACTTCCGCAAATGAATTAAAAACGCCTGGCATTTTCAACAATAGTCCACAGCTTGGCGGCCTGGAAATATTATTATTAAAAGTCACAACTCACTCAAACAATTATTACAACACCAGAACCGCCAATTATTACTGTGGGAAAAAATTAACAAGAGCAGAAAATTCAACGATACTGAGTTAATACAAAAAGTGTTTACAGGAGAAAAAACGGAGTACGAACACGTACGGCCCGATAACTAAAGCCGCATCTGGAAAGATTTGACGCATAATGACATTTAAATTTATAATTAATTTACACTTCGCGTACAATGACTAGCACGAGAGCGTAACTGTGAGACGCAGAGACGGAGGTAACGGACGCCGTAACGTCGAACAAAGGAGTAAAAGGGGAGAACAGAAAACATAAACAACCAGTAGAAAAAAAGGAAACAACGGTATTCCACTTGTTGCCAAATCTGTTTCGCTAAGCGCCGTTGGGAAGTAAATGAACCGACCGCTTACTCCGTTTATTAGATTGTGTCATGAAACTTTTACTGCTTATTCTACTTGGTCCGTACCGTAGTACCAGGCGAATAAAACCACCGTGCTGTAACAGCAGCCCGCAGTCGTAAAACACACACACACACACACACACACACAGAACTCATTATTCCTTGCTGGAATTGTGTAAACACTGTTAAAATTCAATTCGATTACGGGTCGCTCTTTAAACTGGTTATATTCGTTTCAACATCTGTTGAACGAGTGGCAGTCTACACGCCAAGCCTTAATTCCCGGAAGATGATAATTTGTTCTCAAGTACAAGGGCACCACTTTTACTACACTTTTTTGTATTAGTTAAATATTTTATCTGATGATTTGGTGGGTTAATCGGCTGTTCTCTTCTCCCGTACGTACTAGATCAGCACATATCACTCCTCAATTTAAGACAGCGCTATTTTACATGCAAAAATCCTGTATTCTCGTCCATATCATTTTCATGTTTTTTCTTTTCATAATACTTTAAAATAACTTTCTTGGCTTTTTTTGTTCATCTAATTTGCTGCTGTACCACGTTTAATCTCAAACTGGACAATCCGCTCGTGGATAACAGGGAGTTGACTCAATGACGTAGGGTGAATGGAAGCATAGGAAGCGCCCCTTCCCATTTTAAAAAGCTACTGTTAAAAATAATTTAAAGCAATTAAATAGTGGTTTACCGGATTATTCAACGATGCTATGAGAAAGCAGAAAGACTAGCCAAAACGTAAATTACGTACAGTTTCGTTGCGAGAAACCACACCAAGTCCAGCGTCTGCGTAAATCGTCGTCAGCTGTCCGCGATAGCAACCCGTTATATACATCCGCGAGTGCTGTTACGTTCTGCTCTTGGTTGCACTTTGAATACTGCACAAATTATACTGTTAATGTATGCTCTTGTTTTACTGGACAGAATTAAATACTGTAGTAAGAAATACTTCAATGTTTAAGTTCGTAACCGGAATAGTATTAGGCCTAAGCAGCAGAAGTGGAAGGGGCCCTCCCCAAGCTTCACTGCTAAGATTCACTAGTCCATTCAACAACAGACAAGGTAAATGAAGTTGTATGTAGCTGATCGCGCCGAAAACTGTCTTTTTACGACGACATATGTAATAGCCATTTTCACAAGTAAAAGTCGAAAAGCAACCTGCTAATCTACAGTTTTTACACAATGTTGACGTCTATCTAACTTTAAACACATAACAAATAAACCCGACATTATTTTTTGTATAATTAAATATTGTTTGGTCCAAACTCGTCTAAAAACATAAGACAAAGGGTGAAGAAGGTCCATGTAGAGCTTTCCTTAGTTTCAGACGCACGCCTCGCCGCTGAGTCGACTGTATCACGGATTATTATGTGCACAAGTACTCCACACCAACAAATACACATGGTTATATAGTCAACTATACTCTGCGTTTTACATATCAAATCAAAACACTGAACGCAATTATTGTGCAAATTTCCTGTGGAAATGCCATCATTCAAACGTACTGGTCACAGCAGCAGTTAATGACCCCGCGGTTATCGGACATTTGACACCGACTGTAACAATTGGGAGCGTGCCCAAGAACGATAAATTAATTAATGATGCACAAATCCGATTATCGATTAAAAAGCTTTTTTCTGTCACCCGTATCGTTAGTAGCGTCGATGCCGGCTGACAGGGTAGTGTGTGTGTGTGCAACAGATGAAGAAAGTGTGTGTGCGCGCGCGCGCGTGTGTGAGAGAGAACATGAATACAGAAAGCAGAAACTAATCCGTTGCCTTTGGTGGTGGTTGGCTGACTCATATCTAACACAGTGAAAACGTGCCGACAGACCTAACCTCAGGTTTGTGTGTGTACGCGCGTGCGCGCCGCATCTCGTACGTACGCATATATACGCCATACGATCGCCGGCAACATGCAATACCTACTTCTCAACTTTCCTTTCACTCCTCGCTAGCAGTAACTGATCAAAGTAAAAACATTTACTTTAGTACACGATAAACGCAACACAACAAACACACAAACATGGGAATTAACAAGCGACTGCTGTGTTGTGTTGTGGTTGTTGTTCAGAGAAAGTCTGTTCACAAACCGGTCGGCTGGGTTACCCGATCGACTTCGCGTGCGTTGCTCGTTTCCTTTAATAAAACCGATTAGTCTGCCCTTTAAACAATCAAACTGTTAACGAAAACAGTTGTTTTCATGAGCACAGCCTTACACGCGCGCACAATTTGCATCCTAATGTAATCGTGTTCAGGAAGGGAACACAGCTTCGCCTATACATCGCGTATGTACACATACACATCAGTCCACTTAGACGCGCGGCTAACCACTACCCTACCGGTATATGTGCAACTTATCTTTCACTTCTTCCGTAATTCATCTGTGTCATGTGTGTATGCTAAAACACTGTGATGTTAAAGTTCTCGAAATGTTTACGAAAATACTCCAAAGGAAATAGAGGACGCCCAAATACGACACTACAAAGCTGTGACTATAGCGTTCCTACACCGTTCGGAAACGAAGATACTTTTAAAACGAGACTCCAGCAGGATAACGGAAAAGCTGCCATACGATTTCATGATATGATGAAAGCTGACTGCATCACTGTCTACAATTTCTGTGATGCAGTGCAACAGAGAGAATTTAAAACCAAGGGACCAAGAGATGAAGTGAAAATGAATGGAATCATAGTGGAAAAAAAAGGTAAGAGTTAAGGGAGTAAGGTTACCGAGAGATGTATTGGACGACGTCATGGACCCCAAGTCGTTCGTAAGCCTCGAAGTGACATAATGGGGGAAAACCTGGAATCGGAACGGGCTTGTGCCGTAATCCCGGGAGAAAGAAGACTGAGTATCTTCAAATTTACTCCTTCCTGATCACGTTTAAAGCAGTACGTCTTTCCGAAACCGTATAAGCTATATGAGAAGGACATGACCAGTAGACATGATCTTAATGTAATAGTAAAGGCAAAAAACAAAGTGCTCTGATGAACAGAAATCTACAAAGAATGCAGCAAGTTTACGCCCCCTAGTCTAAAAGAATTAATATATGTGCGACACGTAAATGTAATCTACCTCCATAAAACATACGTTTCAGTACGTTCTGAATCGGGTTTACACCGAAAATACAAGCTAAAAATCCTCAGAGTTCAAAAATATATTAAAAACAATTGGCGATGTTTAATTTAAGCTTGTCATAAACGTTAAGTTTTTCAGAGTATTTAAGATTTATTACATTCTGACAAATGACGTGGAAAGGTTTGTAACAGAAGAAACGGCCAAACAAAAGTCGGACTATTATGTCTCTAACAATTCTACGTTTCATCCACTGAAAGTACTTTTACCACATAACCTTTTGCATTCATTAGTGTTTCCGTGGTGTAGACATACAATAAAAACTGAATTTCCAACAACTATGACATAATGCCAACGGTAACGTGAATGGCGGGTGTTATCGGTTTAAAAAATTTTCCAAAAACAGATCAGTCTGTAACAAATTAACAGCCAAAACAGTTGGATCACTGTTGTATTCTGACGATTAAGGATTTCCCCATTACTTTGGACAGAATCCAAAAATATCTCGTATTTCTTGATCGTCTACGCGGTGGCGGCGCCTCGTGTTAAATGTTTTACATAATTTTTGGTCAACAATGACGAATTTTATTCTCAGTTACAAATGTTTTAGTGTAGTGAGGAGGCAACTGTGTGGTTACGCAAAGATAATACGGCGAAATTGGTGAAGTAATACTACTACTGTACGTATGGCATACTAAAGAATACGTAGTGGAAGTAAAGCTGTGATTCTTATCAATTTCATTATGAAAGGGATTCCCGTTAAAGTTATCAATTTACAATTCATGTCAGGCGAACATCCAACCAGACTGATTATGCAGATAAGAGTGAGTGTGAGCGCGCGCGCGATGTAAAATTGGCGGCCTTCCCTGACACTTTGTCGGGTACTGATAGCCGCATATAGTTCAAGATGTTACTTTTACTTCAGATTTCGTATAGTTGCTCACCTACGAAAACAAGTAGCTGCCATGTTATTCTCGTTTAAAGTTCGTTGAGTTTAATATAGTCAAATGTATTTAACGAATTCTGTATGCAAACTTAACTGGCTAAAAATGGGTTTACTGTACCGACTTTCAGGAAACTATGCAGTTCTTACTCTCAAGACTAAATACGTATAACGAAACCGAGTGGCTTGTTTAAAGAGATTTTTTGTACTTCTTACGTTACAATGATTAAACTTAATTTTCTTGTACTTTTATAACATTTAAAATAGCAGTCTATTGCAGTGGTCCCCGAAGTGGGGTCCGCGGCAATGTTTCAGGGGGTCCGTACCTGCTCACGTACTTGAAGTCAAAGTTACGAAATAAACTTGATGGTGAGAGTGACTTAATATTGAAATTATCAGACATTAAACCGAATATTGCAGAGCTAATTGTTCAAAAGCAATTTCATTCTTCACATTAAACTCGTCTGAATAATTTCATTAATATTATAATTTTGCAAGTTAAGAGAATTTTGATTTTAATACATTTTAATTAAAATATAAGAGTTTCTATCATATTTACTGTTTGTTTTATTTCAGAGCTCAGACGGGGTCCGTGAATTTTTAAATTATTTGGAGTGGTCCGCGTACTGAAAAGTTTGGGAACCACTGGTCTATTGTGTACGCAACTGAAGCCACTATACACGATGATAAGTCTTGTCCTACCATGAACATATCAGAAGAGTTACATATAACACGACCAAAAGACAACACAGTTCCAAAAATGTCGGTACAACGTTACTTTCGCAAAAAAACGGTAATAATATTTACCAACAATACAATATTATGGAGTTTAGTGGCTCGCTGCGATCATATTAAAAGTCGTTATTGACAATCTTCAGAACAGTTTAACGTATTAACGTTAAAATAAAGTCGCATTCGGAGTCAAATTTTAGACAAAAAAGTCCTGAAAAAATTGAATGTTCAAGTAAATGATCATGAATGTTTGGGGGACGCAGGCACAAAGGAAGCCACAAAAGTATAATGTGTAAGAAGCTAATAGCAATACGAAGGAGGGAAAGACAACTTGCAAAACAATTAAAGAAATATTAGTGAATTGCTTTATGGCATCAGTCATATCAATGGCTACGAATCTTATCAATGCTGATGAGGAGGAATGAAGAAAAATTTCACAGAAATGTTTTTCAAAGAAGAATGTTGAATACAGCGTTGACTGCACGCCACAATGATGGTTCTATCTTCAAAAATTAAGCAATGACTGCCCACTATCAATGCACTGAAATTTTCAAGTATTTTGGACTATAATGTGAAAAAGGTGACGAAAACTTGGATAAAAATACTTCAAGAAACGTCTGGAGGGTGTAGACCTTCAAGGATGTTTCCCATAACGTTTGGAACAAATCATGCTACTCTTGGTATGCTGAACGGTAAGGTTTATCACAGAGATTCCTGAAGCGGAAAACACACATTTCCGTCTGTAAATTAAGAGACAACAGAAACAGAAGCGACAGGAATAATATTATGAGACGCAATTGTAAAAGTACTAAAACAAAAGTATATTACAAAACTGCAAAGGTACGTACGGCATCGTGTAATGTGACGTCACTATGACGTACTGTTAAGAGCACAAAGAGGAGATGATACGACTGCCAGGCCGGTGATCAGAAACCGGTCAAAACACGCGCCGCTGCTCTCTCTCGTATTTAATCAAATTAGTCTTGTTTCACGATCATACGCGCGCTCGCCACAAACAGCTGACACACACACACACACACACACACACAGTCTCTCTGCTCTCTGTACACAGCTGTTGGATCTTTCATTAGGTGAAAACGGGGTATTTCGTAATCTATCCGCGTTAATCTGCAATTCTGCGTTGGCGTTTGCCGTCTCTGTATCTCGACGATCGCAACACGCCGCACGCCGGAACACTGCCAACACTCACTCACTCGTGCCTCTAGTTCGCGCTCTCATCTTTATATGCCGAAACAATTGTTAAATTTCTCAGACGCACACGACAAGCTCAGCAATATATGAAAGCCCGTCTTAATATGAATACTATTATCTACATCAATATTCTACCGTACTATTCGTGTTTGTCCAAACATCGCGTAACAAACGATAAAAACCAGTTACAACGGCTACGTCCCAATTTAAGATTTTCGCAGCTTCTGTAAAAAGAAAAACCTGCAACACAAAAAGATTTTACGAATTATTAAACACCGGCTGTTTCCTTCGAATCGTTGGAAGGTTTAACGTAATCCTGTTACAGCCGGTTGCTAAGTGGTCGAACGCATAGTAGTGGTTTTCTAATGGTCCCGTTCAAGGCCGTCAAGGTATTAACTAAATTTACTGCACAAGTCGGGGAGACAGGTGATGTGTAACGAGACGAAGGAGGAAGCCGTCTTTGCCTAAAAATATTTTATTTACGGCTAGAAAAAATAAAATAAAAACTAATAAGATCGCGATAAGACGCACTAACAGACTGCACACTCCCACAAACTGTAAGTTCAGTATTGCCCCCTACGGGCCTACGTGCGTGGCGTTTCGAACCAAGCCTTACTCAGTGTTTGCTTGCGTCAGGTCATTCTTCTTTGTCTACCTGTTAAGCCGGACCCCATGATACTCCGACCAGCCCAACTTTGCAGACAACTCTCACAACCGTAACGCGAGATTGAGTCTGGAATTAAAAATACGGGTCTGAACAAAAGGAATAATACAAAAGGTTTCCTGGTCCAATCGACCCGATTCACTTTACAACCCAACTTACCATTCAACTATTTAGCCTAATTAAAATACGCTGACTAAAATAGCCTAAAATAATACGTGATTTTTCGTGAGGCTACACCAAGGCAAACGTTCGTTTATATCGAAGAACGAAATACGACAGAATGGACATAATGTTAGGATGCACTTAAAATGTTTACACAGGTATTTTGGTAGCTCACGCGCTATACATCCGGACGTGAAATTAACGTCACTGGAGAAATGAAAATTCCTTAACGTTCGCTGACAATCTCGTTCTAATTTCTGGTCGAACATGAAGTTACATGTCGTCAACGAGAAACTAGAGAATTGTCCGTTTAAGAGTAGGAACTATCTTAAAAGCGGACGTCATCGAATCTTAATATACTATATACTTTTGAGTGTAGTGGTCCCAGAGCACCGATTCGTCATGTGGCCTTTGTCCAGGTTTGTTTCCGCGCATGTAACAGCGAGGGCAGTCTACGACCGCACCGTCCGTGGCAGGATATTACTGCAGACTATCGTTATGAACGCAACTGATATAGTAGAAACTTCTGTTACTACAATTTTGTCCATTTTACGTACACGTACAGAGATATGTTCGTTTCTTTCCAAATTGGTTTCTTTGGAGAGTACGTAATCGTGAATTAATGGTCACACAGAAGCTGGGGGCTTACATAGATGACTTCGTAGACACATCATGCTCGTTACTTTCACCTTGCACTGTAAATACGTGGTCATGAAAAATTTCATCTCAAAATGTTTGAAAGGTTCACTTTTGCAGACGTGCTTAAACAAAGTGCTTTGAATACATAGACACGTCTCGTTCTTGTACTTATTTTTTAATACCAGTTCATTCACACGGGTGAATACGCGCATACGCACAAAATTAATATATTTTTATAAGAATAATTAAGCTAAAAATCCTTGGAACACACCACGGTTTCCAGAAAAAGCCCAAGCTAAGAACAGGCAAGACGTGGACTGAAGAAAGAAAGAAAGCACACCGAAAACGATTGCAGAAATACTGGAATAAAGTTAAAACCCACGGAAGAAAACTGATGAATTAACGTCGTCCGGAAAATAGCTGACCGACACGTTAAAAAAAGGTATAATGATAATACACATTTTTGTTTTAGATTTATGTGTTCTGGAATAAATTATATACAAATTAAGTATTAAAATCATGTATCTTATAACCTACTTGCCAGTCGTGCGGTTCAAGTTGTGTGGCTCCACTTGTAAAGTCAAGCGTCACATCCATGAATACAAAAATTAAAATTTTGAAAAAATTGTAAAACTTCATCCCAAACTTTAGATTAAGGGTAATAATGTTAACTCATCACAGACGCAGGAACGCAGTATCTGTGTGTCGGAGAAGAAACAACAGATTTTATCTTAGAAAACAAGGAACATATAAAAAAATGCAACAGCTACAAGGAAAAAATTTTAATACTTAGGAATACTTAGAAAAATTAAAATATTGTAAATTAGAATTGAAAATTAAAAAATTTTTAAATTTCAAAAATTAAAATTGAAAATTAAAATATTTAGGAAAAAATTTTAATGAAGAAGGAACAGAAGACGCTGAAATAAAATCAAGAATAACAAAGCAAAACAAATAATTAGATCATTGAATGGGATTCTATGGAGCACAGAAATTGGAAAAGAAAGGAAGAAAAGAATATACAATAGTATGATTAAAAGGACGTTGATGTACGTATCCGAAACATGGAGAGTAAAAGAACACGTAAAAAGAAAGTTAGAAGCTGCAGAAATGGATGCTTTGAGACGAGCTGCTAGAACTTCAAGGCTAGAGCGAATACGAAATGAAATGATCAACGAAGAAATGGGCGTACAAAAGACAATCATCGACTCCATTGAAGAAAAACAACTAATCTGATACGGACACGAACAAAGAATGAGACAAGACCGACTACCAAAGAAAACAATGAGATGGATACCTAGAGAGCACAGAAAGAAAGGAAGACTCAAAAAACATAGTTAGAAGGCATAAGAAGATCAATGAGTGATAGAGGACCAAAAGATGATAAAATATATTAATATAGCCTGTGCTCATGCGTTTTTGAGTCCCTTTTCGGTGTTGGTAGTTGGAGCTAGCCCGCTTCATCACCGTTTCACTGGATGATGCACACTTCCAGCAAACCCCAGATGTGAAGGAACGCAATAATTCTGATAAGCCGTTATCATCTGTTCTGATCCGGTGTCCTCTACAGATCGCTGATCGCCTTGAATCTCTGTACTTTCTTTTTAAGCGCCCTTCATTCATTCATCCCGTTCCGTATGGTTTAGATTCTAATTCTGCCCCCTTCTGTACATCCCGTAAACAATTTCATCGCAAACATTCGGAGTCTCTGTATTTTAGCGTTTGTCGAAGTCACCGTTGCACTTCCGTATAGAACTACTGGGAGAGCCCACGTATTGTAGAAACAATACGATACAAACTAGAGGATCACACTTCCATGACTAATTAACAGGTAAAAAAAAAATTGAAATGTTTTTGAACGTTAAGAATGCTGATTCTCCTAATTTTTCGTTTATTGGTTGTAATAAACGCGTTTACTGGTTGTACACAAATACACTAAAATTTGATAATTTTGGGGAACTTAAATTTTTGATACTAAACTAAAAACTTTAAAAAAAATTAGGGATACAGTTTTTTGGTTTTCACAAAAATTATAAAATTAAAATACTATAGCGTTGCATACTGTATTAAATCCCAATAAAAACTTTAAAACATATTATAACTATGATCTGGCTATGGTTTCGGAATTTATTTACACCGTTTAAAAGTTGTAGAACATTCAATAAATTGCACATTTTCGAATTTTTCAAGTTCAATAACATAAATATTAAACGCCCGAAGAAATCCATGAAGTTTCAGTGTTTGTGTCTACTCATTGAGTACAACTGGTAATTAAAACTGTTTGAATTTCAAAACATTCACGTTGATTTGACATGGAATGACCCACGCACGGAGTAACTGGAAAAATATTTTAAAATATTCTTATAGCTTGTTTCTTACCGAGACCTCTTCCTAACAATTCTTATTGTAATTATTTAAACTGTGGGACTATTCCATCACAATGAAAAATCTGGTAATACCTGGACGTCCAACAAAGCTAACTCCTTTCTTAAATTAGACCGAATCGAGACACACGTCATGCAAAAACGGGAACAAAATATCGGTATGGAGAACCATACATGACTTCCATGTTCTAAGATTTATATTTAAAATTATTCTCGAAATGAAATATTTCCATAGAAACTGCTTATTTCTTCAGCCTCAACCACAGTACTGTGGTCACTAACTTACACCACCTCACGTTATCGCACTCGATTTTCACTGATGATGGCAGTCGACGGCACTGCCGAAACGTCTGGTTTTGCAGAAAACATTGGTCTACGCCCAAACAGGCCAGGAAGGAATTTTAACAACAAACTACTTCTTTGTTGCCGATAACGTACTACATATATAAAAAATTATCCCCTCCCCTTTCAACTATAATTTTCATTTATTATAGAAAATTACCCCCACCCCGTTCAACTAGCCTCTTCATTTATAGATATTTCATCTACGTTTCTACAGTGGATTATTAAGATCTTCTTATCAGGATACTTTATTTATCATAATTAAGTACTTTACTCTTGTTACAACACAAAATGTTTCAGGTAAACTACCGTTTACCCGTAACCGATCTTCACCAAAATCAATAGGCCTTGGGTCCTCTACAGCTCAGGCACAAATGTAAAAAATCATTTGATTCTGTTTAAATTTACGGCAGTAAAGGAGTTAGTCATGAAAACATTTCTCTTGTTACAACATAAAATGTGGCAGGTAAACTACCCCTTTCCCTTAACCGATCTTCACCAAAATCAACAGACATTGAGTTGTCTATAGCTCAGGAAGGTATGCAAAACATTATTTGATTCTGATTGAATTTACGCCAGTTATCATTCGTCATAGAAAAAATTACACAAGTTAAAACATAAAACGTTACCGGTAAACTACCCCTTTCCCTAAACCGATCTTCAACAAAAACAATAGGTCCTTGAGAACTCTACAATTCAGGGCTGTATGCAAAACATTATTTGATTCTGTTTGAATTTGCGGCTGTTATCGTTTGCCATAGAAAATACCCTTGTTAAAACATAAAACGTTGCAGGTAAACTACTCCTTTCCCTTAACCGAGCTTCACCAAAAACAATAGGCGTTGAGAACTCTACAATTCATAGCTGTATGCGAAACATTATTTGATTCTGTTTGAATTTGCGGCTGTTATCGTTAGCCATAGAAAAAAAATTACACTTGATAAAAAAATATCGGTATGCAGAACCACCATGTTCTAAGATTTATATTTAAAATTATTTACGAAATGAAATGTTTCCATAGAAACTACTTCTTTCCACTTATTGCTTCAGCCTTAACCACAGTACTGTGGCCACTAACGTATACCACCTCACGTTATCGCACTCGATTTCCACTGATGATGGCATCGACGGCACTGCCGAAACGTCTGGTTTTGCAGAAAACATTGGACTACGGCCAAACAGCCCGGGAAGGAATTTTAACAAAAAACTACTACTTTGTTGTCGATAACGTAGTACACATATAAACATTATCCTCTCCCACTTCAACTATAATTTTCAATTATAGAAAATTACCCCCACCCCGTTCAACTAGCCTCTTCATTTATAGATATTTCATCTATGTGTCTACAGTGGATTATTAAGATCTTCTTATCAGGATACTTTATTTATCAAAATTAAGTACTTTACTCTTGTTACAACAAAAAATGTTTCAGGTAAACTACCCTTCCGTAACCGATCTTCACCAAAATCAACAGGCCTTGAGTTCTCTACAATTTAGGAAAGTATGCAAAAACTTATTTGATTATGTTTAAATTTACGGCAGTTATCGTTCGTCATAGAACAAATTAACCTTGTTATCACATAAAACGTTGCACTTAAACTACCCCTTTCTCTTAACTGATCTTCACCAAAATCAATAGGTCTTGAGTCCTCTACAATTCAGGGATGCATGCAAAACATTATTTGATTCTGTTTGAATATGCGGGGGTTATCGTTCGTCATAGAAAAAATTACTCTTGTTAAAACATAAAAGGTGGCAGGTAAACTACACCTTTCCCTTAACCGATCTTCACCAAAACCAACAGGTCTTGAGAACTCTACAATTCAGGGCTGTATGCAAAATATTATTTGATTCTGTTTGAATTTGCGGCTGTTATCGTTTCCCATAGAAAAAAAATCTAGACACTTTTCGAAAAATGACCTTTTTTCATGTTTTGAGGGTAGTACAATCAGAATCTGCAATAATCTCGACCACGAATTTTTTTGCCATCACCATACTTCCATTTCCTTATGGAACATGGAAGTAAAAAAACTTTCTGTCTGTACTCCTAAAAAGCGTAAACGTCAAGCATCACTATTAGTATCCTACAAACCGAACCATTGTCACCGCAATCTGACGGGATGGTCGAGTAACAAAGTAAATTTAACACGAGGCGAACGTAAAAGTTAAAGACAGCAACGCGTGCCCGCTGGCACTCCTCTATACGTGCGTCTTTCAACCAGCAAACATAGAAGTAACCTTGAAATGCAATATTACTGTTCTGTACAAACTACACAACTCCAATGCACACAACACAATACACAAACTATGACAACTATCTGCCCAACTTTCCAACTGCGATGAATCAACTTACTGTTAGGTTGATATTGAATCGCGTGTGCGGTTTAGACAGACACAAACACAAACTCAACAACAAAATATTTGTCGATCTGATGTCGGCGCAGTATTACAATTAACGCCAACAAAGTTTCGACGTTCAACTACACAGTCAGTCCGACACGATACTGTAGAAATACTGATGTACAATTCTACTGTAGCGCTGTACAATTCTACTGTGTCTTCGTGTACTGACACGCTTACTAAATGGGCTAAAGACGGTTGTAATGGTCCAGAACATGCCAACCCCCGCTGATGTTTTTCCGAAAATGGATAACATTAAAAAAAAAAAAAAAAAAAAAAAACTACTCTACCTAATGCAGCTAGGCATATCACCGTATCACGTAGTACAGAATATCATTTACAAAAACTACCGAACGCGCACAATGTATAATGGTAATTACAAACATGTGATCAGAGGATACAAGCCTCACATGGGGTTTATCAGAGCTGATATCTTGGACGTTCAGAATAGCGGCAATACTCGGGTATCCGATGGAGAGAGGTCGATTCGGTTCATCTGTCGTTGCAAGGGTTTGCTGCCGTGTCACGATGGTGAGGTAGTGCGGTTGTCGTCTTGATTCTAGGCGATAACGCCACGGAGTAACAACATTCGCACTTTCTTTACGCCTTTCACCGTATAGTTCCCTCTTTCAAACCGTTCTCCGTCGCCATCAAAACAACTAATATCAGTCGTAATCAATTTTTTATGCCAGACCAGTGTCGCTGATACGGGTATGGTGGCACGAAGAGTGCGGACAACAGGAATGTTGCGAAAAGTGCTGACAATGGTACAGTCTAACACCTGAGGAGGGTAGACCGTGAAGTCACAAACATTTGACATGCGAAGAGTGCGAACACCACCAAAACTTGTATGCTTTTGATGTTCTTGTAAGAAATCAATTATGTTACATATTACGCATAACATAGTAATCCATCAACTCATTACTTTGAAAAAACTTGTTTGCAGTTTTTGGAATTTGTCTTATTTGCATTTTTTGTTATTGAGTTTGTAATTTATGTAACTTAAATTTTTTCTTAAATTACAAATTATAATATAATTCTGAATTATTAATAAAACTTAAATAAAATGACACCGACATTTTTCTTAAGACGAGACGCTACACGCTGATAAGTATATGACTTCACAAAAGTATGAAATCAAAGCTCCTTATTTCATCGGTCTTCCTTGCAATTTTACAATTCGTTCTTTCAAGACCCGCCGTCGATAACAATCCTTTATAAACACTTCCTATAAGAGTACCTGATAGTGGCGTGCATATTTTCATAAACAATCTGAAAGCCACTTTGTCAGTGCTCATGCGTAGTTCGTATAGACGCTATGAACACTGTGAAAAACTGTTCTGAAAATGAAAATGAATGAAAACATTGTTAGCCTCGCACGGAGGTATTTGTACACTGTGCATCTCAGTATCACTGTCGAAAATCTATCGTCAGGTCTATAGCGGTCGCGCGTCGCCAGGTTACAGACCTCGCGACAATACCATTTGTTTCTTGTTGTGGCAGTGATTAGTACCATTACGGGGAAGCCGTCGGCGCACTATCTCGGCTATGCTTATCGAAGGTATAGAGAAAATGCAGAAGGAATTATATCGTGGGCATGCCTCAAAGAAAAGTTAAGAAAGTGTAAAGGAAGAATGAACAACAAAAACGAAGTCGTATTAAAATTAAAAGTCTCCGACCATCAGTGTGGAGCGCATGAAGAAGCATCTATGCATTGGCAGAAGATTTCTAAACGAAAAATATTCAGTCTCTAGTCGACCCCCCCCCCATTGTCCGAGGTGGTGCCCGCACTCTTCGCATTTCAAATGTTTGTGATATCGCAGTCTACCCTCCTCAGGTATCAGTCTGTACCTCTGACCGCACTCTTCGCAACATTCCTGTGGTCTTCGCACTCTTCGTATATCCGCTGATACTGCGTCGGCCAATGTGCGATACTGTCTCTGTGCATCGATGAGGTTACCGTTTTGAGTCCACGTTTACGCGGAGTTGCTACAATTAGTATTTATTTACCAACCTTCAATGGAGCCGACCCGTCGTGTCGGTGTAGCCGTTGTTCAGTGATGTGCACCATTTAAACATGTGAAGAACGGAAATAAACTGATGCGAGGTAAAAATTAATTACGACTGATATCAGTTGCTTAGATGGCGACGGATAATTGTTTAAAAGAGGGAGTATATGCGGTACAGCGCACCAGATAAATGCGTTATTCTACTGTTTGTGGGAGAAGGTCCCGTTCCTGATCGCAGACGTCCCTAATGAGTAGTGAGCGGAAAAACAATCGTCCTCCTGGTCAGAGAAAAGCCGGGGATGAAATACGCTAAGAGATGCATGAAACGTCTTCATTCATCTAAAAACGTCTCCGCTATCATTCACGTTAATCGGTGTAGAGGTTAGCTTTAGACTCTCAAGTCGGAATGTCTTCAGACTGAATCCGACAGAAATTCGAAATGTCTTCTCCAGCTTCGAAAATTATAATACACCGCCGTGCCCCATGTAAGAAGGGCAAAATAACCTGTGTTGGGCAGTAAACGATTTATAAGAAAACAGAACATGATGATTGGAAATTTAACACGGATAGGGCGAAGCTATTCCGACTCATCTTGCAGCTGGAAACTGGTGTGGGGAAAAGTGTGACGCAGGCGGTCGTACTGACACATATAATCATAACGTGTAAAACAAAGTAATCTATTGTGCGTTACTGCTACCGCGTGTACTACTGAGCAGTACGCCCAAAGCCTATTGACTGGCGTAGGTAACTCACCGCTTGATGCATTTCCTAATGACGTAAGGAAGAGGCGTGAATCAGGCGAACGCACAAAAGCGTGCACACACACACACAAACGTGTTCGAGTAATTAAGGAGTCATCAATAACAAATACATTCACACAGTTTGCTGTGCTCTACTGCCGCGTGATTGTTTAGCCTTCGCAATCTTGTGCATTACATTGCATACCCCTTTCTCTCTCCCCCTTTTACACTCTCTTCTCACGCTTTCCTTGAAAAGAATCAGTTGGTTCGTTTTAAAAGTTGTGTGTAAGTGTATTTAAACTAATGCATACTCTGACTATATTTACTGGTTTGCTAGAAATTATGTAGGCCTAATTCGAGTTCATAACTTGTCTGGTTTTGTCCGGTCGTTAGTTGTAACTCTCTTTGCTGCAGCTGCGACCTAATCCTTCCCTTACCTAAGGACCATCAGGGCCTCAGAACGTCCACCCCCAATGGTCCACAATACGTATTTGTGGGAGATTTCTGAGATCTTCTTTCACTTACTAACCTTCTCTTCCTGTCTTCACAGCGGTCTTTTATAGTGCATTTTTGTATTTAACACCAAACTTAATTGTGGTGGATTTCTTTACACAAAATATACATAAGTACAGACGTTTCGTAATTTCCGCAAAAATTCGTCAATTTTCCCGTTGACTGTAGCTTCTCCCGATCCAAATAAGTAAGAAATAACAATAGAAGCTATGGGACGTTACTGATGATGAGACACAGACAGATATCCTTTCATAATCGATATGTTATCAGACACAAAATGAACAAGATCTACAAAGATGTTGACGCTAACAATATTGAAAAACGCATCAATGTCATTTACACATACCATCTCTTTTATAGCGACAATAAAAATGTAGTAGTGTTACGAATATTGCATACCGAACGTTTATGTGAGGGTGGCAGAAAACTGTACCCATTGTAACAACGGTATAAGCGCACACGCTGTCATACAAGAACATTATTTGTCTGTCAACTGAAAGGAAATAATAACAGGAGTGAAAAACATTATATGCAATTAAAATTTTGAAAAAATGTTCTTTAAGTGTAGGTGACATTATATTATAAAAATACCAGCAGCAACCTGAACATATAAAACGTACCTAAATAACCCTCGTAACTTTTAGAGTTGAGGCAATGTTACTGCTAAGGCCTTGACTTCAATTCTCATTTTACCATTGTTTGTACAGCGGTATAGCGTTTCAATAATACACTACCATTTTCCAGCCAACTAATTCCTAAGGAATTGTGTAACGTGAATGCAAAAATATGTTACATATAAATGGAAATCAAACGCCGACATCGTCCTGTTCCAGATACAGCCGAAACTCGGTAATCGCAGTTTACAGATTACAGTTCAAGTAATCCGTAACAGCCTCTCCTTTCCTTCCCAGTAAGGTTTTATGGGTCCGTCAGACGACGTCGTTTACAGTGTCCGACCGACAGTCTCAAATCCGCTTACACAGCATAAAGAATTCACGGGCTCTCCCGATGCACCGCGCGTTGTTTCTAACCCCGCGTATGTGCATTTTCAAATGGCATCTTTCATCAGCAACTCTGCACTCGTAGCTCGCTGCGAACGTGCAACACTACGAAATATTCCAAACACCCTATGCTTATAGATATGCGGTGGGTACCACGACGCAAACCGTAATTCGTTTACGATTTTACGTACTACACATTTTACGATTTATAAAAACTACTTTTCACGTCAATAGTTTTAAGGGCAAATCCTTAACAACATTCTAGTTTTATAATCCACGTTCATATAAGGAAGAAAGTTACATCCGAATATACGCATATGAGGGCAATGCAGACAAGAGCAACGATTTGCAATATAACTTCGATAGAACCTGCCCGTTCTTCACAGTGATACAGTTTATCACAACAGTTCATCACACTCAGAGTGAAAGTCTGTTCAGTTAAGAGTAACCTATTCAAGACAAGGTTTTGCAGTCATATTAATATTGACCGTCCTACCTTAACACTGACCGCATAGTGTCTGACGGACAAATCCTTTTACCGATGAACTTGAAGACGCCTGTTTCGACGTCCTGCTCTGAAGTATTGGATTCGATATCTATGGGCGATTACTTACATCAGTCGGTCGTAGTATCAGCAAATCTTTTGCAGAAACAAATAATCCTGCCCGGGTTAACCGATAGCGAATCATAGACCGCTGACAATATCTGTCAATGCAGACGACAACACAGGGCTAGAAACAAATTTGTCTTCAGCTTCACAAGCAGGCACTAACTCGATTAAAAGTCAATTTTTATTTTTGTACAGGCTTACTTTAAAATGTATAACTATAAATATATATACCTACTCCTAACAGAATATTGGCTAGGAGAAGTCAAATAGGTCTATTTCTCCGAAGAAAACCATTGGGACTGAAATTTCAACAACTGTAATGAATTTTAGGATGCAAATTTGAACTACGAATAGATTTTCGTGAACATTCTGAGCGTAAACATAAGATTGTGAAGACCGGAGAATATTCACTAGTACATTATTCTGCAGGACATTTTTAGGCTCACAATTAAATATTTGCCGTGTAATATCTTGCACATTTGACTGATTGTATACTAAAAGGACTGATAGAAAGAAAAGAAATCCAGTTTTCAGATCCAGTACGTCCAGTCCAAGCTTCTCACAGTAATTAAAAAATCCGTCCGCTCCCACGTTTTCAAAATAAGGTGTAAGCGTAATCCTCCACGTGAAACTGGAACAATATCCTAACGGAACAAACCCACCCAGTACCATCCATATAATCAATTAGGCCTATACCCCTCCACAAAGACATACAAAATTATCACGAATTCTAGAGTAGAAATATACCAGTATATAAAATGTCAATTCATACAGCTGTGCATTGCCCTCTTTCTCTTTTACAGTTCAAATATATATATTCTAACCAATATATATAATGTGTATATGTTTGTGCTGGTGCCATTAAAATTCTTTAGTGAAAAAAATGTAAAACGTTTCGTTAACCCTTCCGCAGCTGTTGTCTACTTCAAACGGGCCGCCACGACGGCCTCTTCCTACGGAATTCAGCGACCGTCGTCTACGATACCAATTAATCCCCGCCCGGTAATTATTTCACACAATTATTTACTTTTCCTTTAAAAAAAAGATACCGCCATTTTAGTACAGTAGCGTGGTCGTCCCACAATCATCAAGATATGTACAAACGGCATAATTAATTAACATTATATAGCAGAAGAATAACAAAAAGTGTTCTGTCCGTATCCTCATGATAACGACTACTGGTATCGACTGAAGATAACATTGTAAAACTATAAGTCTTACTATTGTGTTTAATTAAAGCGATCTAAAAACCAAATTAGCAGTTTTAAGAATAAAATGTTCACGAGTATTTTAAGGAAAATGTTGGATCGAAGAAATTGTTAAATGAGGAGTATGTAATAGCAAACATACTTGACAATTAATTTTCATACCTTTAGGGACTTGACGGGTACAAATTGTATTATCACGCTTATTTACGCGACCTTAGACACACAAAGAAATATTCGCACATATTGGTGTAAAGGAAGCAGAAATCAACTTAGCACGAGGTAAACACGTTATTAGAACCTTACGTAGTACGGTACAAAACTTAAAGAGAACAAAACTAACTCTTTTCGATACAACAGGACAGAATATCTTCTACACGATATACCTATGAGACAAGATAAGAATGGATCATAGCCAGGATGACAGCCGAAACGAAAATTCTTGAGAAGCAAAAAGGTCTACGGGATCAACGTCCAACAAGATGGGTAACTCGACTAAAGGAAGCGACGGTATGTTCACTATACGACATAGAGAAGCCTTATGTTATAACTAAATCCTCATGAGGACACAAGGGCAGGGGAGGAATCGGGACAGAGAAGAATACGTACAAACTCATTTTTGGAGTAACGATTTTCCACGCACAAAAACTATACTAAGGATCTACTGTGTCCACGGTAATATTAAGCATTTGGAGAACTGAAGCGTAGCGTAGCAGAACTGGTAACGAAAGCGTAATTTGTGCTGACAGGTGTCACTAACTTCATTATGTGACGGCCAGACAAAAAAAAAGTCGATAGGCTTGATACAAAGATCAACTGAAAAAACTCATCGAAAATATCAAACGTAGTATGCTGTATGTTTTCTCCTTAGACTACGCAAAACATTTAAACACTGAAAAAAAAAAGAAAATGAGAGGAAACGTTTGACCAACGATGTTAAAAAATATACTGACTATATTTATCTAACACAATAAAACACACAACGGACAAGAATGAAGGCAGTACCCAGACTATATTAAGGCATGGTAGCGTACTCCTAAGCGTAGCGTAGTCCTATTACTTGTATACTCCTACTGTTACGTACACAATTAAGAAAATATACCATAGGAAGATTACGCCTGATTCACTATACGTATTGAAAGGATGGGAAATAATAAAAATAAACATGAAATAAAGTTTTGTTACTAGAGTTTCCCTTCTTGATAATTCCCTGTTTCCGAAGGATCTACGAAGAAATGAGCACTTAAAGAAGTTTAACACTTCAATTGTAGATCAAATAACAAACAAAAATATGTAGTATCACACATACCGCGTGGAGAACTAAACTTTATTGAAAGTAACCACCATATATTGTAAGCACCTATCGCAAAGAAACACGGGCATCCATCCAGCCTGAGAAATGTTAGGAGCATGACGAATGAGGTTCACGGAAGACTTAAAGCGACTGCTGCAAATAGTGGTTGTACAGTTTTACGTCCGACTAGACTGAGACGCTGAAGGCGTATGCGCGACAAACGTTTTAGTCGTGTTAATCAGGATTAGGGGTCTGTCGCCTCGTAGGTTACCGTCGATCATCAAAGGAATATGATTTAACAAGCTCCGCTATTCGATGAATTCCTTCAGTTCCGAATTCCCGTCCTACGAAACCGGAAATCCTATTTCGCTATACTGGCGGATCAAAAGAAGACTATTTAGTATTATATAGGTTATTATTAACCAATGCGGTGCAACGAACATACAGGCTTACATATTTTAATTTCAAAAATTCAGTTTAGAGTCAAGAAGCTGTAAGAAATTTGAAAAAAGTTTCAAAACAAGAGAAATTGCTCTCTCTTCCCCTGCCTTCCTTTCTCCCTTCATTCATTATCTTTCCGCGCGTATACTCGTGCGTTTAAATGCTGCTTTGTTTTAATCAATTAAATACGAATCAAAGGAAGTGAGTTATTAAGAATGTAAATTTCGTATTAGAGAAAGCGTTCAGTAAAACGAGCTTCTCAGAACTGTACAGTAGTCGAGCAAGGGATGTAATAAAATACGGTTTTCACGAGAGCGGAAAAGACAAGAGATAGAGACAGGGCTAGGTAGAGTGATACAGTTTACGGGGGTCGTAAACGTTATAGTCGTGAAACGGACACTAAAGACTCTACTTTATTAAGACTCTACTCGTTTTTACTACTACTTCTACTGCAATCCATGTAATGGCCATCATCAGCACCATGATCATCAACCGTCTCTATACAGTTGTTACTGTTGCACTTTATCTTCCTAGTACGGCTCACTTACTGTAAAAAATATATTCTACGTGTGTGAGCTTCTCCACTTGGTCTGTTCCTGGCCTGCATACGCGACCGAAATTTAATTTCAAGTAATCTGTAATATTTTCGTATTTGATTTGTTGCGTTTGTTTCCTTCTTCAAGAGGTGTGCAAATTATTAGAATCACACAAACCTACATTTTTTTCCTACAAATCTGTTTTATTTACGTATTGTTGACGTCTATTAACATTTAACATTATATCCTTTGTTCTTTACAATCACTGTGGTGTAATACGTATGTTTTTCATAAGAATTTCACAGTTTCTCTTGATGTCTGTGATTTCTCTGTGCTACAGTTATCTAAGTACAGCAATAAGGCGAGTCATAGTGGAGGTTGTCTTATTCTTGATTTTTTCTTATCAACTGATACAGGCTAACCATTATTCTGGTATCAGGCTAACTTCTCTCTGGTAAGTTGCAAAGTATGTCTTTCTAACAGCGCTCACAACACTACTGACTCCCCCGTGGCAGTTACAAACACTCAACAAATTAGGAAGAGCTGAGCGTTAATGATCTATCCGCTCCGATTACTGATATTTGTTCCACACAGCGCACACAAAATCAACCTGGTTGGTTAATAGCCATACCTCGTAGATTTAAAAAATTAAATATAGTATATTAACAATGAATATCACCAAAAATTATTACAATAAAAATGAACTAAAAAAGAAACTAATCTGAAGGCTGAGCCCTATTGTTGAAATGACGTCTTGACAACCTTGGACCGGAACATTGTTGATGGGGAGGTTTTCTCGTGGAGATATTTTTGACGGGGACGTTCTAACGTGATTCGGTACTGTGTAATTTAAAACTAATTATACGGCATTCGAGAAAATGTTTGAAATATTCGTAGACTGTGAGCACGCATTTCCAAAATGTCCAACATTTTATAAGTGAAAATGCCCCCCCCCCACACACACACACTTTGAATTCACTGCCTGATTTGTGACTATAGCAGTCGGTCGATGAATTATAACTTGGCGTTTAAAGTTACGAAAGACCACGTGGATGAATATAATCTTCTTTTCATATCTTCTGAATTAGTCTTCCCACATGTTTCCTGCCACAAGGTTTATATTTACACAAAGTTTGAATTTTAGGAAAGCAACTTCCTTTTCATACGCTCAAGACGTTCATTCTACTTCTGTTTACGTTCACAAGCTGAAATACAGCAATGCTGAATGTACAGTCGCGAACATTCAATTTGATTGCGTTAAAAATGTACTCAACTGACGTAATAACCCAGTAAATCGTATACAAAAGAAAAAACTATTTCGTTTTTCTATCGACGATAAGCACTGATATTTGACGTAAGCACGGACCAGCTGTAACTTGTGTAATGGAATAAATAACAACTTCACACTCACAATACGCTAGAATTTTAAACTATATCGTATTTTCACGTATTAGGCAAAGGAAATACAGTACACCATAATTATATCCAGTACACCCAACGCAACAATGGCAACACGCCAATCGTATACGATTAACAATCAAAACGACATTATGAATTAGAATAACATGTTACCATGCGTGAAATGAGGCGTCGTTTTAAACGATAGAAAAGAGTTAAACTAAGCGTTAAAATTGTATCTTAAGATTTTAATTAGCTTAAAAATATATGTCTCCACTAGACGGTGGGACTTACGACATGAGTTGGTCTCCTTTGTTAACTGAATTTATCACAGGAGAAACTCAGAAACTATAAATATAAAAAGATTGTGTGCATGTACAAAAAAGGACTATCTGAAAAAAATGTAGTTTAGTACACTGCAAAGAACACACAGAAAAATGGAAAGGCTCTTCTGGTGCCAAAGTCGATTCCCGAAGAAGTAAACTCTGCTGTCTCTTCTTTAAAGAATACGTGCAAAGAATGGCTCCACTAACGACCGCCTAAATAGTCAAATTTACCAGGCATGAATAGTTTGCCGATGCGCCATCGCATTTCATGGAGGTACGACAGAATTCGCCCCGATGGAACACAAAAAGCGCAGCAGTTTAGCAACACGGTTTCCCAATCGAATGAAGAACAAAATGGAAGCTATTATTAGACGCACGATGATGGCTACTCGCAGTCGTGACACACAACTAATATCGTACACAGTTGACTAGTGTGTCAGGTAATCGTTTCAGTTTATGTATGTCCAGCCCCTCTGACTTTCACTGTCCGACACTAACGGTTACTACGACTATCGTATTTCTCAATGATGCAGCATCCGTCGTATCCCTCGTGAGGAACGGGTTTCGCGATACATCACTGATAGCACTACATCTAAATGTAATATAGATTACACTGCTCATGTACAAAAGATCCTATGACTGTCAACGGATTATTTGTACGTGAAACGTAGGCTATACAGGGAACTGAGATTTTTATTCTTTTGTACACGTTCGTTCGAGTTCATTTCAGTAAACTTTAGACAGGCGTGTTTCCAAATACACATTTTCTGTTTCTGTCTTGTTTGTTTGTAACATTGTTCTTATTATCAACCCACTGCAGCACAAGTTCTGCCTTCTCCATGTGTGTTGACTGAAGGACGCTCGCGACGCTTTTTATAGGAGGAGAAGTCGGGGAATAACGGCGGCTGCCCTAGTATAATAGAAAAAACTGAGGAATAAAAATGTTAAAAACGCGGGTACTGGAAAAGAACAGTCAGTCGAACCAGTTAATTTGACAAAGGCTAAAGAGAAATGCCAGATTCAGTGAACAGAAGACCCGTCAGGCCTACTGGGGAGCCTCACGAGATTATTAGCTTACATCATCATGGGTTATCAAAAGAAAAACAGAAAGTAAGAGTTTTTCATTAGCTAGAAATATTTTAAGTAGCGATTCATAAAGGTTTTAATTACCGTTTTGTGTAGGTGACGATGAAATAAATTAGCTATAAGTTATTATTTAATGCCTCCTGTCGCAATGGGAAAACAATTCAAAACTGTAACGACTGTACTATCTAATCCTTACCACTTTCTGCGTATTCTTATCCTAATAAATTCTGCATTAACATTCATTAATTATATACGGACGCTGATGTAACTGAAAGTTGTAAAATTTAATGACCAATAAAGCCCCAATTTAATTCTGCCACAAGCATAATGTTCTGCAAAATCTTTATTTACGAAAGACACTAAACTGCTGTTAAATAAAGGATGGGGAAAGGACGGATGATTCTAGCCAACTTGCGGATTAGTACGCATTTCGTAGCGTGCTAGGTCTAATCATGTATGCTAAAATACATTGACGTCCACATCCGGTTGTGATGCTATGACGATATGGCAAGTGACACACACATTCTGTGTCTGAACAGACGGTGAAAACTCAACAAAATTTACCTCATCAGAAAACTTTTCAAACTACCGCTTAAAGTTTATGTACTAGCAGTCGTGGGGATGTATTCTCCTTATTAATAACGACTATATTAGTTTGTACCACGGTGTCTATCCGGAAACAACAAAACGAAGTTATTAAACTAACGGTACGGAGCAGCTTAGCTCTGGCAGCTTTGGACAGCGCGCCGTGAAAGTGTGGACAGCCGAGCGTTACAAGACGAAGGAGCAGAACAGAAACATGAGAAGCCGGCCGGTTCTGCAGGGTATGGGGTCAAGTATTATCAACGCATGCCAGCAGGAGTAAGTTTAATCAATATCGAGTATAAGGGTGGTTACGGCTGCTAGGGCTAGGGCTAGGGCCAGTCAGTGTGTTGCTGGTGGTGGGTTGCCGTCGTCCCTTTGACTTGTCACATATACACCCCACACCGCCCCCTTCCAACGCAACCCGACATCCTCCTTCCTACTGGTCACTTTATTGCTTTTCCCTCACGCGTTGTCATGGTAACTGCCAAGACGCACTTCACCAACCTTCGGTCAATGAGCATTTATTTCGCTTTACTTCAACTCTTCTTCTTTTTCCAAACACACATTCCACTCTATATATTATTGATCATATATATATTTTTTTAAAGGTACTCGTGTACTTCTGGTTCTCGGCTGTTGTTCTGTTTTTCAATTTTATACAATCGCTCATATAAAGTTGGAACAAAACACTGAAACATTTATATTATCGAGATGTCGTACTGCTACGATTGCCAATATCGTGCGGAGACGATGAAACCGTCAACTGACTTTCCACACGTAACAAAAATAAACTACTTCAGCTTATACATTAATGGATTAATCTACAATACTGGCAATGTACAATATTATGCGGATGATTTTATCTCACCATTTACACTGCTTACTGTATTTTATCAAGCCTTTTCTGCAGTACGCACGTTTCATACTCACCTGTAACAGAAAAGAAAATTATTCGAAACCATATAACGTCATTCTTTTTATATTGCTAAACTCAACCATACTTCATTATACTAAAGTAAAACAGTTTAAACAAACAAGAGTACAAGAGTTGGAGAAGACAGCATGTTATGAAGAGGTTAAACGTTTAGCTTCAGTATCCTTACACAACATAGTACCCTAAAAGAGCCGATAACACAATAAAATAACCTTGACATGGTTGTTGCATTTGTTTGCAACTAAAGCATTATTAATTTATATTAGGCCCTATATGTCACAATAATAAAGATACTGAATAAAAAAAAACAGTACCTTTACGTGAAACGGACTCTTAAGAGAAATAATACTCGATCTACAATTGTTAGTTTACTTCGAAACCAGCTTGGCATACCCAAGCTAATTCCTCCCCACAGCCTACTCCAATTTTTCACTGTAATCCTGCTTTAAAATTCGCTTTTTATGGGAAGCACGAAAAAACATTTATGTACTATCATATAATAATGCTGTACGTACATTTTGGGAGTTCCCAAAGTGTGATACGGGAATCACTTGGCTACTTAAACTAACGAACACAAAAATCTATTTTATTTGGGGGTGAACAAATTCTTAATAAAAGTCTTTTCTATCCAGTACATACTAATCGCCGATACATACACAAACTACGACAAGCATGAACTATGAAAATGGACAAATATAATTGGGGAAAACCTATGAAACTCAAATATGTAAGGGGTAACTAGCCACGAAGTGTTAAAGGCTGAGCCTGGAAGGAGTAAACGCAATTCATTACTTTTGCAGAGCTGCCTACAGTCAGAAACAATGTACTCACAGGACGCCAAGTGGGAGCAAACATGTAGGCTACACTTTTAATTAAACACACGCCTTTTGAGACGTACCATCTTGGTCCATTGTACGTCTGTCTATTTTTCTAATCAGCTCTAATGTGTTATTAACGAACGAATATTTAACTTGCCGCTTCACATTTACGTCTCTCTTCGTCCCTGATTTGCCATTCTTCGCCTTTCTCCTTCTTTACTTCATCGCCTTGTTTACATCGCCTCCAACACACAGACGGGACTCTAGTCTTATTCAACTAACGTTCCGGACTTTAAATCTTACTTTCGATTGTATATGAACATTATCAGAAGGGTTAGGTCTGATAATTGTATCAGTCACCCTAGGATCTGGATTGGGAATTTGAAGGAGTAAGTATGTCGTAGTGGGCGGACCCAGGGTGCTTAGTTGTGTATTTAAACAGGTCGTTGCTGGTCTCCTATGTTGTTCGTTGTGTCAACTTGCGTCAGTGTGGTTGTGTTTCCCGGTTCTGTCCAGCGGACTTACAGGGTCAGTAGCGGTTCCTTTTTTTATATAGCTTTTATATAGCTGTGTTTAACTTTGTAGGTGGTGGTGGTTTATTCTTGTGACGGTCCGCACTTGTTAGTGAACGAATCTTGTGTAGGCTTCAGTCTGTATTTAATGTACTAGTTTAACTTGCACCTGAAGACAAATGTTTCTTGTGGTCGAAACGTGGTGTGCTAAATTCTAACTATTGTAACAGTCCGACCTAACTCTTCTGATAATCTTCTTCCGGACTGCTGCGGATCCTTGATTTTCTCCGCTATTCACCTCCACTTGCTTCTTGTCAGCGTTTTCAATTCCTGACTCTTGTTCTTCCAAAATCCATCTCCTCTTCCTCCATTTCGCCATTAAACATTATCTTTGATTGCTTGTTTAGGTCTACTATCTTAACTCCCCTAACCAACATTCATAAATTTATTAAATCTTATTTTTTTTTATTATACAGACCTCAGGGAAGACATGATATAGGTAGACCAAGGAAGAGATGGCTTCAGTGAAGTCGGAACAGGCTGTAAGCCTATACCTTGACATGGAGAAGAAGACTTTGATTATAGCATCTATTATCACTTATTCCTCGTTCTCCGGTTTCTCTTTCTTTCTTTCTTTCTTTCCTCTTTTTACTATTTTTCGATTTGAACGTCTAAAATAAAAGAATCTGCTACTACAAGGGCCCAAACTTCTGATCCATATGTTATTTGGTATGATTTCAATACTGTTTTCTTTATAGTCACTCAGAAGATAACATTAGATCTGAAAAGATTCATGTTCATATGGTACGTTCGATTTCTAGCAATTCCCTCTTGCTGATTTCTTGTGATATCTGGCTTGCACTATTCAATTATGTCTTCAGATATGTGAAGAAACGGCCTACACCACTAAATGTGTAGCTCCGATATTAAAATTGTCTATATTTCGTCTTACCTTCACTGTACTGATTTTCATATATTCAGCTTTTTTGTACACTTATTTTCAGGTCTGTCTGACGACGCTGTCTCTCCAGTTTTGAAACACCTCCGCAAAGGGCCCAAAAATGTCATCAAGATATGAATAAACACGTATTTGTTAATAGCTTATACGTTACACAGCTAACCTCCGGCATACATCTCTTCCACTCAGATGCACGCCCATTATTAGACGTTTCAGACTATAGTGTATAAAAACGAATTAGAGAGAAACAGATATCGAAATATAATAAAAATTCAATTCATAAAAAAATGCGACTTGGCGTTTTATCAAGCTGAATTCGATACGCATAAAAGTGACAGTCACACCACTGCTTCCGACCGATATATTTAGTTTTGAACAGCTGATAGCAATTGCGTTTATTTGACCGGATTGAGCAAGACGTAGACTGAGGAACATCGACTCCTAGATTGACAACACTTGGGCACGCGCACATGCCAAATGTTGTTGTCGTCAAAATAGTAGCCTACCTGTTTACAATCGGCGATTAAATTAGAGCTATCGCTGGCTAACCGACAATCGTACGTTGGCTACGGAATTACACCTATATTAGGACTACAACATAAACACCTAATACCTAACATAATAGTGTTAAGTGAACACTGGACTTCAGAGTGAATGACAATCTTAACCAGAATCAGTTAAAACTCCTACAATTTATGAAAATCAATTTTATCCAAGTCATACTAAATTCAACAGTTATTCGCAAAATGGATCGCTAAGCATTATTAATAGTTGGCAGCCTTATATAATATGAACTAATCGCTACTGAATACCTATAAAAAAACTTGAAAACTTAATATTCTCGCACCGTATAACCTCCCCTAATGTTGCAACCACACTAAGAGAAACGCCAAAGCACGACTAGGGTCCCAAGCGCTGCTACGTGTTTGTAATTGGCAGCAGTCAACACGGCATCGATGACAGAACTTTCTGGAGTTTTTGTCTCTGTTCAGTAACTTTGGTTCTAGTCTCATCATCTATAAAACCCTATACATTAATCCACTACATGCACGATCACTGCACCGAACTATATTATTAGATCCTTTATCTTGTTATGAAAGTACAACAATAATAAGCCAAAATTGTTAAGTATTTAATAAGCCCTAGCTTCTTTGCTTCCACACGTGTTTTCTCTTTTCTGCAGAATTTTGCCTAATACGTTGTCCCAAGTACGCTTTCGTCTTTCTATTTTTTCCTTCGTTTCATTTTTGCCCGCCCCCCAACCTTCTTTCGCCGGTACTGCGTTCTTCATCCTTTGTAAATACCCCCCCCCCACATTTGCAAACAAGAACAATGCAGAATAACAAAACAAATAATAATAAAAATATTAATAAACAAAAATTCCACAATTACTTTCTACGGACATGTTCAAAGAATGAATCCTGACAGAACAACAGGGAAGCTTTTTAACTATTTCCGAAAACTCAAAATGTCCAATACGTGGTTCAAAGAAACAGAAAAAGATATAGAACTCCAGACTACTCAAGAAAACATTGAAGAATGCTTGCCACTCAAAAAGAAATTAAAAAATGCCCAAGGTTTTCAGGAAAACCCAAGAAGAGGACGGGTGCCATCTGGACTGACGGAAGGAGGGAGAGACATCGATCAAGAATGAAGGAGACATGGGAGAGAAGGAAGAGAGAGGTGAAGAAGGGAGGAACCAGTTGAACCAAACGTAGTCCACAGTGGCTCATACAAAAAAAAAATCCGAACAACCATATTACATGCAAATCGATAAAGTAATAAACAGCAAAAGTTGGAAACAAGTAGGTCTACATACTGTAAGACGAGTTTTCCGGGCTGTTTGGCCGTGGTCTACGGTTTAATGACAAACCAAACGTTTCAGCAGCAGCACTGGCTGCCATCATCAGTGGAATTTAAAGAAATCCAAGACCTCCTGAACGTAGGTTGTTCTCGTTGGCTCACAAACAGCTCGGAAAACTCGTCTTATACAACTGACACCGGCCGTGGAAGCCTTAGGACAATTTTAAGTAGGTCTACACTTTCGGTCCACCACAAACAAATGAAACGAGTCTGTGTGGCGTACAGGACAGCATATATGTGTTTGGATTTACAGTTTCTCAAAACCCGATATAGTAAATACCCAGCATAACTAACTGGCGGAATACTACACTTGTCTTTGGATCTAAACAAGTATAGGCTATGACTTTACTTGAACATGTTGCCACCACCCTGCAGTGACGCAAATAACGGAGGATCGAAGATTCTTTTAACTACAGCGCTGACCAATGATTCAAAATTTATAAAATTAATTCTAACAATTTTGTGGGTTTACGCGACACACTTATCAACGAGTGGTTCTTACGACCACAGGCAGACACAGCTGATGTTCCGTACACACAAACAGAACAAGAAGATTAAGTCAGTAATAACTGTGTGGCTGTCAGCATCGCTTTGTACTTATGCTGGTACGCAAGGATTCGTATTAAATATGCGGGTATTAAATCTGCTGTTGCCACAGCACCCTGCTGTAACAGAATCTGTGTAATTATTTCAGCACATGGATATCTGTTGAAGCCCAGTCCTTATTCAACAACACTTCCCTCAAAATCTCATTTACCATAGTCCAGTAACTTTGTCTTAGGAATGCCCAGTATATGAAGTGTATTAGGAAATTACTGGATTTACGCACAGAAAACAGCATTAAGAGACGATAACTAATACGCTATTCAGGGCCGCTTACCTTATTCGAACGCAAAAACTTGTAGAAAGTTTATTCGTATGCGTAATTTTTGTTTATGACCAGAATAACGATAAAATTATACAGATTTTGCACGACTTTCGGTGTACAATTTTGTACGAAATTGTACTGTAATTGTGAGTTTTGTACAACAAATTCGACAATCATGTTCCAACAACGGGACACTATAAATTATTTTTGGGAGCTCAACTTTTATTCGGGGTGTTAAATATACAGAGTTTTAATTTCACGTTTCGTGCTAAATATAAAGATTCTTAATTCTACGATGCGATCGTTATGATAACTAAGTATATCTGCTCGTTTAACTTGTGAAATCAATAATTACTGTTGGGCGCCAGAGCAGAGTACCTCAGGGTTTATCAAATAATGACGCGCAGAGTACCTCAGGGTTTATCAAATAATGACGCAGAGTACCTCAGAGTTTATCAAATAATGACACTTTTTCGTTCAGATTCTAATAATATTCTATACTGATTCCTTCATAATACAGACATGTACATTAAATTTCGAATACTCCACACTACACATTCTTTATATGGTATCAATTGATTTATCAACCATCAAACTTATAATTACTTATTAAAACAAAATTTAATTGATTTACTAATCTTCAGAATTACAATTACTCATCATATAAATTGAATTACTAGTTTACAATAGTACATTTACTCACACAACATAAATATTTAATCGATATAATTTTAAGGCACATCATAATATTCTTTCAACCATTATGAATGTCTTAATATACTAACATTTGCGTGTAAATTAGCCTCTTACTTAATTCCAATGGCTACTATATCTTAATTTATTTATTACGTTTTGTTATATAGAGACTTAGCTATATCTACACATCTACTTATTATTCTTCTTGACATGTCATAATACATAAATTACTTTGCTTAGGATCTGAACGAACTGTGGGATCTTTTAGAATGAGACGAGTTAAGTTCGGTAGACATGAATTACTATGTTTGAAATAACTGGTTTATAAATTGTTATTATAGTATTCTGTTACTTGTTTTGCATGATTCCTCTGTGATGATTGGTGTCTCCACTTTGCTCAATACACTTCACTTCACTAATAAACACATTTGATTTATTACTTTTGTATCACACGTTCGCGTTTATAACTATCGTCGCGCACATATGTATAAATATACTTCTTGTTTCGTACTTACGCGCACATAATAAATAATACTCTCTTGTCTCGTACTTCCGCGCGCTAATCTATATGTTTTTCCTCCCACGGTACTAATTATTCCTTCCTACCCTTTATCATAACAATTTAGACATTATTTATAAGTTTGGAGTAACGTTGCCGTTATAATTACATTAATGGAGTTATTCTACTGAGTGACATAGACTCCTACCCCATCAGACTTTGATAGACCCCCGATTCTTTAACACCTTCTTTTTTTATAGTTTACTTGGAGATACCTTGTCTTCCGTCATAGCCGATTATTTTCCCATTGGTTCTATTTTGAAAATATCCCCGGTATGTTTGAATATACCCATTCAGACATCGTAATTCTATCGCGCTTCCTACTGACGCTTCCGCTTATTGGTCAATTGAGTTCGGGCACGTTGTTTTACCGCGTGGCCGTTTAACTTGTTAAAAACGACGCTACTTTCTAACTTTCACACTTTACGTTGGGGTGAATCCCATTGTGTTTTGAAGGACATTGCCTCGCCTTTCTAACGGGACTTACGCATTTTTTGCTGTTTTGATCATATAAAGCATTTTATGTTTTTATGACATGCAAGGTACAGGCTTCTATTATATTTCTATTTTGGCCGGCGACGGACTGTCGGCGCACTGGGCCTCACCCTGTCCATTCTTAGCCTACATATTTTCTTTTTACATACATAACAATTTCTTACTTACTATTACTATTCATAATTCAATCATACATTATTAATAATTGTATATCATATTTGCTTAATTGAGAACTTGTAAAGTTATGTTACAACACTGTTCATGACGGCTAGCGTCGCAAGTGTTAATAATTGCTGAGTGTCATTAGGTGAAATATTCTAAATGTTTTAAACTATTAAAAATGGAAAATGCTGAGTCTTAGAGGGTTCCGCCGCTGTCGTTGTTTCTTAGAACTCGAAGCAAGAAATTACGAAAGAAGCCATTATTATTCTTTACTATTGCTTTGGTAAGGGAAGGCCACTGCATTACTTAGACCGACTGTGTAATATAACAGAACCTTTACTACAGCAATGTGCCACCTTTACTTCTCGCAGCCTTAGTAAACAGAATACACCACCAACACTTGAAAATGCATTAAAAAACCTGGAATTACACAACCGTAACACTCATTAGAATTGTCTTCACAATGGTAGTGGAATACTTAGTATTGACTTAATGATTATAAACAATCATTAACTTATCGCCACTTGCCGACTCGACGGCCCCCAGAGGGTAAACACGAGGGGGTTCACGAGTCGCGAGATGTGCAGTGTCCCGAGTCTCAGTTAAGACTCCTGCCACTGGGTCAGTTAATTTCATTTTATATTATATTATCAGAGGATAAACATTCGAATCAAAATTTTGATCCTTCTGTAGCGTGGTGGTTCCGGAAATCAAACCACTCACAGTGGGCACGACGTGGTTCGAGTCGTTCCAATCACTGGCCCCGGGACAACCAACTCGAACCGACCGTACCAGGATTGTAATAACGGCCCACCTACATGAGACATCCGCACAACACACCGTTATGATTGCCCCGAACCGACATAATTGAACCCGACTTCATTGGAGAAATGTTTAGAAATTATGTAATTCGTGGAGGTATTTGAGTTCCTACTCTTGCTGCCTTTGTCCGGTCGCTCGCCGAAACTCCTTTTGTTTCGGCAGCGACGTCGTCTTCTTTCTCTTACCTACGAACCATCATTATGTCTGAACATCCACCCCTTATCAGGGTCAAACGCCTTTGGGCGATTCTTGATGATCCCTCGTAATGTCAGCCTTGCTAAGATATTTCTAAATAGCCCCTGGTAACTTATTTTCCTCTCTGTTTACCAATATCTCTTCAGGGAAATCTTTCCACAAGCATATCTCTAGCGGACTGCTTAGCCCTGCTACCTCTTGTCACCCGCACGGAGGTTCTCTGCCTGCTGTGTCCGTGTCCGAATGGCCACCAAAGGCAGTGCTACAAAAGCATCAACTGATTATTCTCAACAAAATTCCGGCGCTATCTAGCGGATAACCGCGTTGGCGTGTCCCTTGCCATTTTTCGTATGCTATCAGAAAGACCAGCACTGTTTTCATCTGGTAGTCATCGGGCACGTCCCGAAAGCTGCAATCAAGCTACGGGTGCAAAGACGCCCCACTAATTAAAGCAAAGCAAAGGAGAAATGTAATGTAATGAGGACTGCTATTCGTACGTGGCAACATGCCTTGTAGGGACTGTAATTAATTTTACTCTATCAATGACCACGACGACGGTTTTAAAGAGCCGTCCATCCAGTTTTCCTCTCACTTGTAAACCCGGAGCATTTCTGCAGAATCTTCTCATTCATCCCATCTTAGATCGAAACAATGTACGTGAACGCTAGTTTTCATAATACGTTTAGGATATTCGTAGCGCAACTTGCCCGTATGTGATCGGATTCCTCCGTTCATACATTCATTTATCTCATTTATGTGTTTCAACGTTGCAAATAAGTCACTGTTGCACCCGGTTGCAAGCAATTCTGATGAACAGTAGTTCTTCACCACAAACGAAAAACATGGTCCGCTAATGAACTCACTCTGAAGTCCACGTTCGCCCTGTCTCGTATATATTCAAAACAGCTTGGTAATTCTTAAACTTGGAAACTACGACCTAGAAATTCCCCTTTTCACCTTTGACAGCTGTGCAAATCAAATACATTGCCACGCAGTTAGCTAATCCACTACATATGATCGCTATTAAACGGTATTATTACAAGCCCTATCGAAATGAGGTAAGTTTACCGTTATAAAGGATACCATAATAGTATTTAATTTGCAAACTATAACCGAAGTGTCTTGACGTCTACATGCCATTCTGTAACATCAAGCGATACTAAAATACATTTGAAATTAATATCGTGATGTAGAAATGCGCTGTAACACTAATGACAACAGCCAGATGTCGGCCATTAACATAAACTATGCTTATGGTAAAAGCCTGCTTTAGTTTTTAGGTTACGTTAGGTTTATTAATTTATGTTTTTCAAATCAACTACCTGTTTACTACGCATTCTCTTTACGTTCTATACTCACAGTTACCAGACCTATACCGAGATTTATCCAGATGTATGAAAAGCAATAACGGGCAATAACGGCCCGGATTAAGTCAAGTATTTTTATATATGTGTGATGTGTAGTTTACATATTACAAAAGACTAAACTTAGATACGCGTCAATTATCTGAGCGAATTAAATACAAACTTCCATTATAATACAACGAGAATGGTGTGAAAATATATTATTTAAGTTAAAAGTATCACACGTTGTGTACTGTTCCAAGCAGTCAACGTTATCCAACTATAAGAATATTTTTCTTATAAGCACTTTAATTATTTTATCTGTCGATAATATACTATAAGAGAAAAATCTATTTTAAGTTTGAGCTATCCTCTGAATTACCTAAAGAATTTCTGAACCTTGTGCCTGTCACGCTGCTTAATGTACTTCTCTCCTATACTCTATAACATTTTTCCTTTTGAATCAGTCGCCTTTGAACCGAGTGGGACTGAATAGACACGAGATATATTTCAATCTTCAGAAGAAAAGTAAGTAGCTTAGTGTTTAGTACCGGTCTGTCCATGGAGTATTACTGGACAATATTCGCTTTTGTTGTAGGTACCTACAGTCTCCTCCTAAAGGATTCTCTCATGCGCGCGCTCTGTCGTCGTCCTTCACAAGAAAAAGGAACGCGACATACTTTCTTTTAATAACGAGATACACCGTGCATGCTCTTTATACTGTACGCTCGTGCACAAGTACACTCGCATACGTAGATGGACCAAGCATAGATAGATACATACAATTTTGTTGTACTGTACTTGCAAGACTGGATCCATAGATCCTTAATGCAACGTCGTAACAGAAAACATATCTATAAAATCATAACGATTAAAACGATAACATAATTATGTTTTCTTTCAATACGGAAAATTAAATCGACTTCCCACCTCTTTTTTTAGAAACGCCTCTTATAATGAGGGGAATTTGCGTTAATTTACCGTATGCACAATTGTTCTCATTGATTAATCCTGGTGCAATCGATAACAATTACCTAAATCGAAATCTACAGAAGAGAGCTGGTGTATAGGTTAAGTTAGATGGTTCAGTACAATCACTCTTTGTGCACTCTAAACTTACAATCCCATGCTGCCACAAATAGTTACAGATTTTTCCACTGCGCGCAAATCAACCCAATTTCTTTACGCTTAATTCGCGCCTTGTAAACTGGTATTTCTGCTTTGCGTGCAATTTTCCTCCCATTTCTTTCCATCTCCGAATTTGTTTTCTTTTCCCTCCTCTGTTACATGCTCTTGTCTTTTTTTCTGCACAAAATAAAGTAAATTCACAGTATTTATTATAGTCATTTTTACCGAGTGCTGATCTGGAGGCGATGATTATTTACTCCTATAGGTACTGCGACCTAGTGACATTTCTTAAGGAAAATACTCAATTTATTAGCAATATATAGTGGAACGACAAATTCTCCGCTTTTGAAGCGAAACGAGTAACAGTGCTCCTCACCTTCTGAGTGCCATTTAGCGGCCGGAGAAACTCTCTAGCTTATTATATACTCTTCGAGATGTTTTGAGTGAAGTTAAGCATTCATGATCTGTCATAATCTGTCTACTTCCTTTACAGTTTTTTTTGGTACAAGCTTTCTTCGTACTGTGAACACGACGTTACAGTGACACACACACACACACACACACACACACACACACACACACACACACACACACACACACACACACACACACACACACACACACACACACGACTTAGTCTATATTTCACTGTTTCCCTACTACACAGACCAATCCATAATAACAGAACGACATGGCTCTCACAAAAACACTTCGCTGTAACAACCAACAGGTCTGAATAAAGAGTTGTAAAAATAGAGCAACTCATTGAGCTTGGTAGTGTTTGACAGCCAAGTGCAGCACGATGCCAAGAACAACCGGCTACTAATAGTACTAACCGTAGTGGCAATAGTAGGCTTGGCTACTACTGCACAGCACTTGAGTGAAATGATTTAAACAGACGCGCCCGCGCACTTACACAGTCTACCCGCATAGTTTACTTTGGCAACTGCACTATTGCCCATCTTATCTTCCCGTATATTGTCTCCCGTTCCCTTTCGTTTATTATTATGGATCTTAGAAACAAACTCGTATTAGTGTTCGATGTCCGATGTGATACACATAGAAAACGTGAACAAAGTCATTCACAGATCGTAAATGTTGACAAATTTATGTTTACCAGAGAATACCGAGGATACGACACACAACAGACATTGTCTATATCTCTACTTAAACTAAACTTCTCAAATTATTCAAACATTAAATTTGACTAAAGTAGCAGTAAAAATCATGAATATTTTAAATAACGTACAGAGGACAAAATATACTGGTAATAAAATTTAGAGAAGTTGTTACCATCTTCGTATCTGTATAGCTCCACAACGTTATTACAATATATAACTTCGTCCAATACATTTGAAATATGATGGAAATAATGGTGGATTCACGGAAAGGCAACTCCTTCCTTCATAACAAAACTACAACATTTGAAAATTTACGATTTTTAAATGGTGCTATTTTAAAGAATATTCCCGAACATTCGTGGCAGTTGCAAAGTGACTAAACACTGACGAAAGGAAAATATCGAATCAGAAGACCTAGACCAAATTCATGGGTACCTGAACCATTAATCAAGATCTGGACCCGCTTTGAAAATTGTAGGCTAAGGTTACGGTATTTCAGCCCGTACTTCTGCTAAGCATTTATTTGATTCCTTTTCCTGCCTGGGAAAGACAACATAAACCAAACCATCACAACTTGTTATATATGAGTGGAACTGAACCCTCCGGTAATTATCGCGTCCCTTTCTGCACACCTCTCCATGCAATCTTCGCACAAAGTTTCCAAGGGGGTTAGAGATGTCCTTCCTTATTCTTGGAACCACCATTCTTCCCAGCATCGTTTTTATGTAACTACACCGAATCACTGTTCCGGTTTTGGTGCAATTTCATATTTAGTCTGATTAATGAAATAACTGCTTCTATTCCAATTATCCGTCTTCACTCGAGTTTTTCGTTCTAATCTTCCGCACTTCTAACCCCTATATGTACATAGGATAAAACTGCCTCATGTTGATTTTCAGATATTAGTTCACAGGAACCTTTTTGATTCGTGTTAGTAATCTACAATGCAGTGTTATTTTATCCACGTATTCCAACCTTCGCAGGATCTTTTCATGTCTTTTGGTAAAGCCATGTATCTATAGAATCCTTCCTACAAAACCTTACATTAAATCTTCCTTAAAGCTTACCTACAACCTTCTTAAAACCTTTTCTCCTACAGTCTCAACAACCCTTCATCCCATGTGGTCAGACACCGCAATTTCGACTCATAGCATAGTATACTGCACTGGCTTTACATTCCGAATCCCAAATGACCTTTCCAGGGTATGGCGCGAACTAACAGAGAGAAACACTGTATTAGAAACAAAGGTAGGCTTATATGATCCGAAATACTGTTGAGGTGGGAAGACGAAACTGCCAGTTCCACTCAGGAAACACGTTAAAATTGTCGAAACAAATTACTGAATATGACGAGGAAGCTGATCAGGCGTTGGAAGACAATAAAAAACCGCATGAATCTGAAACGGAATAATGTTCATACGTAATCTTTCAAGGTCGTGCTGATCAAATATTTCAGAGATTCTAACGGGAAGAATCAATCACTATGATAACGGGTATGATAGCAAAAGTTGTGTTCGTGCAGAATCAGACCGCTAAAACAGCACGAAGCCGTTCTAACGAGGTGCACACAACCCGGAATCGCAATAACAAACCGACAGCTTCAAACAACACAAAACACGACTATACTACTGCTATATAAATCCTACAATTAACTTTGTGTGTCTGTGTGTGAGACACACCAACGGCGAACTATTAGTTTGATCATTTCGGTTATGTCGGCTTCTGCGTTCAGAATTAAATCACTGAGGGCTGGTCTCAGTACGCGGGGGAATGGAATGGAGATGGAATGCGCCCTCTCATGCCGTGAATTTACCCACATCACAGCCCCCAACCCTAAACACACATACACAATGCTGTATTCCCCCGTCTCGCCTCTCCTGTTCCAACCATCATCAGTGGCAGTGAAGCTAAGCCGGCCGTCCGGCGGAGAGGCTGGGGGAGCAATTATATACACAACCTGACTAACAAAATTTACAGCTATGATGAATATTATTACTGTGGTGTGTGTGTGTGTGTGTGTGTGTGTGTTTGCGTGCGTGGGATGTACGCGATGACGCCGTTGCAAGTATTCAATAACGTCCGCCAATGTTAAGTTAGATAGACAGAGCGCAATGAAAAGCCACAAATATACCACACAAACGCACACAGCTCACTACAACTACAGTTGTGTGCCTATGTGAGAGGGGTTCAGACCAAATGAATACGATGTTAATATTGTTTGTGGATAGCCCTGACACTCGCAAGGTAACACATACACACACACACACACACACACACACACACACAAACGTGGGCGTATACACACACAATAATGTGCGTACGCGTTTAGATTTATATACGTACTATCACATACAACGCTGTTAAGGATAATTTACCACACACTGATGTAAATTACTTAGTAATCTCTATTAGTAATAACATCATAAACACACAAACCGATCTAATAAAACACGTCATTGATTATTTAGGTTTTCTAATGTGATTGTATCTTATCCTATTTGAGCGATGTAACTACCAACCGGCCCGCGTAAAAATTAATTACAGTTTACCCGTGACGGACGGCTCACAAATGAAACAAAGCCTAAAAACAGTAGTAGTTGCTGTAATTTTAATCATTAGAACGAATTCTGTTCTGACGACAGAGCATTAGCACGCGTTGACGATGAATATTTCACCTTATGCCTCAGCCAACTTACTATGATGATGACTGGAATTTTTTGTCTTCATGGGCATAATCGTATCTTCAAACGTCGTTCCGACTACAATGGGTAGAACGTTATCTTCAGAAACCTTATCAGAACAAGACTGATTATCCTGTATTTGAAGTCTTTTTCCGGTACGGACCGCGTCGAAAATGTCTTGTAAGACACCGTTTCACCTATATTATAATATATTACACAGACCTGAGGATACCCAGTGTAATATACCGGAAGAAGACTTCAAATACAGAATGGACACCGACCGAGGAAGCCTATGTGAGAGTACAGACTGAACGTGTTTTACTTGTACATATACGAAAGTTGTCATCGTCTGTTGAAATTTTTGTAGCCAGCCAAAAACGTTCCCTTCCCCAAAGGGTCAGCTCTGCCAGCAAATCATACTTCCATGAGTCCTCGAAGACCTCATTAGTTGCTACGTTTGTGGGGTGCATGGCGACAGGTGGGCTGTCATTATGTAGCAGGAAGGAACAGAGTGAAACGGTGAGTTCTCGGCGCCTTAAAATGGAGACTATTCGGCTAGGATACGGCAACACCAAAAGAAGGATCCCTGGTCCATCAGGCTGGACGTTGAGTGTCGGGCTAATATCCTGCCACTGTAAGAAATCAACCGTTGTGAAAAGTGTCTGTAAGGGAAGATCATATGGAAAAAGATGGAGGGGTCGATCAAGGGGTAATGAATGGACGAGACCCTGCCATGGGTATAAGTTGACGAATGATGGAGGGGAGTGGGGAAGGATTCTTGCAGAGGCCACGGCCCACCAGGGGCCGTACAGCCAGTGAATGAAGAAGAAATATTTTTCTTCGGTTTTCATGGCTCTGCGGTTAGACGTTACGGAAGAGTCGTGGGGACTCGTAATTAAACAACGCGGAATTATGACCCAGACGGATGCAATAAATAAACGTATAGCTGTCGCTTTCATTGTCGTATAATTATTTAATTACTCGACACTGTCACTGTTGCAACTCTATCCAGTAATTAATGCTTACCCGTTGTAACATAACGTCACAGTGAACAACCGGGTCGACTGTATGAGCTGCTTTTTACAGTTAATTTGGAGACAACTGCAAAAATCCTAACTGCAAAATACGAAAATCTCACTAAACAAATCCAATCCAATTAATGTTTTCACTATGAATTTAATGGTGTTGACAGAAATGGCCTGATGAAAATAACAATTAAAAAAAAATTAATGCTTTTGTTTAATTTGTCTAGACTGCTGGTCAAGTTGTCCTAGACCCCCTTTTATCATTCTTGCCCCGTATACATATATTTACTTCGTAAAGTTAAACTACCAACACTTTATTCTTAAACAGGGGACAAATGGGCTGTGGTGTACCGTCGGCACCACCTGCTCATATTTAAAGGAAAGACCTACCTCAGCCACGAACTGGCGCATAGGTCCAGCCTATGCATAACACGCCAGCCGCTATGTAAGTCCCAATCCCTTGTACTAAGGTCCAAGCAAGTACGGGCCTCGGGCGCTGCCCCGGGGATTCGTCAAATGACAAAGTACCATTTGTATACACGCTTTACACTGGCACTTATAATTATTGTCAATATAGTGAATCAGCTGAAATCCCTGTTCCAGGCACTAGAAAATTAGTGACAAGTTCAGCTTTCTAAGTGGGAATAAAATACACAAAATGAGAAAATGAAATATTTAAAGCATGAAGATTATAAGTTAGCAGGGACCATAAAGGTCACAAATTAAGACGAATTCCTTCAAGAAGTGGAAAGTTTCAAACGCCACCATTTAGCAGTTGAAGGCAGTATGAAAATGCCGTCTGCAGTAACACGAACTTGAAGGATATCCAAACTTGACCACAGTCTAAAGGACATTTCTAGCTCTTCCCATAAAGGATATTTCTAGTTCTTCTAGTTCAAGCGAACGAAGTTTTAGTAAATGACAAATTATTAAAAATTACTTAAGAAGCAATACGAGGCAAGATCTATTTCAAATTTGAGTATTATTTAAATTTAACTCACGAGAGCATCGTATATTTACTATAATTACGTCATTCAAATCTTTAATAGAAAAATACTCGGAAGTTGGATTTTCAAAACACTTGTACAATTCATTCTTAAACTCGTTTTCATAAGAAGCAGATAGTACTGAAAATGACAACTGTATACAGTAATTACTAATAGAAAACCTTCTAAGACAAGTGTGATTTATTTTGTCAACGGTGTCCTTAACATAAAAATCTGTCATATACAAAATTAAGTTACTTTAATTTTTAACTAAGATAAAAAAGTATTTTGAAATTTTCAATACCAGTGATGACTGTAATATATGTCGTAAGTTGTTGAATTTAAGAAAGTTACAGGACGAATTAAAAAATCTTTTTTTTATATAGTATATTTATGTATAATAGGATAATAAAACTTGCTAACACTTACCTCAGTTCTTAGAAAGATGAAGAACTGTGTTAATAGGGAAGTTATTAACACAGTGAAGATAAGAAAGCTTCAGTATCTGGAACACCACATGAGAAATGAACAGAGATATTACTTATTACAGTCCATAGGCCTACTATAAGGAAAAGTACTTGGAAAGAGAGGAATTGGGCGACCGAGAATATCATGGCTGAGAAATTTACGGACCTGGTTTGGCATGAATACAACTGACTTATTCCGTACACCAGTGCAGAAAGTTAAAATAGCGTGTATGATATCCAACATCCGAAACGGATAGGAACTATCAGAAGAAGAAGAAGAACACTTACCTCACCACTTTGCGTCCCTAATTACGTACGCCGTCCCATAGGATATTCAAATGTGACCAAATCTGTACCAATTAAAAATCACCTTAAAATCAAAAATCAAACTGATTTCGACGTAACAATTTCGTGGAACTGAATAAATTATTTCCTATGTCGGATGAAACCGACCCGAGTGTATTACAATTTCAATACCACGATGTTATTATACGTAGAAAAGCTAAGGAACAAATTTAACTTAGCAGTCCTATTAGCAATTGTGACATCCACAAGAACACACATTAGTCAGAACTGAAATAAGACTTGCGCAGACTATGAAATTTAGAAACTGGATAATGAAATTGTGTAGCAGACTATGATTAGAGTATATCCCAATACAAGTGCTACAAAAAATATGGTTACTTGTTACAAAAGATATAATGTATTATTCATTATAAAAAACGAGTGCAATTTTTTAAAATAACACTTTATAAATACTAATATACTACCATTTTTCGATATAAATCCCAAAATAACTAACTCCTTTCGCCCCAAGATAAGAGTGTCTTCACTACTTAGTACGTCAGTTTTATAATCTTCGTAAAAATGAATAATTTCATTTATGGCTTGTAACTCTTAACGTTTCAAGATCCAAAACTTTCGAATTCTGCAACTTTTAAAATAATCTTTCGCAACTTTCGTAAATTCTAAATCAGAAAAAATTATGTAATGAATGGCAGAACTATTTTATTGCATGGCGTTTGTTTCCCTTTCAACCAACTTGTTTACTCGCCAGGACTTTTTACACATCATTAAATTGCTAATCTTAATACGCCCGCCGGCTATTTTGTTCAAACTAAACGATTCACCGACGGCAACACGCAAAAGTGTTGGATTATAGCCGGAACGCCACATCAATCCACAAGCTTATTGCGTGCACACACTATTTTCGAATAACAAATTACTTGTTTCGCCCAATAAAACTTGACCCCAATTCAAAAATTAACTAAAGACTTATTATCCGACGACGGTGGACGTTCAAACACGGCGATACATTATCTACGGAAATCTAAAACAGAAGACAGTATCACTGCCTAGGCGGTATTATCGTTTGCTATTCACTTATAGTCAAACGATTACACACACTTCTTTCACGTGGGAAAATATAATCAGATCCCATTTACCACACTGAAGTTATATGGTGTCCACATGATGTCATTTCACGTTTCTCTCCAAAGTATCAGTTTTCTCCCGGTGAATGTTTCTCTAGAAGTCCGGCCTTGGTTACGTTGCGGTTCGAATGACTACGACCCGCCAGTAGTAGAGGTAGTAGCAGCAGCAGCAGCAGCAAGGATTTGTCTTAAATTATAATGCATTCGTTCCAGTAACCGTACATAAAACATTATCAGCGTTAGACGGAAATGTCAAAAAACGGACACAAGTTTCCTAAAGCTGTCTTCAAAATATACATCCAAATTACCCCAGTTCTTCAAGGCTCTAAATATTCAGGCCCGAGGATTCTACCAACATGATTCACGGCTCTCAGGAAAAAGCTGACTTATTTGCAATACATTTTTTTCTAAATGAACTCTGGAAATATTATATAAGAACTGCTTAGCCACTTTCCATTAATCAGAGTAAGTAGTGAGCTGTTGAACAAACAGCGTCAAAAGTGCATGAAAAATTCTGCTGAACATAATTATGTCGTAGTATGATTTATTAAAAAATATTTTAAAAATCTTCTATACAATCTAATAAATACACACAAAAAAGACTCGAAAATAATACAATAATTTAGTTTTATGCACTACCTAAAAATCTAAATCTAAAATTTTAAAGATATCTTTTTGAAACAATACGTTGATACGTATAGTCTAATTCTTTAAGCTGCTGGCTCACCATACGAGCTGGTAAATGTCTGCAGCCATCGAACCGTTGTGAATGTGCGTGTGTTTATGTCATAAATTTGGAAGACTTCTGTGTCTGTTAAGTGAAAACTTGACAATGTATTTTAGAATAAAAAACAAACACGATATTATAACACACAAAAAATGAAAAGAATAAAGCGATATCAAACAGATGACCATAAGGAATAAAGACGATTTTCCTATACACGAATGTAGAATTACCCGATAACGCACCGTGATATAACATAGGCTACTTTGGCCGGATTGCTTTCAGAAAAAGACAGATTACAAATTATACTAGTTAAGCATAAAACGGTAGAATGAAGTAGACTTTCATATCCTAGGTTCATTTCATTGAGGTTCATCTCATAGGCGAGAACATAAAACTTAAAGACCAAACATTAGATAATCTTGTCTGGGTCTAAAATTTTTTTAACGTATAAATTAAAAAATACAGGAAATACTAAACTACAGCCTAAAACCGGATCTAAAAAAAAAATACAAACCCAACTTTCAAGGATGATGTTATCATGTACAATACACTTTCCCGTAACATTACTGTATTTAACAATTACACATTTAAACACGGTTGTTTCTTTTAATCAAACATCAATTAATAGCGTACATATTCACGGCGTGTATAATTTATGTGCCATTACATCACTTCACAAAGGAACAATAAAGCGGTATCAGCAACAAACTGAGCGTTATATGCACCGGCAATTAAACAACGAATCGCATCGCAAAGTTCATATCGATACAAATTATTCTACCAGCACACCGTACGTAATACAATAAAACGAGCCCCATTAACATTCACGTCGAGTTCTTTCACTGTTTGCATATCGTTCGCTCAACAATCGATATGTATAATAATAATAATAACAATAATAATTCATTCTGTTAATTATTTCGCAGAAATTCTGAATACGAGATAACGACCGTGACCTTCACTAAATACATTATACTGTTTATAGTATATGAGGGTTCATCAAGACGTAAATGCGTTTGATCAGTCATTATCTGAATCAATGGCCATATAATAGAAACATCACGTGCAAATATAATGTTAACCTGTAAGTAAAAGATAGCGTACAATATCGCTTGTAATTAATCGAGACTTTCTACAAGTTCTCCATTGCCATTTCAAAATTCGACCGTTCAGTGCGGTTTCAACGTCGTCTTCTACGCTTAACAGTATGATTTTCAGCACTTGATCGAAGAACGATGTTGCATGATAGGAACCAACAATCCAATGATACACTTAATTCAACAAACGCACAGGCTACACTTAATACAATTGCGATATGCTTCTAACACGGTATGATTTCGCGCTCAGTCACAATAGTATATTGCACATTTTCACTAAAAGAATAAAACAAGAAACTGTAAGAATATAATCAAATCGCAATACAGAAATCGAATGTCACAGTCGGAAATGGATAGCCATCTACTACACGTCTTCTAAATCCCCCCCCCCAAAAAAACTTCTAGAGCAGTAAATGTAAATAGACTAATGTGTCACACAATTATGATTACCCTGACGATACATGTCCAGTACTCCTAAATGGATATTACTTGTAAAAATACAATACTTGTAATACTGCCTAAGCCAAACTGTTAACAGTCGGAAGCCGTTGATATAATATAACGCGTTCTTAAAGAAAGCGTGGCACTGTCCCAACGTTGTCTTAGCGCACCGATCAGATCGCACTGTTACGCGTTCAGCCCACGTGAAGTAGAGGCAGGACGATGTAAACTGAACACTCTGGTCTCGATGCGCAGTAAACAAACACCTCGTTGCAAGGCTAGCAAAATTTTCATTCATTCGCACATACCCAGAACAGTTTTGTACAGTGTTTCATAGCGTGAACATCGACTTCAACAAGACTGGCGAGAAAAACGGAAGCATGTGTGTGACAGAGAGGGAAATAATACGGAAGTGAGACAGTGAACGTTATAGCGTCGTCAACCCTCTCTTCTCTCTAGATAATTTAGCTATACTTGAAAGTGGGGGTAATTCGTGCATTGGGTTGGCGCAGATTACTGTTCAGGAAAGGCTGGCGGGCCTATATTCATCAACTATAATCACTGTCAATGAAGCGGATCCGTCGTGTCGTCGTCATTCTGCTGTCGGTGTTGCGTCTGTTTCCGTTATGTGGAGAAACACGTCAACAACGTAACTACATTGGTGGAGATAGGAATTAATTACGGCTGATAACAGTTCCTTTGATTGTCAACATTAACGGTTTCAATGTAACAACTTCATCTGAAATATTTATTTTTCATTATTATCTTTACCAAAACAAAAGACTTTGCTTTTCATGTAGGTCTACCAGGCACTGTTCGAGTAAAATACAAGGTATAACCCACCCTACTGAGCAAATCAACGTTTCAACTACTTCGGTTTTATGGTATCACACAATGTCAGTAGGAACGTTTTTGATGAAAAAAATTGTGCGGAACAATAAAAGAACACATATAACCACTCGGCAAGAAATAAAAATTAAATTGTACAAAGTGGTGGCAGTTCTCGCTTCAGCGTATGGTCTAATCGAACAACTTCGAACACTGAAAAAATGGATATGTAATTTCTATGCTAAGGTGCTGGGTAAACCTTACTACATCGGGAAAATAACAAGGATATTAGAGAGGAATTACAATAAATTTAAACTAAATTTGCTTATACACACGGCATCATACCGTCTGTATGACGGAAAGTAATTTCCAAGCAGCTCTTCGTATACACACACTCTTAGGAAGAGGAGTCAAGAACAACCCCAAGAGAAGATGTGGTCAGTTTTCATGAGCCCGAAACTATAAACATCAAATGTCTTATAGTTTTTTTTTTAATTATTTAAATACAGTACCTACCGAATGGACGACTTGAAACATAGTAAGAATCGTCTATACTTCACTCATCTTTTAACATATTCTGCACGGATTACGCGCTTTCGCTAAAAGCAATTCTTGGAACACATAAAAAACCGGAAAACACAAAAATAGAACAGTAAAACAAACAGACATTCGGCGGAGCGTTTTCGCAGAATTACGGAAACGAGTTAAATAAAGTACAGTTGTGCATGTGGTACGCAGACTCATACTAGCTCATTGTGCCGGCACTCCGGCAATCTGAAACAGTTACTGATCACAATATGTCATCTGCGACGAAAGCTAACACACGTCATTGGTCCGTTCTGGTCTGCCATTTCTATAACGTATCCGTTCTTATGTACGTGTCTGCATCAGGTTTAATTCTCCACTCGTGTAGAGCAGTGTGTGTAGTATGCAAAATCAAATATCTTACAATAAATGTTGGTACGGTAATCGAGATTAGACGATGGGTTTAGACGGGTGGATTTACTACGTATCCACTAATACAGCTGACCGTGAGATGGAGTAATCTCATCGATACTTTCGGGAAGAATTTCCTGTCTGACAACTTACAACGCACCAACAATAAAACATGATTCCTACAGCAATTCCCACTTTGGAAATTCGTTTCCTTTTTAAACTTTACACAACGACTTTCAGTGTCTGATGTCGAAACTGTCTTCACAAGTACAATTTATAACTGTACGAACTTATCGACAGGCTCCACCAGCAGTTAACAACCACTAGAGTACTGCTACATAGCTCACTGAAACTACTCACGTTTGGAGCGTCAATATAGAATTCTTCACTACTAGGAGACGCCATGTCCAAATGTTTTAGATAAGAAGAAAACTAAAGCGACATCATGCGGTAGGAAGCCTTGCGCCCAACAGGCCCAGCGAAGAAAAAATAATAAAAATAATCCTTGAGCACCACCCTAATACATTCACAAATGTCTGACTGACGGGAAGCTGATTGTCTACAAACCGTCGACTTTAAATTTCCACATTCAGTTCTTTAGCCATGATCTAAACATACGTCTAAATTGTTTTCATTCACTCTTCATTATAAAAAAAAAATCTATGAGTAGACATCTAGAAGCGAAGTCCTAAGACAGAAAAGCTAAGCTCTAGGACAACACGCTTAGTTCCAAAACCAATATGAATTGGCGAGTCATATGTTAAACTCGTGCCGTCTATGCAACAACCGAGCTTCTACAATCAGCATGTACATACCTTAAAGCCACTCACCACCATATTAATTAATTAATTAACTTCGATTTTGATCAACTTTGTGATTGTATAAATGTTGTTCAGCTCAACTGTATTGTCCGCCATCAACCACCGCTGCCTATTCGAATTACACCACCGGACCTTCGTTAAAATGCACAATGTCTCTCCCAAGAGGGGAAAATATCTTCCTATCAGAATTCCAAGAACAGAATACTTCCAACTGATATCAGTAAGCTATATAAAGGCAATCTGTTTGGAACATCGGTATCCGAAATGATTCTTGCAGGCATTTTAAAAACTACGAGCCCTTTCCTTTTTAACGCCGTTGCGCATTGTCTCCTGGTTAACACCTGCAGTGAACTATTTCAAGAATATTATTTCTGCTACCTGTAAGGCTCCATCAGTCTTGGGAATCACCGTTCAAACCTACAATTGTTTAGATACAGTAATTATTTCGTAAACTCTGATTTACATATCTATTCGGACTTCTTGTCATACTTCAGATTATCTTAAATTCGTTTATTTCGGCGATCGTGCTTTTATTCGTTTAGCGTAACAAACAACCTATTTGTCCGATACTGCCTATTTCATTACATTATTACTGTCAAAATTAGATAGGATCAGTTTCAACCAAGTTAGTAGAGCTCGCTAATAGGGCTTCTTTGCTCCTGTAATACTCGTGGAACAAGCCTAACTATTAGTAGTCTATCATATTAGTAACTATGTGTTGATATCAGTGTTTTGTATCTCCAGACAATTTTTACATTAATTAGATTATTTTGCTTATATTAGATTTAATATCCTCATCGCTCACGACCTAACTGGAGTTCACTGTTCGATGATATAGTACACTGACTATCGTAAAGAGAGTGGATAACTACGGATTCCAGAAAACGAAGACAAATTCTGTCATAAAAGTTTAATTTTTCGACTATTTCACCTTTATCGAACTGTTGTCTACTTGTATCGTGTTTTTTCGCTACTGATTGGTCCTAGCAACACTTAAAACATATAGATAAAACGTTGCACATTCATTCCTCGTAATATATTATACTGTATATGCTTTCATACCGTACTGAAACTAGAGGGAACACACACCGTTCATTAAGGAATATAATGACTGGTGTCGTGAAACGTTAATTACATATACTTAAAAATTAACGAGTAAAATGATATAATTTATTGTTATCGTCGTTAACGACATTCACTGTTAACACAGATACACTGCTTGTAAAATTATTCGTTAAGAACTATCTGTTTGCGTTCTGTTCGCACGGTATTGTGAATGGCACGACAGACCTTTCAGAACCACCACACACGCTAAAATTAAACCGCTCCAGGGATCAATTAAAAGGTTTTTAAGCAGACTTCACGTATCGAGTTATGAAAACAAAGACGAAAATAATGGTTCAGTTGTAGTATCGATGTTTACGTACGGTTTTAAACATGGCGGTCGACAGATTATTTAAGTAAAAAGTGAATGTAAGCGTGTGTGAAATGAAAAAGCTGCGGAAGATCGGAGAGTACGTAAGGACAAGAATGAAACGAAAAGAAATCATGGACTGTATAAAAAGGTGTGAAACAATATGACAACGATCTACAGGAGAGATGACGACATTACAAGACATTACAAGACATTACAGACTACGATGTAAAAGAAGAAAATAAATGACGTAAATGAGCCATTACCTCGACATCGCAAGCAGGAGACACCAAGAGGTGAGGTCTCTGACGATCGGCTTTCTCCCTTCCTAATGTAAATCAACGACTTGTAGCGTACAGAAAAAAGTCCCACTATCTGGTACGTGTGATCCAAAATACACATTTTCACCCAACTTGCTGTACACAAATGTGTATGGTTATCCCCTGGGACGTTACTAATTCAACAGAATAAACGATATATAAAATGAGAGTGGGCAACCGACTCAACAGATTAAAAATAAAATAAAATATTGGCGACGTGATATGTAAAAGAATAGTGATACCTGATCGGGGGGTGTATTACCGGAAAGGGGGCGAAGGGGACCTGACCCTCCCCCCAGAAGGTCGAAAAAGGTTGACGAATTTTGTTACTATCTTAACTTTTAGGCTTTTTTATTGTTTTTTTTCAATTGTATAAGCTAATATAGTAGTAAATATTTTTTAACTATACAAACAGGTTTATTACATAGCACTAGCGTTACGTTTGAAATATGAAATACTCAATAAGTATCTTCTAAATAATGTTTCAATTACGCGTATTTTTATTGTGTTATTGCCGTTCTCATTAATAAGATTGATTTCAGGATGTATCATACGTTTTTCAACCACTTTAAAATAGTAATGTCTTAACTTGTTTCTTCTTTTGAATGAAGCCGACTCGACCGGACCCTTCCACCCAAGAACAAATTCTAGATACGTCGTACCTATTACTTATCGCTGTGTATACCAATTCATGGCATTTTTCTGAAGGTGTCAGTTAAGATTTCAAAGACAAATATAGGAGCGTGATTTAGGAGAGCTTAGTATTTACAATGCTTTAATACCAAAGAGATAACAATGAATGAACTACAGTATTACATTTTATAAAATAAATTATAGATAGAACATATTATTGGCCGAGACGTCGGCAGTACATGTTCAATCAAAATATAGATTATTGAGTATAAGACTAGATATAGCCTATAAATAAAAAAAAAAACAATCAAAACTGCCCGGAGAGAGAGAGAGAGAGAGAGAGAGAGAGAGAGAGAGAGAGAGAGAGAGAGAGAGAGAGAGAGAGAGAGGAACTAAAAGAAGAATATCAGTACGTAAAGTCACATTTGATTTCATTGTTTTGATGTGCGGATGAAGTGAACGACTATTCCGGGTAGTTGCGGAAAAGCGACATCGAGGCAAACGCACTGGTGAAATATGGAGGGGCAACCTTTGCACAAACGCGGAACTTAGACAGAGTTAACAAACTGTGGCAACAGAAGACATAATTCTTATTTTCTTACCTTTGTTAGGTCCGTCTTGTGACTTTTATCTTTAGAATAAAATTAGTGTGACGCGTTTCGGGTCATCTGACCCATCCTCAGACACTTGCTCGAAAAGAGGTCGTCATATATTAAAATTAAAAACACATATGTAAATTCATTGTCAATAATTAAATGATCAAAAACATGAATAACACTGTTGTCGTGGTGCACCACCCGATTTGGGTGCACCCACGACAACAGTGTTATTCATGTTTTTGATCATTTAATTATTGACAATGAATTTACATGTGTTTTTTTAATTTTAATTGAATTTTAATATATGACGACCTCTTTTCGAGCAAGTGTCTGAGGATGGGTCAGATGACCCGAAACGCGTCACACTAATTTTATTCTAAAGATAAAAGTCACAAGACGGACCTAACAAAGGTAAGAAAATAAGAATTAAAACACGTGACTTGGACCGTTAACAAACAAAAATGTTTAAAGAAGACATAAAGATTATAACAAACAAGAAAATAAGGGAATGAGGTAACGGATACTGGGATACGCATGACTTTGTGAACCAGGCTCGTTGGCAGGTGCAGAGTCAACGCATAGGAAAATATCGGTATGGAGAACCATACATGACTTCCATATTCTAAGATTTATATTTAAAATCATTTTCAGCCAAACAGCCAGGCTGTGTCTTACCTGCCTTTTTATTGCTGTATTAAATGAAAAATATTATATTACATTAAAATGAAAAAATTATAATTTTATTGGCTGGCAACAAAATTATTTTATTTTTAACAATTACCATTGTTTCAAAAAGTTTAAATAAATTTTCAAGTACTTTACTCTTGTTAAAACGTAAAAGGTTGCAGGTAAACTACCCCTTCCCCTTAACCGATCTTCACCAAAATCGAAAGTCATTGAGATCTCTACAATTCAGGGACGTATGCAAAAATTATATGATTCTGTTTCAATTTGCGGCTGTTATCGTTTGCCATAGAAAATACGCTTGATAAAAAAACGTTGCAGGTAAACTACCCCTTCCCCTCAACCGATCTTCACCAAAAACAATAGGTCTTGAGTACTCTACAAATCAGGGCTGTATGCGAAACATTATTTGATTCTGTTTGAATTTGCGGCTGTTATCGTTTGCCAAAAAAAGAAATTTCCATTGATAAAAAAAAACCGTTGCAGGTAAACTACCCCTTTCCCTCAACCGATCTTCACCAAAAACAATAGGTCTTGAGTACTCTACAAATCAGGGCTGTATGCAAAACATTATTTGATTCTGTTTGAATTTGCGGCAGTTATCGTTTGCCATAGAAAAAAAATCTACAGACAGACACACAGACAGACAGACACACACACACACACACTTTTCGGAAAACGACTTTTTTTCATGTTTTGAGTGTAGTAGAATCAGAATCTGCAATAATCTCGAACACGATTTTTTTTGCCATCACCATACTTCCATTCCTTAAGGAATATGGAAGTAAAATACGCTAGTATATGAAATTATTAGTGGCTGAATATTAGAAACCTATCCACAATTGCGATGAATCTGCAGATTATTGGTAAAACTAAGAAATACAAATGTCCTGAAAGGTCGAAAAGACTTGCACCTCGGTTACACGTACATTAATGTATCAACGTTTAAAACCATATGTGTAATAACAATCAAATATTCAGTATTTGACAAAGTTCAAAGAGATAGGACTACAATTAAACCTACCGACAGATACTTCCTCGTAACTTACGCTACCTTTCTGTAGCGTGGACTCAGAAGTTACACCGAACGTTTACTTTCCTACGACGCATCACACCGGATCTGCTCTATTTCACACGAAGAAAAAATTTTGTTTTAACCATAAAATAGTAGACAACCAGTGTTAAAAACGATCTCTTGCTTTGATGTTTCCAGTCGACGCACACAACCGTCGTCCTTTAGTTCAGTAAACGGATACAGACAGTATAAATTAACGACTGCAAAAAAACCTGAACACAGACAAAAAAATTATAAACGAACGGTACGAATAATTTATTTGCAGATTTCCGAGCGAATATGCGGCTTTGGACAAGTTTAACTACCAGTAAATCTGCCTACGCATCGCGGTTATACTTTCAGTGCAATATATTTCTTTGCGACGCCCGCGGCAGTTTACACACTACGCGCTGCACCAATACAAAAATACAACTCTTACGTTTACTTTCATTACGCTCACTAACGTACGTATTTGTAACCACCGCCTACGCCTTTCTTTTTTCCACAAATTCCCATTCTCTCTAAATACTGTGCATCATTTTAGTTTAGTCATTTTTCACTTTCACTGTGTCCCTGATCCGACATAGGCCTATACAGATACTGTAAAATCTCTTCTTTTCTATATCTCGTTATTCCCGTTCCTACGCGTCTTCCTTTTCCGATTCTGTCTAGATTCCAAAATTACAAACCGTAATCGTCCGCGGGGACCGACTTAAATATTATTTCATTCACATATGCTTAATTTTTCTTGTAGGTCTATATATATTTTTTATATTATTATTATTAATAATAATAATAATAAAACTTTTTACACGAATATATTTTTTATTATTTTGTGAATTACAAGGGTTTCAATTGTATTCAACTATCATCATCTCTACTTCCGACACTGATGATGGCCTCCGATGGCGAGGCCAAAATGTTTGTCAACATAAACATAGACCACGGTCTAACAGCCCGGCAAATAGTGTTTCCACCTATACCGTATTTTAGGAAATTGTAGTACAACTGTAGGCCTAAACGTGTTCGCGTTAGTAGCAGCAGTCTTCATCACGCCAACGTCTGTCGTACGCTACTTTGTTACTGAACTACTAGCTGTTGCTTGTGTTGAACGAGACCTTTCGATGTCACCATCATTATCAAACTAGGTCGTTTGGATATAATAATGGTGGTGCCATCGAAAGGTCTCGACCAGCATGAAGTAGCAACTAGCACTTCAGCAACAAACCACGACTTACTCAAGAAAGTATTACACTAGTGGAAACGATTTTTACCCAACATTTCTTTTCAACGTATATTTACCCCGCAGATACTGAAATGAAAAATCTAAAACGAGTGATTCCACGAAAATCGTAATCGTAGCTCTATTCGACAATAGTAATACTGTCATTGAGAAGCATGCAAACATGCCAGTCGTTAGTCATGGGGTTTTGTCGACTGAAAAACGTGATAACTCAGTTAATGAATGCCAGTAAAGAATCGGTCAGAGCATCTTCTAGGAATGTGCCCGCACGTTCGAGGAAACGTCCCTGTAGAACTGTCAAATATTTTCTAGTCTTGTATTTACACGTGTCACGTGACCTTCGTTGTACCCATATTAGAGACAGCCCAGAGTTGATTTGTTAAAACCGCCGTCTTGTAAACTTATTGATTCAGTGATTGATAGTTGTACATAGTGGTTAAGGGCATTTGCACTTCTTTAGGCGAATTGTACGCTACTGTCTTGTAGAACTGTTAATAAAAGTTGTGACTATTAATGTTTTCTGATGTTTAGTAATTTATTACACTGTACAAAATTTGATGTTTATGCGAGCTTCGTAACGATCAATAGCAATGTTATTATAAATCTGTTTCAAAAATTTAGTTCGTTTCATGCACAGAACGGACACATTTCTCATATTCTTGTGGAGTTACCTAGGTACAATCATTCTGGCCTTTTATTACCAATTTAATTTTTGGTTTCGCGCGCCCGATTACTCCCTCCACCAAATTAAACACTGAACATAAATTAACTCTGCTAATATCACAAACAGTTACTGCAAAAATAAATTAGACTTTTATGCCACGACTTTACAAAAATATTCACTGCTTGTGTTACGCGGTCGCCGGAAACTGAAGCAGGTTCGAAATTCAAATGTTTTTCGTCCGAATACAATAAGGGAACAACAACAATGATTTCTATATCTTCCAATTTCACTAGGAAAATGTAGTTTACTAAAAATTGTCTACAAATCAAATATGTTGTCAATCAATAAATCCGACGAATGCTTTCGGTTGTCATGTCATTCATCTTCAAGAAAAACGACACCATTAGACGCATATAATGTTTGGAGAAACACAGACTTGCATGAATATTTGGCGCTATTAACATTTCCTAGCACATATATTTCAAACGTACTCAACCACTTTCCGTTATTATCTATTTTTTTTTCGTATTTCAAACTAAAACATGTGTCATACTGATATGATTATTTTGACACCGTTTTCGTGAAATCATCTTAATTGCAATAAGCAATATTTTGATACCGACTGCAATAAAAAATATAACCGCAAAAAAATTTCGCATCAATCCGTAACTATTACACGCTATGCGATAAACAGTAGCCAAACACTCCAATACTCAGTCCTCCCTCTCACCTCACATTTCACATCAGACACAAGACCTACACTCATAGGTTAACGGTATCAATACATTTGACTTTTAAACAATTATCCCAGATCCATTACTCGTATGGAACCGGTTTCATCAAAACTGGATTCCCACCGTCATCGCTGTCATATCCCGTCCGGTCGGCGAACAAGAAATTATTGCGTCCGAAAAAAAAAAAAAAAAAAAAAAAAAAAAAAAAAAAAAAAAAAAGGAGACCAAACCGATTCCCACGCTGCTGATAATTTCCACTGACCTAATATAGCAGATTATGTTTACATGCAATACATGTCTTGTAACGCAGTGACAGCGCTTATTCGGTAGTCCTGGTCCACTAAACGCTACAGTGCGTGTCCCACAAGTTCCTAGTAGTCTATACCTGACAAATTATAACATTATTTGCGTTTCACATAACACAATTTTTTTAATAAGTGTACAGCAGATAGACATCGTAGGCCTATGCACTTCATTTCTTATAATATTGGTATTCACAGCATCAAACTCTCCCACATTCTGAAATTCGAGTACTACACATAAACACCAGCTTTTTTATACAATGTTTTCGCTTACGTGATGATATGAATGAGGGCGTATTTTTTTATACTTTTGAATTATTTGTAAACGTTCTGAAACATTCTTGCAAACTTTTAATTACATTTTTTATGGCCTCAGCCTTTGCCACAGTACTGTGGTTGACTGACGCACATCTTGTCACCATTTTCGAAGTACTCTCACTGAAGATGGGCTCCAGAGGAGAGGCCGAAACGTCTGATTGCATTAATAACATTAATGGGCACGACAATTTCGGAAGACCACGGCCTTACAAGCCGGATAATAATTATGACGCCGGTCGTGAAAAAGCCTAACAAACAGACTAATTTCTGTTATGAAAGTCATAACAGCTAGTTGAAGTATTATTTTAATAAAAAAAAATCGGTATGGAGAACCATACTTGACTTCCATGTTGTAAGATTTATGTTTAAAAGAATTTACTTGAATTCGGTTCGATAATTTCTAAAAAAATATCGCCCACCATCAAACTAATTTCACTATTTATAGATATTTTTGTTATTGCTATGAAAGATCAATGTTAGAAGTGCACTTAAAATTAGAAGCTAAGGTAGTAAATTTAAAATAATCTAATAAACCTAGTTAAATTTTAATATAGTAAAATGTAAAATGGTGTAAAAAAGCGTATCAAATTCCAAACCGGTACCAAAATTTGGAAAACTCATTGAAAAAAAAAAGAAAGGACAGTTCTCCAATTTTTGACTACTCATCTTTTCAAAAGAAACATGAATTTAAATATTAACAAATAAACGTTTATCTGGAAAAAACAACTCCTTATATATATTTCAAGTTGAACAGCGGTAATTAACTTCGGCAGTGCTGAGTAGGGGTGCTACTACCAAACGGCTCCGATTGCATGGTAGTTGTTTAATATAATGTTATTTTCAGTCACTTTATCCATAAAAATTAGGTAGGCTTACTTTATTCTTATAAAGAAACCGAACTACGCAGATAATCATCCCTCCTCCGAAGCGCTCCGAAGTCACTCATGGACCCTGAGCATCTTGCAGAGGGTTCATTTCCTAAAGACGAAAAGTCTGTCTATGAACCGTTCCTCTGTAAACACGTGCAGTTACACTGCCCAGCGATCCACAGGAAGCAAATCGCTATCCACGCTGGACACTTTCTCGGCTTGCACGTGTTGTGTTGGTGTCGGTTTCGGCACTTTCCATTTAAAAAGCGTGCAAATGTAAGAAAATAAACATGAGTGAGGCCAGAAATAACGCGAATTGTGTGTGTGTGTGTGTCTTGCCTGCCTTTTCATTGCGGTAATCATAATAATGAAATGGAAACGTAAACATTACATAACTGAGATATGCTTGCCGCCGACGATATATTTTCTCTCATACATGATTTATTTAAATTAAAATGAAAAAATATAGAATTTTGTTAAAGTTAAATGAAATGTTTCCATAGAAACTACTTCTTTGTTGTCAATAACGTAATACACATATAAAACTTATAAAAATTTACCTACTCCATCATCAACTACCATTCAATTTATAAACAAAATTACCCCCTCCCCCTTCAACTACCCTTTCCATTTATAGATATTTCATCTAACTTTCTACAGTGGATTATTATGACCTTCTTTTCAGGATACTTTATTTATCAAAATTAAGCACTTTACTCTTGTTAAAACGTAAAACGTTGCAGGTAAACTACCCCTTTCCCTTAAACCGATCTTCACCAAAAACAATAGGCCTTGAGTCCTCTATAATTCATGGCTGTATGCAAAAAATTATTTGATTCTGTTTGAATTTGCGGCTGTTATCGTTTGCCATAGAAAAAATTCTACACACAGACACTTTTCGAAAAATGACTTTTTTTTCATGTTTTGATGGTAGTACAATCAGGATCTGCCGTTATCTCGAACACGATTTTTTTCGGCATGACCATACTTCCATTTCCTTATGGAACATGGAAGTAAGAACGGCTCATTGTCCGCACTCTTTGAGAACGTAAGCTATCTAAAAGAATTTAAGAGAACATATCTTATCCGGCAAATTAGATTTTACTATAATCTGAAAAGGATAGGATGTACCTCTTTCCAACAAACCTGTGTCGCACCAGCAGAATTTTGCAAAAGGCAAGAATACCGTCTTGACCCGTTGCTGATGGGACACGCCCACGGTGGTTGGGATTAGCTCATAACACTCCAGTGACGAAGCACGATGTAGCACTTCCTTTGCGAGTTACTTTTAAACAAATTCAAAAACTAGCTACTGGAGGCGATCGCAATAAGTACGAACAAGTGGCTGCTGCTCGTAACACGGTACATTTAATTTCATTTGTACACTCGATGCGAATACTATAGGCCTATACACATTATATGTATTAGAAAACAAAGAACTGGTCGATGTTTCCCACATGGAAACTGTCGTATTATTGTGTTTACTATAGCACTGTAGTAAAACGTACATCCGGTTCGCTAAAAACATACTCATACATATATGGATAGACCAGTAAGCACAACATCAGTATTAACTCCCGTATACGTCTCTGTATATAGTATACAGAAGGATAATTTTATAACTATGAAACTGAATAGTTAACACATGCTGGCACCAATGTGAGGGAATTTTACAATGAAGAAGAAACCAACTATACTAAAGTACTCATGAAGGCCGTTACACTACGCCAATACTATGTTATCATGAGATACACTGTAATACGGAGACAGTAAAAAGAAACTGTACTTACGTGACAAACCCTGTTACTTTGTAATGTAAGCACGTGCGTATGTGCGCGAGTCAGAGAAGTACTGTAGGTTTCGTACACCTGGCAAACTAGCGCGCGCGCACACGCACGATTCGTGCAGAGATACAAAACCAATGAGAGAGAGAGAGAGAGAGAGAGAGAGAGAGAGAGAGAGAGAGAGAGAGAGAGAGAGAGAGAGAGAGAGAGAGAGAGAGAGAGAGAGAGAATTGGCTTGGTTTTCCATATCACATAAATCGCAATAAACATTCCACAACTTTATTTTGGAGAAAACCCATTTAATAGTTGTAATATTTCTGAATGAATGTAGGCTGATGAGAGGCCGTCTTAGCCCAGTAAAGTGAAAACACTAAGCGTGCGAGCACGCACACACAGTCTGTTTTAAGCTACAACTGTCACAATACAGAATGCGCTCCCTATAACAGGTGTTCGACTTCTACATTTCGGAAATCATCAATTTTGAAATAACGGTTTCTTTGCGTAATGCGAAAGTTTACAATGTTACAATTCCCTTAGACTACTGCCCGTGAACGCAATTACATTGGTAACAAGTTTTCTTAAAACCTTGTCGGTCAATGTGAGAGTCTGAGCCGAATCTCTTTATTATTACCCTTGTAACTACGATATATACAATATTTTCCTTCAAGTTCCTTAAATGAATACATCTTCTTGTGACAGTTCTGTGCTATTTATTATGGAAATCTCATAATACAATGCTTTTAGTCCATATAACTGTTGTTATGAATTTCATAATTCGAATTTGGTTCAACGCCAGCATAGATGAAAAACATAAAACTTAACCATTTCATCATAAAAGATGAATTTTTCAGAATTTTATAGAATATGCTGCCCGAAACGTTTACAACTATTAATTATTCCAACACCAGTGTTTACGGCTATCAGTTTTGTTTAATCCGACACGGACTAGTTTGGAAGTCAAACTGCCTGGAAATTACGTAAATCCCTTGGTTGGTTGTTCGTCTGAATTAGCTTAAATCTGCTAAACTATCAAACGGTAAACAGTGCGTTAAAACACGAAGTGGATGTATATGCTTCATGTGCACTGCTCTGAACGCCAATTAATGTTACCGTACATACTGGAGTGTGCACATCAAGTGAAACCGTGTACCAAGATAGTCAACACGATTTACAGTGACAGTCTCGGTCTGTGCAATTAGTGTGTTTCATTTACAATCCCTAAGCCTAAGAAGTTTGGCAATATTTGAAATAATTTACCGTCGATTATTCTTCCGTGTAAATGAAACGAATTACTTAATGAATCCGTATCATACTGTATACATGAAATCATCATAGTTCGCGGTAGGAGTGGAATTTAAATTATAATTTAAATAATAATATGATAAGATGCAAACAGGTAGGTATGTATGCTTATATGTACGTAAAATTTGTTTTTTCGGTGTGTGTGTGTGTGTGTGTGTACGCGCGCGCGTCTGTGAAGAATGAGTCTTAAGACCGTCTCTGGCATCCTTCTCCAAGCTTTATTACCTCTCCAACCTAGTTGCCTTTTTTTTAGTGTCTAGGGAAAAACTTGCTTTGAAGAATGAAGTTTTGAAGATGTGGAAGGGGATCTGAAGGAGATGCGAGTGGCAGGCTGGAGAAGTAAGACTCTGGACAGAGAAGAATGGAGGAGAATCACCGAGCAGGCCAGGGTTCTACAAGGACGAGAGAGAGAGAGAGAGAGAGAGAGAGAGAGAGAGAGAGAGAGAGAGAGAGAGAGAGAGAGAGAGAGAGAGAGAGAGAGAGAGAGAGAGAGAGAGAGAAACTTGCTTTAGACATTCTTCTGCGGCCATCCTCTTTTCTTCTTCCAGGAGGCTGATTAATACTTTTCTGGGAGGTGGGCATGGTAGTTCTCCTTTAATGATAATTCTCGTATCATTTCAATCGACTTGCCTCGAATTTTTGTGATTTTTCTTTCTATTCCACTAGCCTTCTTACTTCTTCGTTTGTGATAGTTTTCTAATATTGGGTCTCTAAAGCTCCTCCGCAGGGAGTCCGTATTGACAGGCTGTGGTTTCTCTACCAAGTTTTGTTGTTTCCCAGTCTCTGTTCCATAAAGAAGTGTGCTCTGGACAAATGTCTGCTATATTTGAAGCTTTGTGTGTTTCTCCTTATATAGGCTGACCATAATACAGTATACTACTTAGTTTATTTATGCCTTGTTCCGGATCTTATATTCTATTTCACCTTTTTTTTATGGAAAGATGTTTCACTGTTTAATTGAAGCTATAATTAAGTCATCTTGTCTATGAAGAACCGAGTTTTAAAATTCCCAACCAATCGGCTGTTCGCCTGCTTTTAGATGGTGATTCTGCAAACTAGTATACAGTGTAGCATATACAGGTTCCGCCCTGTGTATACAGAACCCTCCGTTTAAGGCCTCTCCAAAAGAATAAGAAGAGCAGTTATATTTCCTTTAGACCTACGGATCGCTGTGAGGAGGGGGACGCAAAAAACAAAGCAGCAGTTCAATTCGCCACACGTTTCGCACCTAAAAATAATACATTATTTAGTTGTTATGCGTAAATTAAAGTACCAACATTTCGACACCACACGGCGGTCATCCTCAAGGGTTAGTAATACAAAAATATTCGCATACAGCGTAAAAAAGAAACTGTAAGATTCCCATAAAAATTATGTTTACGTTAAGTCTGCCATTTCAATTTTCCTGATTAATCGCAATCCTGACATTAACGCGTCTTGCTTTAATATTACTGTTCTGTCTCAGTTCTTATTTAGTAGCACGTGGATTGCATTAACAATTATACCCATTACCAATTAATTGTTACCAATTACACATTAACAATCAACGCTGTTTCGTAACCAGGGAATCAATGAAAATCGACTTTCCATATAATTAATTTTCTCATCGGTGATGTAAAATTAAAAAAAAAGAGGAACGTTATTTTATTATTTTCAATGATAGCGATAGGAAAGATCGCGTTTTATTCTTAATAATTTTATATCGTAATGAAACACTGTAAACACTGAATTACATTTGAATTGAATGCTTCACACTAGGCTCTAAAAAGAACCTAAGGACTAGTGACATGAGCGACACGGTTAATTGACAAAATATAAACTTAATTAAACAATAGTTAATTGTGTCATCCTGTTTCAGACGCGCTTCGTTTACGTTGCCAGGCAACGGAAATTAACGGCAACAATATTCTGTCGATTGTCGTAATGAACTGTCGTGTTTTTGTAACACACAACTGCCCCATTGTTGACGTAATTACCGTCATAAGATATATATATATTCACACACAGGCAAAGGAAGCTCGCAGAAACATAAAGCAGACCCCCTTGCCTTGCCTTTGATGTCGCAGTGTATAACTGCTCGTTTTGCGGTCGACAATTTGCCTGACCCAACAAGTGTGTTGCGTTTGTTGTGCTCTGCTACATTCTCTCGTTTATACACAACAATTTTTCGTGTCAACAAAAAACAAAACCAGCGTCCGCTCGAGTGTTGGTGCTGACAAAATCGGCTTCGTCGACTACGTTTGATGTACGCGTATGTACATTTCTTGGGAATTTAGTACTGTTAATTTTTACTGCTTCTAAAGCATCAAGAAACAGACAAGGAAATTAAATGCAGTATGAATCAGACTGCTCTGACGTTTCTGCACATTCCATTTTCTACTATCGTTCTTCTACACATCGTTTACGTTACACTCGTGAACGAATACATTTTGGTTTTTCTTCACCGGTTCCAGTCAATATTCATCTTCCTAATAAATTCACCTCACAACGCCACAGCTGTTGGATACTTTGGTAAAATTAGCCAAAATGTTCCCACGACTTACTCACATAATTCTAACCCAACCTAACCTAACACAAAAATAATATTAACTAGCTCTATATTATTTCCAATATTCGAGGTAACAAGGATTAACACTACCGAAAATCCCCTGTGGGATACCACGGTCTGGCACCACAGATAATACGGATCAAAACATATTCTTCTTCTTCGTCTAGAGGGGAAGTTGTCACCAGGACACCTATCCTGTGCAGTTTTGAGTACTATGACCCTTCAGCAACTGCACACTGCCAAAACATTTACTTCTAGGCTACAACCTATCTTCCTCAATACCATTCGTTCAAAAATGTCCACAATAAACCCACTATTCTGATCATTTTATCTCCCTCTTTTCTATTACGTTTATTAGTTTTCTTTCGTCTCTTTCCTTTTGGAGTGTTAACATTGGTTTTCTTTTTATCCAACTTACATCTGACAACCTTCTCCATATCCACGTCTTCACTGCCTCCAGGCGGGCCTTCTACTTCTTCTCCAAAGCCATCATTTTCATAAAGTATGATAATTAGAAACGAGTTGCAAAAACCTTAACTTCTAAGTCTATGTGGTCATTGTTGAGCAGATCCTTGCTAACTAAGTGACTCTTCTTTTCACTTCTACACCAAAACCTATATATGTATCAACCGTTTGGTTTAACCTATAGGTTACTGATAGCCTATAGAGTTCACTTAATATCGAATTATATTATCTATAGCAATCACGTTCCCCAAATAACAAAATTCCTTCGTTTGTTCTATTCCATGACAATTCAATTTAACTCTCGATCCTTTCCCCTTATGACTTTTACCTACAATCAGTTTAGTTTTATTGGCATTTAGTGTATTAATATAGGCCTAGTGTTACTGCTTTGGTGTACTGGATAATATTCTTAGCATGTTACACATTTTTTTCCGAATCACTTATATCATAATGTCATCTGCAAACCTATACAGTGCAATGAACTTTAATTCCATTGATTGTTATTCCTCTCATCTCTTCCTTCATTGTCTCTGAACTCATTTCAATAAACACATCAAATAGACATGGCGACAGGGGGCGTTCCTGCCTTCATTCTAGTTTCCACTTCCAATTATCATCTTGTGATCTCTACTATATTCCTCCAGTTTCCAATAAACAACTACGAGTTCAAGACAATGAGAAATTGAAAATATTACATAAGGCGTAAGGCCATTTCGTTACTTAACCTCAACAAAATACACTAAAAACATCGCAGAGATATCAGTAACCACAATCGTCTGCGATCGCGGGCGTGACAAGCGATAAACGCTTTTCTTCGTCACGGCTATGAGATATACGCGTATTTCTGGTTAGGCTGGCTGCGACTGCCCAGTTGGTGGCCGTCACGGAGTCTGCCCGCGAAGTGTTTGGTCAGACGCACAAACGCACTTACACATCGTGGGTGGTGTCCTGTGGACTTCCCACGCAATATTCAAATCCGACCCACATGCCTGATTTCACAGTTAAAACTTAAGACAGTACGCCGTATGATCTGAAGAAACACGTTACCCCATAAGACATAATTGGAGTGTAACAAATTTCTTCTAATTACTCTGTCTCTCTCTCTTCCTCTATGCTATACGCGGGCGCGCGCGCGCACACACACACACACACACAATTTCTCTGTAAATAACTAAAGTAGTATTGTATAATATTATGTATTATAAAGTTATTACTCCTGCAAAGTATCTTATTTTTAATTTTTAAAACGACAAAAAATAAGATACAACTACTTGCAGAAGTATTTATAATTTGATAATATATAATATTATACATATGTGTGTATGTATATATATATATATATAATTTTTTTTTAACCTTTATGCCTAAGAGGACTTGCATCACGTGTGTAGAAAATAAGAAAAGTGTAATGCGTAGGTGACTGGTTTACCCCACTCTTTTTAAGATTCCGTTTAAACGGATACCAGCACAACCTGATTCCAGATTTAAAAATCTCTTGAGATATCTCCATAACGACATTCTCAGATTGGACTAATTAAAACATCAGTTATTTCGTAAATCAGATGTCGTTTAATATTTATATTGTCTTGAACACGTCCATCTCTTCTATAACCTTAATACTTCCTCCGAATCACTAATTCACAAACTTATTAAATTATAACTGATGTAGATAATAATAATACCATCATTCACTGAAGAACCAGAAATCTGCACTATATTCTGCGTTTTCCAACAGACACGACAAATACGGCCTTGAATACTGTTATCAAAGAAGTCAACACGTGAAAGAAGCACAAGATTTCTCCTACTGATCGTGAAGTGAGGACCTTTTCCGCAACTTTATAATCGTGTGGTATACAAGTAAAGTGACCAATTAACACTACGTTTTTAAAGCTGTCAACATTTCTGATTGACAACATACGTACGCCTATACATCTAATCTATGGTCAGACCCCATGCTGCAAAGAATTGAAGCGACAAAGAATGTATACCATTTCCGATATTAGTTCAATCCTGATGTAAACAAACCCACGTGGCAAATCTGAAACGCTATTGGTCTGGGGCGTTGACACTGTTCACACAGCAATGTATTAAGCGCATATGCATTAATGTCTCGTTTTAAGACTTCCTCCTTATCATTGTATTCTGAATCCAATTCTATTAATATGAAGCCAATTGAAAGAATATGTTGCCCGACAGAACACAACATATAAGCTGCTTGATATAAAACAATTTATTGAGAAGGAGGTAAATGAAACAACGGCGGACAAGTGGAGTCATTGTGTGCAGCATATAATCAAGGAAAATGATAAGCTATGGCAACTGGCCCACATTACCGACGTCGTTGTGGACAATGGACAATCTTATCAATAACGCTGACTCAAGTGATGATACAAATTCAGACACAGAAGGCATTGATTCTCTGACAGCAACTGTAGTATTCAGTACGCTGGTAATTATCACCTCTTCTATTTTCGTTTCAAACAAACTTTTTTTTTTTTTTTGTTACGGTTTTTAAACGGTTAATTAACAAAAAACATCAATTGGTGATATAAACTGTTTCACTGTCGGTTTGACACCGTCACACAAATTTTACTTTGGTCACAACAAATTATTACAATTTACGTGTGTTATATAGTATCAATATTATATGTACCCTGTCTGTACTCCTTCTGTCAGAGTGACACGCCTCTAATTCAAGTAGCAAATTGGGTTTCAGACGTGCCACGCCTGTTTGTTTACATCAGGATTAAGCTAAGAACGGAAACAGTATAGGCTATTCGAAAACTGTCCACCTTTAGCTAAACACAAAATGTTCGATCAAATCAATCGATGTTACCAGTATCAATCAAACGTGACGAAACCGTACATCATGCAGACAGTACATCATACAACATACTAACAGTACATCAAATTATAAACCGTATAATTCACATGCAGACAGAACGCAGACGTCACAAGGAGAATTTCTCAGAACTCAATACGTTTGCTTAAGCTTGTTTACAATACTACTCCGCCGCACATACTTTAAGGTAGATACAAACGAAATCCTAGTACAGTATATACTTTCGTTTGCATGAACGAGAAAGAGTAAACCGTGATAGTTAAGCAGGTTATCCGTGACACACATTCAGACTGGAGTAATTGTAGGGGAGAAACGTAACATAAAAACTTAAACACGTAGCCGGCTTGCGATCACGTAGCGCTCGCAGCTGCAGACATCGAGGTGAGTAAATTTGATTATACACAAGAAACCACTTGTAGCAAGTACTGATGGCCGTGTAACACGTCAGATCACGACGTCGATTGACATAAATAACAACCTAATATGTTTGCATGTAACCTGCCACTGAACAGCGTGTGTGCCGACGAAACAAAACAAACGGAAAACTTTCTATTTTGATTATTTTCATTCACACACGTTCGTATTATAAAAGGCTTTGGTTCAGTGGCGTGGCGTGGGTACATACCACCTGTTGCCGGTTTTGATAGGCCTAAAACGTAACCTAAAAATTAATTCGAATTTTTTCTTGTACCAAGTGCAATTTTTTTCTTTTTAGGGCATTTTCTATCATTCGCTGGGAGAAGAGGGTCCCGGTCAACGGGATCTGACTCTCATTATACTTACACTGAATAAATCAGAATACAAATAATCGAATTAAAAATAATAAAGAGAAACAGAGAAACACATGACTAAACGAACATAGCTGCTAACTGAGCGTTTTGCCGGTTTACACAGCGGCAGCAACACGTTGGGTGGAAGAATGTGTCCACCTCCGCAGTTTGTACAGTGACATCTACCGTACGCAGTAAGACATTGCCGATGTCCGAGCCGGCAACACAAGACGGTGCAAGCGCCCAGCAGTTCGAAAGCAATGCTACGCTTTTCTTCAAGTTTCCCTATTAATATTGTTCGGATTTCAAATTATTCAATAACTAAAGTATTTATTCTGTAATATAATTAATATTATTTTCTCTTATTTTCAGTACTGTTGCCGCCGCCAACAGCGGTTTACATGGACGCCACGATACTGCTTTGGTTTGTAAGTGTATTATATAGAGTTATAAAGAAGCAGCTGTTTTGAGGGAGGAATATGTATGCTCGTTAATTATAACCACTCGTGTTTAACATAAACGATATACAGTTTGTAATCGTGAAAAAATTAGGCGAAATTTTGAAAATTACACTGTTAAAATTCGAAAACGAAATTCCGATTGTTCGCCGGAATAAAATCGGAAGAGGTGTAAGGACAATATACTGACTAATAGGAAAAATTAGAAAAAAGATTAAGAAAGGAATCTGACATGAAGACACAAAAAAGAGAGACAAAATAATGGAAAGCAGGAGAAATATAATAGAGAATGAGAATGGCATCACAATATGAGGGAACGTAAGTAAGCCAGTAGCCTTGCTACTGGGAAACTGTGTGGTATAGGGATGGTCCTGCAAGGAAACAACAAAACAACGTCTAGGATAACTTTCGTCTAGAAAATAAACGGTGACTTTGAAAATTAGTAAAGGGTATTAAAATTATTAAGATGATTTAAAATTCAGTACAGATAAAACACACTACACTTATAGGCGCGAAAGCTAGACAGTATGGACACAGTACAGAAGACTATTAGAATATTTCAATTGCGACGTTAGGAAATGATTCAGAATTAAACAGATCGTTAAGGTGAGCGGTGAAAATATTCATAAAGACTGTGTAAAAAAAAAAAAAAAACAGATTTACGGAGAAGTATCATTCACAGGAAATAGAGTTGCAGACAATATTTTCATACTACGAGCTACACTAATACTGTGACCGGACGAGCAACATAAGGGACAAATTATAGAATAGACAAATATTTAACTACATGAAGTAGATTGGTCTAGCGAAAAAGATTATCAAAGGAACAGACGGAGTTAACTGGTCAATTCAAACAAGCAGCGAGATGTTCAATGAAAAAACAAGACAAAAATGCAATATGCAGTACATTATTAAAGGGAATACTTGCGAATCTATACACAGAACCTAGAATCTATATGTACAGAACTAGAACTTCCATGTTTTAAAGATACAATCCGAGTCTTCTGTACGATAGACTATGGACAAATTCGATGTTTCTAAAGAGTTCTAACATGCGAAATGTCACACTAGTTATACACTAGAGTGCACTGGAATACATAATTTTTATTACTTGACCTCATTTACAATGCAGTGATAGTATCGGCAACACTGAACAGACCACGCGGCGACATGAACAATTCTCCTAACCAAAACAGAAATTAGTCACCAGTGAATCGCTTTCTACCAAAAAAGTAGTCCGTTGCCAGTTTTTTTTGGTAAACCGGACTAACGAAGAATCAGAAGAAAACGAACGTTGCGTACATGTAATTCGTTTAATTAGTCTCCCTCTCTCATTCATTCTCGTTCCCAAAAATCGCCTGATCTAATAAAAAATCGTAACGGTGTCATATTTTGTTTAGACGCAGGGTAAGCGCGACGTTAAACAAAACGACCGTCACAACTGTTAGCTGGCAAGTAACGGTAATTCGCGATCAGTAAATAGCCACTCTAACTAAAACAAAAACGTCTGAGACAAGGACTGCGACTGGTGGAGAGTACCGTTACACTATACAGTAGGTGTATGCGTCAGCCGCTCTAAGAATACAATACACACCACAGCGACAGTAACAATCACGACTGCAGCATTGCAAATAACGTCATAACTATTATAGCAATGATAATAATCATTATTATTACTTCATTTATTATGGGATGAGTAGAGCAAATCTGTCTTAGCCAAAAACCGAAAAAAACAAGTCGGTTAACAGTGACCGTAGAGACTGCGTATATATTTCTCCACTCATTCCAAAAACATTTGTTCACAGGACTTGGTTTGGTTCTACTCACATAAACAGTAAAAATAAAAACTTAATCATATCCAATGACCATGTTGATGCAAAACTTGCTATATACACTAAACATTGTTACATCGCAAACTTGCCTTGTCCATATTCTGGAGTCATCCGTTTCATTAACTGTTTTCAAAACCAGTCATACCAGTTCATATAACTTTGATTTTTTTCATTTTTTTGTACACTGGAACACATCTCAGAGTACTCCATAACTCTTCAGGGCCTCCAGAACTCTAATACTTCTGGATAAACAGTATCAATAAAGTACTTCCTTTAAACTAAATCAGAATATACGAAGGTGTGTTCGAAGAAGTGACTACAAATTTTTAACTCTGCTTATTTATTGTTGTTTTTCTCCGGCCATATGTGTCAACATTCATATAATTTCTCGTGTTTCACTTTGTTTTTGTATTGTAATACAGAAATTTAAATTATCCACCAACATTAAGTATTGCCATTATTTGCACAACTTTTCAAATTCACAAATCTATTGTTGTCCAGTCGATGGAGACAAAACGTGTCTTATCCAAAGTACAGTGAAAAACGTTTAACGCGAAAAGGCGGGGACCAGCTCTTTTTTCGTGTTAACATAATTTCGTGTTAAACGGACAAAAAGTGAAACAATATGAGATAAATGAACAAACGCTGTATACATTACTTACTGTATTCAGTAGGAAAATAAAGTAATAAAGAATATTCAGAAGGTATTTACATATAAACGCTTTATTTATCCCCTGCATAATTACTGGTTAAAATAAATTTTCCTCACATTTAGTATACATGCACTGTAGATGTTCATAACTTAGAATACGATTTACGTTTTCATGTACAGTTATGAAGTGTCTTTTAATCCTATATTGAAAATGTTCTATTCTTTTTCAAATAGTCCGTAATTTTCTTTTGCACACAATTCTGCACTAGTTTATTTTCAACAAATTGTTCTAATTTATCAACGTGGCCAACATTTCACCTTCCGAGTTGGCTTCTAAATATCGCGATGAACATGACTCAACAACGACAGCATATCGGTAGCGGTAAGAACTCGTAAATTTTCCGTGTCAAGTTCTTCAACATCCTTATCACTTTCACAGTTCTTAAGTTGCACTGTTTTGGGGCGCGCATGTGTGGATTAATTTGCTATGCAGCTATTGAAAGCCAGCAAAAAAATTATTTTTAACAAAACGTTTCGTGTTAGCCGATATTTTTTAGGCAAAAGGTTCGTGTTAAGCGTACTAACTGTGACTGTCAATTAGAAGCAACGATCGGGACCTGAGCTATATTTCGCGTTTAAACGTTTTCCACTGTATATCATTTCATTAAAAAATATGCTACGAATTACACTTTTTTACTCAGATAGTAAAACTGATGTACTAAGTCCGAACAACAAGACTAGTAAAGTGGTTTTTGTTATTATCTAAAGTCAGTTATGAAGGATAAGACAAGTTTTGCAACCAACGCCTCAGGTAAACATAACGTTCTATTGCACTGCTTTCTCCAACTATACTACCCTTTGGCCAACTCTAGCTTTCGTCAACACCAATTCAAAATATTCGTTAACTGTATCATTTGTAACCAACCCCACTATTTACAAAGTATATGTTTCCGCGCATTCGCAGTTGGTGCAGCTACACACCGATGATCAGAACAGTGAACACCGATCGTCATCCTCCGTTACAGCTGAGTACGCAAACAAAAATTCGACAGTGCAGAAACCGAAACGATGAAACCTGCTATTACTAGCCAGCCACTTAATAACCACATTTTATAAAGTTTAATTAAAATTCGGCATTTTTTTTTAGTGACAACACACATTTTTATTACGCAGCAAAATGATGAAACATAATTGAAAAACTGTAGACGCTGATATAAATACACTATTCATAAATAAACCAAATAGATTACTGAAAATGTCTGTGCGAGAGGAATACAAACCAAAATAATGTATACAGTCCAAGAAACGACATACACGAACAGATATGCTTAAATTATCTGAACTGTTCACACGGTGAAAGATAAACCCCAATATACGATAATATATAATACAGTACAGTAAGAATCTTGAAATGAGTACACGAGACATGCTGAACAGGGAGTCCACCCCGGGACAGGATATCCGTGATCAGACGAACCCTGACGATTCTATCAGGTTTCAGTACCTTGTATCCTCGTGCACTAACACCACAACTTCAATTTCACCATATAATATTTTAATATCAGACGCACGTAAGTACTTTGCTGACATGAAATGACTCATTATAAATTAAATACGTGTAATCCTTATAAGACAAGTGGAATATAGTGTGTTGTAAAAATAATTACATTAGCTTCAACACACACACAAAATTACTGACATCCACGTACACAAAAACCTACATAATGCAAGCTCAACAAAAGTAATCAAATATATTAATTTTTACTTTAAATTCATATTTAGTGATTAACTGCCACCACCAGACCAGTCATTTAATACGAAAACGCTTGCAACTGTTATTGAGAGCTATATTATATAATCCTATGGAACTCCCAACTTTTACCATGAACCTTATTGTCAAATCCTTGCTTATGTCATTATTTCTTGCGCCTAAGTTGCGAGCTTATCGCCTTAAAAATTTCGAGGTTATCCATTTATAGCACCAGTAACATATCCATGGAGTTTATACAGAACGTGGCCTTCCAAGGTCTATACAGGACAAGAAAATTGAAAAAATGAAAACTTTTTACGAGTCGAAAAATCTGAACAAGTTTACGACTACCTGACGCCCAGAATACATGACAGAGTGGTGCTTTGGCCTGTGTTCCCTCTCTCGGTGGCCTGTGTAACGGCGCATCGATGATCCTCCCACGATGATACCCGCCTGAGCCAGATAATGATCTTCGTACAATGATCAACATCGTACTGACATCAACATCAATTTTGCAATCGTCTTACCTTCGCCTGTCATTCTTGGTGTACTTAACATTCTTCCCATTTACATTCGCACCATTCTCGTGTGTTGTAAAGGTATGATATAAAACACTGTTGATTTTTTAAAAAGTGTAACATAAGTTTATGTATTTGTGTGAGTCACATTTGAGTTCTGCCACGAGAGTCTTTGTGGTATGGATTCTACAACCCTCAGCGAATTAAATGGATACGAAAACAGAACTGAATTAATTGATTGGCTAGTCTTAACCAGAAAAAAAAACAAAAGCTATGATTAATCATTTAAAACTGTATAACTTTCGCCGTAAGTGAACACGCTTTTTATAAATAAAGTATCAAATTATCAACGAAACCTGTGTAATAGCGGAAACAGCGTGGCCGAGAGCGTTATCAATCTCCACGCGACAGACAGACGCATCGTGACAAGGTAATTACCACGCCGTTTTGACAAAACACCAACAGCTGCACACGGTCAGACTAGTAAATGGGATGTGACAAAAGTGAATAAAACAGAACAGAACAGAATAAAAAAAGACAAAACAAAATAAAACAAAAAAAAAGCTGGCAGTGGTCCATTCGGTCAGTGGAAAAAGAACTAAAGCACACACACGCGCGCGTGTGCGCACACGCACACAGAGCCCGTGCCAGGCCGGATTACTTCAAAAGCTTTAAAACAACAAATGCGTACTACACCGGTGAATGGCCTCTATCGTATCGCTTTATCGACAATAACAGCTCACTCAATTGTTTTACACTCTTCGTTAAAGCCTGTGTCTACGTTTATTGTTAAACACATTCGACTGCAATAAGGCTTCTTTATCGTGAATTGTAAAAACGGTCGCTGTTCATTTCAGTCGCCAACGCAAAGTCAATACCTGAAAAAAAAAAAACAACGTGCATTGGAACACATCAATCAAAACCTCCGCTGGTGAATGGACAGAAATTAAATTATGAAGAAATTTTTCACCTTTACACCCCCTCGCTCAAAATAAAGTAGTAGTACGCGAGCTATGCATTTACTACAGCCGAATCTGCTTATTTTAATTTCGAATCTATCCAGTATTCGATGTATATGTACAGACCAATTACCCGAAATCCATATTCCACTAGTCTGCTGTGAATTGTAATCTGGAGAGGTAATGAAAAACGACAGATGTACAAAGAGGATAATAAAATGGAGAAGGTAAACAGAAGATTGACAGAACAACCGACCGTTTGCCAGCAACGTGCGGATCATGAACGCATAAAACAGACATAAAACACGTTCAAGAGAAGCCTATGTCTTGCAATGACAAGAAACTGCTAACACAATATGATGATCATGATGACTTTCAGTTGTTTTATCGCTCTTTCTGCTTGCAGAGCTATCTTCTCCTTGTTCTCTCATTATCTAATGAACTATACAGAAAACTGGACTGAAATTCTAAAAAAAATTGTAGTTACGTTCTTCTTGTCAATCGTACGTAAACATAACAGATGTAAATATTTTATTTATCCCTAATCACTGGACACTTTACAGGAAATGGCTAGCGCGAAAGTAGGATCACAAAGATAGGAAATCCAACAATGTGAATCACGAAGTAGTTATGCGTTTAATATAGGCCTAATTAATTAATATACACTTACAAACTAGTCAGCTGTTTAATAATCAAACTTTGTTTTTATTCTTCAATAACATAAAATGGTAAACAAGTAGGCTACTACAAGTACATTCCCTACATCTGGTTTTGGAACTTGGATTCATCACATGCCCCTCACAGAATAGGTTTACAGCCACTTCCGACGGATGTCTTTTCCTTAGGCTTCTATCACTAAACAGTCTTCGTTCTTTCTTTCGTATGTTGTTTTCGATTTATGTTTAAAAAAATAAATAAAAATAAAAAAGATCTGTTCAGAACGTAATTCACAGACAAGCTCATTCTCTTTACTCAATAGGCTACACACTACACAAGTTGTACTAGACGTTAAAATTTGTTAGCGTCAAAAATTGTTACTTAAGCTTTTAAATGAATCTTCCTGACTTACTTCGTCTTAAAAATAAAAACAAAAAATTATTAACTGCAAAAACGTTCTACGATTAATCAAATTTTGTTTCCTTTCAAAGAAAAAAACCTTCGTTTGAAAATAAAATCTGAATATTCTTCAACGTTTTTAGAAAACCAATAATTTCGCACACAAACTCTTCAATTTTGTGTTAGAAAATGTTAGAATCAAATAGTAATACAATGGCCCGCTAGTTCAGAAACGTCCAGCGTCAAGCCTTGAGGCATCTTAAATTCCAACTTTCAATATAATTGCTGTAATTACTGTACACATGCATAATGCAGTTGTCGCTAAGTTCAGTTTTATGTGTTAAGGTGAAATGAAATAGCTGCACGTTTCCATTAAGTAACGGCCATAAAATAACTTGGCTCTCTTACAAAACTAATACAGTAAAACAAAGAGAACACACGGAGAATAAATTTAATCAGTAACATATTACCAGCTCTAATGTAGCGCCGCATTTTGTATAACTAATTAAACAAAATTAAGGAGAATTGCTGCTGCTTTCCTACCGTGAGAGGAAATCTCTACACAGGAAAACTGAACGAGGTCAGATCCATAATAACGTTAATTTCTACAAGAATGATATTATGCTGGTAATTAAATTACTTCATTAACTCGATCTGAAATAGCTTCTTGTAATTTATTAAAATGAGACAAATCCGTAACACTGCTTTATTCTCATCAAGCGGATTACTGCTTAAAGTACAGTACTTCCTCGCTGGACGACTGATCAGCCTTAAAGCCCCAAGTCAGCAACAGCAGTCAAACAGATTTCCGCGTTTTATAAGGAGACAGTAGATTGTATACCTAAATTTACAAATAGATGTTGTCAGTGCGCGCGTGCTTAAAATAATTAATATCATATCATTTCAACAACTTTAACGATGCAATTTATAACACCCTTACATGTTATTTTTGCCATTACGTCTACGATCATTGACAAAACAGAAAAAATCAACACGAAGAGAAAATCACAACTGTTTAACTAATAAGCAATTTTACAATAAGCATCTACTAGGGGTTTCCTTCGTTTTTGGTCTACGACAAAAATGTCCACCTCCAGTGTATTCCTCACAATCACGTTCACCCTGGACAAACCTTACCACCACATTATTCGTTTCACTTTTTTACTGATAACTGTTTCGCCGATTTTTCTGCGAAAGAGTTAAGTACGCCTGCTTGCACATACACAATAAGAGCACTTGATAAAATGTTTTTAATAAAGATAACCGTTTCATCACGTGGCAGTAATACGAACGCCAAAATATCGACATTTTTCACTTATTCCACGAGGTATACAGACCTATATTAAAATCCGGTTAATCACTTTTTATAAAAACTCGCGTTTACACAACACACAGAGAAACGTCTTCCAGGTTAACTTTATACAGTCTCTTCTCAACTTCCACATGGGGCACGAACCAAATTCTTAAAACAACCTTCACGAAAACGAAGTAGCATCCAGTTTCCTATGTCTTAAATATCCGTAACTGTCGGGAATCAATTTGTAATAAAATCAAACACCTATCAAATTAATCCACGTGTCCTTCAGAAAACCGTAACTGCTACAGCTACACTTCACACCAAACCGAATTTCACAAAACATTTAAACTACATTATGAATATATATTTCTATCTTACCCTCTTCGATGCTAACTCTAAGTCACGGTTTTCAATCGTCTCATGTTTTTATTCTGTACTCACCTGAAAAAAATTTTAAATATGAATAAAGTATATATTAATTTGCTCTATATTACTACTACATTTAGGCTATAAAATAAATTAATGTTAATTAATATTATTCAAAATTCTTTTACTGCTTGCAAGTCAAAAACAAATCGGGAACAACACTCTACACTGAGATTACTGGCCAGTCTCAGCCACTATGGATGGTTCGTCATAGAATGAACAAACGTTTGGTGTTAATCAAAATAATGTCAAATTCAAAATACTGTACGCTATTTAACCTAACTGTCGTCGTTCCTTCTTGGTTAGAAGACTAATTGGTTCTTGATCCAATTATAGCGTTTTTTCGGTCAACTCCGAATCCGGTGGTGTAGCCTATGTCGCGAGTGAGGTCTGCAACCAGACAATTACATTGCTAGCGAGCGTGACGTACCATACGCTGTAAATGGCGCATTTTCTACTACCGCCAGTACCTCTCTTCCCGTTATCATCAATTAACCACCAACAAAGAAAAATCCTAGTCTATAACCTTCGCATATGGCTAAGCTACTGGCCTTACCTAAAACAGCACGTGTGTTGGCCTTACCAACACAAACGAGTCACGCTGTTAACTAAGCCATTTCCGGTATCCCACTGTCACCAGCCCTCGGCGTACCATCCACCAGGACTGATTACTGGATTTCGGATACGGTTTCTCAGATTTCCGGGAATCACCAGCTAGGAGACAAGGCTGAACCGGAAACAACGGTAGGTTGGGAAGGCTAGGTGACTGACGTACAACAAAGTCATCATTTACACACAATACCTCAATTATACATACCCTAATTGTTCTTAATAAATAAAACTAACTATAAAAACTTTAACAGAAAAATCCTAAATCGAATTCCTCTCGCAAAGTAGTCGTAAACACAAGCTCGAAACTTACCTTTTTCTGTTCAAGCACGGAACTTCAAACCAGCTTGAAGTAAAAACAAACCAGCTATTATTTTTTAAGTTACCATTGTTAAATAGAAAGACAACAATTGTTAAGACAACACAACAGTTCACTCAACACGGATCATATGTAACTTACGAATAGGAAAAAATTAATATTAATCTTTGCACTGTGAGAACTGTCACATATTTTCCGTTGATATCACCAAACATATCTGACACATAATCACCGTCTTTCACAGCTAACAGTATCTCACAGTTGTACGCATCGACTAGACAAGTTACAACGCTAGATTAGCTAAAGCATGGTATCTGTTTATATCTTCTTACAGTCACACAAAACACAGGTTTAGTTTAAAAAAGTTTCTTCTTCTTGGGACGAGTCCGGAATTAGACATATTGGTATAAATAAATGAATGCTACCCTGTTCGTGTGTACTGCTAATGGTGACGAGGACATCTAAGCGTGTCACGGATTTGTTAAGAATTAGGTGTAAACGAACAGATTGGCAGGTACGGTTAGTCACTCCCCCCCCCCCACCCTAGAGTAAACAGGAAGAAGGTGGAATGGAAACTCTTAATAACCTGTCTCCTAAAATAACATTTCCCTAGTAAGCTGTCTCCAAAGTCTGTTGTTAAGTTGGAAAACGTGTCATTAATACTATTGAGAAAAAGCCGACACAAAATCTGCAGAAAAAGAAATATCACACTTTAGCTTAAACCGTAGAAAACCTTAATTTAATAAGCTACTACAAAATCGCTCTTTCTTTCTAATTTTCAATAATCATAGAACGGAAAATAACCTTATGATGAAAATTATACATAACCTCCTGAACTGCAGAATTCGCTCACTATTTTAAACAAAATACATTTATTACTACATAAAGTTCAACACTACAGAATTTTTCAATTATCAGAAAAATTAAAATCTAAGATTACTCTACTACTTTTTTTAAAAGTAAAATAACAATTGCACATAAGACAATCATACTATAAATACTAAAAAATCGGTATGGAGAACCATACATGACTTCCATATTCTAAGATTTATATTTAAAATCATTTTCAGCCAAACAGCCAGGCTGTGTCTTACCTGCCTTTTTATTGCTGTATTAAATGAAAAATATTATATTACATTAAAATGAAAAAATTATAATTTTATTGCCTGGCAACAAAATTATTTTATTTTTAACAATTACCATTGTTTCAAAAAGTTTAAATAAATTTTCAAGTACTTTACTCTTGTTAAAACGTAAAAGGTTGCAGGTAAACTACCCCTTCCCCTTAACCGATCTTCACCAAAATCGAAAGTCATCGAGACCTCTACAATTTCAGGGACGTATGCAAAAAATTATTTAATTCTGTTTGAATTTGCGGCTGTTATCGTTTGCCATAGAAAATACGCTTGATAAAAAAACGTTGCAGGTAAACTACCCCTTCCCCTTAACCGATCTTCACCAAAAACAATAGGTCTTGAGTACTCTACAAATCAGGGCTGTATGCAAAACATTATTTGATTCTGTTTGAATTTGCGGCTGTTATCGTTTGCCATATAAAATACCCTTGTTAAAAAAACGTTGCAGGTATACTACCCCTTTCCCTCAACCGATCTTCACCAAAAACAATAGGTCTTGAGAAATCTACAATTCAGGGCTGTATGCGAAACATTATTTGATTCTGTTTGAATTTGCGGCTGTTAGCGTTTGCCAAAAAAAAAAAAAAATTTCCCTTGATAAAAAAAACCGTTGCAGGTAAACTACCCCTTCCCCTCAACCGACCTTCACCAAAAACAATAGGTCGCGAGTACTCTACAAATCAGGGCTGTATGCAAAAAATTATTTGATTCTGTTTGAATTTGCGGCAGTTGTCGTTTGCCATAGAAAATACGCATGATAAAAAACGTTGCTGGTAAACTACCCCTTCCCCTCAACCGATCTTCACCAAAAACAATAGGTCTTGAGTACTCTACAAATCAGGGCTGTATGCAGAAAATTATTTGATTCTGTTTGAATTTGCGGCTGTTATCGTTTGCCATAGAAAATACCCTTGTTAAAAAAACGTTGTAGGTAAACTACCCCTTTCCCTTAACCGATCTTCACCAAAAACAAAAGGTCTTGAGAACTCTACAATTTAGGGCTGTATGCAAATAATCTTTTCATTCTGTTTGAATTTGCGGCTGTTATCGTTTGCCATAGGAAATACCCTTGTTAAAACATAAAACGTTACAGGTAAACTACCCCTTTCCCTTAACCGATCTTCACCAAAAACAATAGGTCTTGAGAACTCTACAATTCAGGGCTGTATGCGAAACATTATTTGATTCTGTTTGAATTTGCGGCTGTTATCGTTTGCCAAACAAACAAAATTTCCCTTGCTAAAAAAAAACCGTTGCAGGTAAACTACCCCTTTCCCTCAACCGATCTTCACCAAAAACAATAGGTCGCGAGAACTCTGCAAAACCGGGTTGTATGCAAAAAATTATTTGATTCTGTTTGAATTTGCGGCAGTTATCGTTTGCCATAGAAAAAAAATCTATAGACACACAGACAGACAGAAGACAGACAGACAGACAGACAGACAGACACTTTTCGGAAAACGACTTTTTTTCATGTTTTGAGTGTAGTAGAATCAGAATCTGCAATAATCTCGAACACGATTTTTTTTGCCATCACCATACTTCCATTCCTTAAGGAATATGGAAGTAAATATCGGTATGGAGAACCATACATGACTTCCATATTCTAAGATTTATATATAAAATCATTTTCTGCCAAACAGCCAGGCTGTGTCTTACCTGCCTTTTTATTGCTGTATTAAATGAAAAATATTATATTACATTAAAATGAAAAAATTATAATTTTATTGCCTGGCAACAAAATTATTTTATTTTTAACAATTACCATTGTTTCAAAAAGTTTAAATAAATTTTCAAGTACTTTACTCTTGTTAAAACGTAAAAGGTTGCAGGTAAACTACCCCGTCCCCTTAACCGATCTTCACCAAAATCGAAAGTCATTGAGACCTCGACAATTCAGGGACGTATGCAAAAAATTATTTGATTCTGTTTGAATTTGCGGCTCTTATCGTTTGCCATAGAAAATACGCTTGATAAAAAAACGTTGCAGGTAAACTACCCCTTCCCCTTAACCGATCTTCACCAAAAACAATAGGTCTTGAGTACTCTACAAATCAGGGCTGTATGCAAAACATTATTTGATTCTGTTTGAATTTGCGGCAGTTATCGTTTGCCATAGAAAAAAAATCTACAGACAGACAGACACACACACAGACAGACACACACACAGACACTTTTCGGAAAACGACTTTTTTTCATGTTTTGAGTGTAGTAGAATCAGAATCTGCAATAATCTCGAACACGATTTTTTTTTGCCATCACCATACTTCCATTCCTTAAGGAATATGGAAGTATTAAAAAAACGTTGCAGGTAAACTACCCCTTTCCCTCAACCGAACTTCACCAAAAACAATAGGTCTTGAGAACTCTACAATTTAGGGCTGTATGCAAATAATCTTTTGATTCTGTTTGAATTTGCGGCTGTTATCGTTTGCCATAGAAAATACCCTTGTTAAAAAAACGCTACAGGTAAACTACCCCCTTCCCTCAACCGATCTTCACCAAAAACAATAGGTCTTGAGAACTCTACAATTTAGGGCTGTATGCAAATAATCTTTTGATTCTGTTTGAATTTGCGGCTGTTATCGTTTGCCATAAGAAATACCCTTGTTAAAACATAAAACGTTACAGGTAAACTACCCCTTTCCCTTAACCGATCTTCACCAAAATCAACAGATCTTGAGAACTCTACAATTCAGGGCTGTATGCGAAACATTATTTGATTCTGTTTGAATTTGCGGCTGTTATCGTTTGCCAAACAAACAAAATTACCCTTGCTAAAAAAAAACCGTTGCAGGTAAACTACCCCTTTCCCTCAACCGATCTTCACCAAAAACAATAGGTCGCGAGTACACTGCAAATCAGGACTGTATGCAAAAAATTGTTTGATTCTGTTTGAATTTGCGGCAGTTATCGTTTGCCAAAAAAAAAAAATCTACAGACAGACAGATAGACAGGCAGACAGACACACAGACACACACACAGACACTTTTCGGAAAACGACTTTTTTTCATGTTTTGAGTGTAGTAGAATCAGAATCTGCAATAATCTCGAACACGATTTTTTTTGCCATCACCATACTTCCATTCCTTAAGGAATATGGAAGTAAAATACAAACGTCTGCATTGGTTTGTTAGCAGAATCCATAACCTCAATGCCTAAATGGTAAATAATTTAGTCCTACTTTTTAATTTTATGTTTCCATAGGTATCTATAGGCATAAATCTAACACTTTTCACAACACATAACTGATGACAGTATAAAAAGCTTTTGTAAACGTAGCTTACAAACCTTTTGACAGCGATTCAAAATTTGCAAAGACCATTGGAAGGTATTATTCCTCTCAAATTATTAAAGCTACCTAATTTGTAATTTTTATAAAATTCCTCATAACTTGATCCCCCAATACAGACCTTCACAATTTTCTTTAAATTTGAGTTCTTCGTGCCACAAAGTTAAAAAATTTTAAAGTATAAACGTAACACAATTTTAGATTAACATTTTCTTTAGTTAGACACTCAGCTGGATTTTTCAAATTTTTGGCCCCCATGTGCTAAAACTTCTAAATTTCAAAAACTGATCAGTACATTCAAATTTAGTACATACTACTAATGGTGTCTGGCGATTTCATCAAAATTTTGACCCGCTTTTGAAGACCCTTCGCGTTCCAAAATTTTGAAATTTTCAATAATGAACACTATATTCAGATTTTGGTTAAAGTTCCCTTTAATTTGTTACCCCACACGGATCTTTGAAGTTTTTCATAATTTTGACCCTATCACATATCTGGGAGGGGGGATCTCGCCCCACTTTTTCAGGGGATAACTAAAACAATAGGGGTCTGTAGGGTTAAAGTACCCCAAGTTTCACAAAAATTGGTCGCATACCCAAATAGACATATAGACCCAAATATACGTGTCAAAATGTAGACAAATATGCCCAAATAGACATGAAACGGTAAAGTTAAAACGAAAGTTAATTAATTTCGCCTGATCAATTAAAATCATACTGTCTACAACCGTACTAAATTATCAAACACAAAATGCATATTGTGTATGATCAAAGACGTGTAGCGTATGTTTGTTCTCTGTAACTGCGATTTTAAAACGGAACAAGAACTCTAGTGGTGGAAGGAAAGTTTTCCGTTGTGGACATCGTATAAGAAGCATTCTTCATCAAATTACGTGCAGCGTTCTTACAATTTTATTTGTACAAAATAGTAACTAATACTCATCACTTAGGGTGAGATATGTATGAAATACTTTATAACTTACTTTATGTACAAAGTACATTTGTTGGATAAATTAACGTTGTATAACTCTGAATGGCGCAGAAATAACTAAGGGTGGTAAATCCCCTTTCCTTGATATCCCGAACACAGTACGAGGGGCGGTTAAATTTTCTTGTTCAAACCTAATCCCCCATAAAAGGAATACAGACGCGCTCGCGTACAATAACCGCGAATTCTACGTGAGTGATGTACAAGTTGAAGTCTCTCTGCAACCGTTCAATTTTACTTGTGGAACCCGCCCCGTCTCAGTATCCGATGGACTCATTCCGTAAAATATAATGTCCAATTTCAGAAAAAAAAAAACTATTAAGAATCCTAATACCGACCCTAAAAGAGCCCATGACTGCTGTGAAACTGTTGCACTACAAATCTAAAAGAAATAGATGGTGGCAACTCGACTCAACTTGCGATGCGTTGGTACTCTACACCATGAGGTTACAATACAATATATCATGTGATTTAATGTTCAATCTATTAAACGGTTACGTTAAAAAAAAGTCACCGAGTTAACGTTACACGTTCAGCCATATCTATAATATAACGCGGTATCTATAATATAACGAGGTAGGTAGTGTGTCAGTCATCGGTATAGGAGACCAGAATTCATTACCATAGTAACAAGTAAATAAACAAATGATATTTACCGGCATCGAATGTATACCTTTATCCGTTCCTATAGTTTTTAATGTTTTTACTATGCGATTGTATTGATATGTTTTGTAATTTTGTATACAGATACGTCTATATATTTTGTAATTGCTTTACAAACCTTGACTCAACTGAATCTCCAGTATTCAGTCATGGACAACTTTATGTTGCATTTTCAAGAACAAAGTCCTTTCAGCAAGTCAAGGTAAAAGTCTTAGGAACTGACTACACGGCAACTTAAAGAAAGACCACAGAGTTTACACCAAAAATGTGGTCTACAAAGAAGTTTTCGCCCAATAATTAAACTTCATAGCCAGCCATGATGGCTTTATCAATATGTGCCAATAAAAATGCTCGCCACCCGGGTGTAGAACGGGTACTTCAGCTAGTAAATATTATTAAAAGAAACATACTCTCTACCCCATTACGCTCAGTTGCAAACAAACCCTGAAACTTGAAGTCAACTGCTACTATACACAAATGTGTCACAATCGCCTAAGCGTTTTGCACTGAGTAACTGGTAGTACAGTGTGTGCAATAGTAAGTTAAGGTGTCAAGTTTATCGATTCCGCTCACAACAGTTTGGGAGACACGACTGGACTATATCATTCCGTTCCACCCGTCCATTCACTCATTTCTCACTGATGTCCACTCTGTCCAGATACTAAGCAATATATCTTCCTCGTCCGCTGGTTACACTTCCACTTGCGCCCAGTCATGCGCGCGTTCGCACACGCACATTCCTCCTCTCCCTTTCGCACCACTGAATGTCCAACGGACGACAACCAAAAGCAATTGGTTTTCCTTCACATTCCGATACGGATATTGTCTTTTGTTGGCGCCCACCCCATCCCAGTTCTCGTCCCCTCATCAAACCGTTCCTTCTGTTGCTTCGACTGTAAAAAAAAAAAAACAGAATTTTAGAATTTCGTCGCGACTCTTCCTCTCGCTTTCTTCCCCTCTTCAATTTCCATACAAAGGACTGGGATTTTTTTGTATGCAGTTCTCCTAATCTATGACGTTGATGTCTTAACTATATTTAAAATTGCTTAAAATATTAATTACTTACAAACCGATTACTGTCATTTAGAAAAGTCCAAGTGCACGTGCTTTGTGTTAGTGCTATTGATTGACTTTAGTGTAGCATGTCTGGTAACTAGTGCTGATCTACTCTTGAGTCCCTAAGGTTGAGCTAGGACAGTTATAAGTTAGAGATTAATCCATACCTTTAAACCATTACTAAAAAGTACAGTCAGCAAGACGCATTTTTCGCAACATCTGAAGTTCAGATTAAAATTAACTTAAACTACAATTAAGTTAAAAATTTATTATTACAGGTTCTTTTTTTATTTATAGGCTTACTCGTCGAGCAACGGAACATTTGCTTCAAATCTGCGAAACATTTTCAAAAATGTTTCTGTGGCTGTCCCTTCCCTTCCATATCGTATTCAGAAGATTACCTCTACGTAATGGTGACCTGCAAAGAAGATGTGTGTATTCATATCACTACTGTATACATTTAAAGTTCAAACCTTTTCAGACGCTCGTCTTTCTAATTAACAGGGCCACAACTCAATAACACCTTTATAAATTAAAACTGAATACCACATAAGAAGACAAAAAACCGCGTCTTCCGATTTTATGATAAACTGGTCACCTGTTATTGACCAACAGCGGTATCCAGACCGGTAATGACAGCCTATAATCGAAAAAAATCCTAATCCTGCCGTTTAAGTCCGTGATGAACATATTCTTGTCTGTAAATGGGGTCATCAACTTTTTATTCCTACAGTCATCACTTCCTACACCTGCAGACTCTTACAGCTTTCGGGTAGGGTAAAAATAAAGTGACCACAAAGTCAGTAACCTCGCTTCATTTTTACTTACGAACAATACTAATACCATTTAATGACTAGAAGTACATTTGTTTCCTACAGCGCAGCACCCACAATAATTCCAATTATCAATTTTGTTATATGTCCACTACAGTATGCCCATTCAATCGGCATAAGCTTCTCATCGACGTTTCCATTTTTTCTATTATGTCCAGTATTCATCACACCCAACACGTTAAATTGTCTGTCCGTTTCACCTCTTCCGTTTGTGTTTACATGGTCTACAGTCAACAGTGTAACATAGGTTTACTCCATCCGTCGTCTTTATGGCTGCTATTATGACTTGAGAAATTCAATTTTAATTTTGTTACCTAATGTTTTCTAATATGTTTTGATTTTCTTATCAGTCACATTTTCGTGTTAACAGTCGTCACTCCAATTTTATCGTATCTTGCCTTTCCGTATCACCACAACTATAAAACGCAAAACGACATTATAATGGTGGTGACGCCTGAAGTCCTCCTTTAGGTACGTAGCAGCAGCGGCTAGCTGTTCAGCAAATTTTTTTTGCCTTTGTTGTCTTTCATATTAACTGATTTTCCTTCCGTTCTTTAATTTTATACGTGGCACTTATATTCCCATGGTTATCTGTCCCTCGATATTTTCTCCATCGAAACCTGGAATCTATAAATAAAAACAACACACTGGTTTGCACAGCTAAGTTCTGACGTATTTCGAGTACTTTTTTAACTACCTAAGATCTAACTGAACTTACCATATTACTACTTTATTTTTAGTACATAATGAGATCTTAAATGTCTACACTTTCACTTAACCCACATTTGTTCTCCGTTATTAAAGAGATATGATAGACCCAGTGGAGTTCCTAGAATTTGGTCTTTTGACGAGTCGGCTTCATACCAAAAAAAAAAATCAACTTAAGACTAATCAATATTAATATGTTTAAAGTGGTTAAAAAATCCTGAAATCAATCCCATTAAATGGTAATAACACAAAAACATATGCGTTACTGCAACGTTGTTTACAAGATAGCCTACTTACAGACGGAATTGATTTTTGTACATTTCATATTTCAAAAGTATGCGCAAATGCTGTGTAATAAACCTGTTTGTATATTTAAAAGACAGCGTTCACAGCTGAAACAGGCTAATAAAACATGATATTTAAAAACCTAAAAAAATTACGAGATTAACAAAATTCGTCAACTTTCTTCGTCCCTTGGGGGGGGGGGGGCAGTCCCGTTCGTTCCGCCCCGTAAATACCTGGTTCTCCCCTCTGTAAATTTTGTAGTCTAGTTTTTCTTTTTATTTCAAAGAATACAAACGTAGAATATAATGTAATAAACACACTTGCGTGTAATACACACCCAATTACACAATCAATTTACATTAGTGCAAAGTGGTTTCTGCAGGCGGCACCGTTTAATGGTCATAAAATTAATCCAAACATTTATAAATAAATTTGTTATCTGCAACTGAATCTACGATGAAGTACTGACATGATAAGAAGTTTTAATTCGTCTCTTATCTGCCAATACTCATTACATTCCTCAGAGGCCGTTAAAAACAATTTGCAAACTACACAATGCTTTTGCCAATTTGTGTTTACGTACGTCCGAACTTATAGTCGTTACATTCGCAGAAAAACAAAGTTATATTGACTTTAATTTTAAGTCAATATTTTCTCTGGTATGTACTCTTCATAAACTAAGAGTATAGCCTATAATGGACGGAATCTGACACGGGCGAAATTTCACGCATAACACGTTATGAGCATTAGGCAAAACTCATTTTTCAGTATATACGATTCAAGTGTACTTAAGTATTCGAGACGTGATCTACACGACATGAAAATATCGTTTCTTTGTGTTATAATCATTTAACATGATGCTTTTTTACATGACTTGGAGATTTTTGAGAAAATATTAGGAGTACTGAGGGGTTTTCATAAATAAAAAATGACTGTATAACAAACATATCCAGTTTGTTTAAATAAACACATTTCGCTGCACCTTTCGTTCTCGAAGTAACCGATGTTATCAGAAATAGGATAAATGAATTTTTATAATTTTTGGTCAGTGAATTCTCGCTACAAGAAAGCGTTAGAAAACATTTCGAATATTAATTATTACTGTAAACAATCATTATAACATGCTTTTATTTGCGAACAGTGGGTTTCGATACAACACGCATTCGGTACGTTAATTAAAGCTACTTTATATTTGAATTTAATTGTGAAATAGCATGACTTGGTAAAGAACAAACGTCGTAACTCTTTGCATGTAAAACTGTTTAATTCCTATCGTTACACAGTGTTTACCAATTATCTTGTACAATCAAGAAATATGAAATCCATAAACATTCTGCGTCATTATTTAAACGACGTACACAACATGGTCTAAGAGAACTGGAACAATTCTAAATATTTCACGTTCCCTAATTAAATTCACATATTAATGAAACACAATGAGTTTGCGCCATTTTGCTTTGTCAAAACGCTACAGGGATAAAAACTACGAACAATATTTGAATGTTCTTATTACGGAAGACTGTATACTGTATCTTCTGAAGCTACCGAGGGTTTACAATGGTGAACGTACAGTACTTCGGGGATGTTTTGACTGGGTAGGAAAGTTTCCGTATGTTTCCTATCGCTTGTATAGCAAGCAATCAATGGGATTTAGTCGATCCTAGTTTCTTATATTACAGTCCACTATTCAATAATCGTTTACAGTATCATAATTAGGTCTAATATAATATTCTGTCTATAGGCTTGACTGACACCATACATACGTCGAAGACATAAACCCAGAGTAATATTACCATAATTTGAGAATACACTCATTAACTGTTACACAACCGTCTCGAGTAAATTAAAATAACTTACATGATACACTAAATGTCGTAGCAGAGCATTTTAAGACAAATAACTGACTAAATTGGTCGCTCGAATTTAAAATACTGTATCAGAAATTTACACAGATCTATAATTATATTTCAGAACAGTGTTGAGACGTTGACACTGCCTGCCATACATTATTGTAAATAATTCACCAACCATTATTTGATACAAACCACTATTATACAGCAATGGTCTGCTAAATTTATTTAATCAAATATTTAACTCCAACATGTTTATCCACGGTGAAAACGTATCGATGTTATAAATAAAGGAATAAATACTCTGTTGGCAAAAGCATACCATTTTGTACAAACGATGTCCATGCATGTTTATGAGACTACGGAAAGACTGAACTAAAATTATTACAAAGAAATAAATTTTTGGATTTCATTGTCCGTGACGTGTCCGTTGATTAACTAAATATAATTAAATCACTACCGACTCGGAACACAAAGTTTTTTATGGGTAAAAACGTAAAAGTTTTACCTTGTACCCTGAACCAGTTTTCGCTTATTATAAGCTTCATCAGAGGCTGCCACTGGGAGCGCTGTCCGTCTTGTTCTTGGCGACGGTGTCGACATTTGAAGGATCGATGTTGTGTGTGTGGGGTGTGATATGTTCGAATAATGCGTGTGATTTGAATTGTGTCTGTTCGTTTAGGATGTCGTTTTTATGTGTTTGTATATTTCCAATTGTTCAAGAGTGTCTAGTTTTCGCCCTTTTGTGTGTACATATAGAATATCCATGTTATTTAGATGTTTTTGTATGTGTGGTTTGCTTCAATGAGGTAGTTTGCAAAGGTGGATTCGGTAGTGCCTTTGTGTGTTCAATGTATCTTTGTTTGAAGCTACGTCCTGTCTGGCCTATGTAGAATTTGTCGCAATCTGAGCAATTTAGTTTGTAAATACCAGGTAGATTGAATTTGTTTTGTGCTTTGTGTGTTTTGATAGTGTGTGTTCTGTTTTGTTTGTAGTTTTGTATGCGATTCTGTATCCTGCTTTTTTGAATTTATGGGCTATTTTTTCAGTGTGGTTATTGATGTATGTTAGCGTTATGAATTTATTGTTTTCTGTCTGTGTCTGTTGTTTATTTTGTGTAGGAGTTTAAATAAATTTATTCATTTAAAACCATTAAGATAAACTCTTAAACTATTCAAATAAAGTCACACCGAAATGTATCGATTAACCGTGATACTTCTTTTTACGTACGATAAACCATTTTTGGAAATTATGCAAAACTGGTTTTGAAAAATAGAACTTCAAGATTTGCTTTTTTCATAAAGTTTCAAATTGAACGTAAAAAAAAATTGTTCCAAAACGCTGTCTACATACTCGTCAGAACGCTTAACACAGCAAAACTACGATCTAAGACAGCTCCGAACCATAAAGAAATCATAAATTCGCTTTTTTCTTTTTATACAGACTGCTTAGAAATTCCTAGAAAATTCCTCTAAAAACTCTAATATATGCACGCATATTCGACGAGAATTTTTTGTAAGAAATATGTTTGTCTATTAGATGTCCCAAACTGGTTGCTTATTTGATGTCATAAAACAATTTCAGTCAATGGTGAAAGGGAACGTTTTGAATCGTTACAAATCTAGACATTTATCGACATTCTCTCTAATGCATCATCCAAGACTTTAACCAACAAAAGAGACAAGTATGCACTGTAGCAAGTCACCAAACGAAGGATAAATAGTTCAGGGACGCATGTATTTTATGCGTTATAACTAGTATTAAAGTTCATGTACCCTTCCTTTCCCTCAGTTGCCAATGAAAATACAACTGTTAAAAAGTTAGAACGAGGAACAGTAGACATTTTTTCATTCATTTTTGCGCTGCTTAATGTATTACGTAAACATATATTTCCGCGTTTCCAACATTATCTTATTACCTAAAATGTTATCACAAGGTTTTTTTTAGAAAAAAGAAATCCGAATTACTTCAAGCATACCTCGGTACTCGGTTTATTAAGCAGGAAGCTTGAAATATTCTATTTCTCGGACTAAATTATTATAATAAAGGAGAAACAGAAAACTCTTCTGTCTTTTAATGGAGTGTTAACGTAACAGCCAAGTTTAATAACAGTACTCATTAAAAGAGTCAATAACGTACTACCAGGAACTCATAATTAGGTATCAAATTATAATTATGACGTCACTGCAAAAGGTACCAATCGAGATGTAGACTATGCATCTACATAAACATTAAAATTAATATCGTAAAAACAATTGATACATCTTGCTGTAAAAATCAACTTTGCAAATTTACCGTCGAACATATATAACATGTACTTTTTCGGTTTTAAAAATCAATGTTCCCACCGAAGACAGATTATTTCCTTTGAATCACACTGTATTATTAACACGAGCTGGAAAAAACGTTATCCAAATCAGAGGAGGTCCAGATGCTGTAGTAACTTACGAATCAGCGCTGTATGACAGATATTGCACGATAAGGGATTTACACGTACGAAACAAAAAAACAAAATGCGTCTTATCAGAAGAGAGACAAACACAGTTTTTGATAGTAAAGTGAAACCAATGTAAACGATGCATGATTTCATTACAAGATTTCAACGTTAGTCCTGTCCATTCCAACTCCATCGTCACCAGTTAAAACGAAAAGTCTATTTCAAAGCGACGACGACAAACCACTTCACGAGGAATAGGGCAGTAAAGCGACTAGAGATGGGCGGTCCTACTATTAGCATGGCACTGGCCGAAGAGCTTCAGTACGTCAACGGCAGCACAGTTAAGCCGAAAGTGAAGAGAGATCTCGACAGACGGAACCACTTTCTATGGGATGTGCAGTCGAAAATAAAAACAACTGCCTGCCCCAAAGTTGATTATTTTATGCGATGGTCCAATTCCACGCCACGTAAAATTCATGGATACAGACGCTAAACTACATACCTTTCACGGCAACAAGAGGGAGATGGCTCCTTCACGAGTCAATAAAGAAAAGTTCGAAATCTCTGGAGGTCATACGTCAAACTGGTGTTTAGTATGCTATAAGATCTTACACACACAATCACAAATCACACTTATTACTATACCTAGTATAAACATAACAAATATATACTGTAGGTATGTAAGAATACAAAGTTCGACTAAAAGCATACGTAAAAACTATTAAGAGAGACTGAACTCGACGATAAACTCAACACCATTGCAGAAGGACAATAAATACAGTAATTTCCATAACGTTGGTACTAATTCTCAAGTAACTTTCATTCCACGCATACATCTACAAAGTTCAATAGCGTGCAGTCCGTACTCATTACCATATCTTGAGGGAAACAGTCACACAGACGTGATTAACCACAGTACATTAATATACCTCGCTCGGTTTTGACATTTTACTGAATAAATTCATGCAATTAGCCATCATATAAATCGCTGTGTGAGAAACTGAATAAAAATATAACTATCATTCAACTTGAAGAGAGAACAGCGGTTTATTTTTTCCGCGTTGAGAACGTTTTTCGGATTACTCATTCGCATACGCAATGCGACGCTTTATTCGTCAGTTTAGTTTCCGTATCATCAGGTTTTGTTCGACGTAGAGGGTAACCGAGCTTTATATCGACATAACGGTAGTGCAAAAGCATGGGGACATCGTGTAAAGCACGTAAAGTTTTTGTAACTACTACGCTTCGCAACAATTACATGGGACGGCACATACAATTCTGGTTATAAACTTGTTATCACGTAAACATTTAAACAACGTCATACGGATGTGATTTTAGCAATCGTATGACGATTACCGCGTGGGTCCATTGCTGATGTTTCCTGTCAGACATTTCGGCGATTCTACGGGTTCTTCTGAGGCGTTCGGACTATTATAGTCGCTCAAGCCGAAGCATCTGCCGAAGAAAACATTCAACGACGGACCACGTTACAAGCCGAAACAAAACAAACATTAATACTCCAGCCCTGAAAACGTTTAATCATTCACAACGTTCACAGATACTTTCTTCCATTTAGCACTGTGTCGTATCTGTCAGCACCGTCTGATCCATTCAGATGTAGCGCATATGTCATCCTCAACGGATCAAGAGAGTTAAGGCCTCAACGTTTTCGAATACCACAAGATTGTACCACCAATTCTAACATTTTTTTAGACGTTATCATTTATCTTTGTCTTCACTAAGCATGTATTAGACACGAGAATGAAAACTGACGCCAATTTACGACACTAATGCAAACTGCATAATCTTTTTCGTAAATATAGCAACAACAAAATGATAATCAACTTGCAAGTTCTTGAAGTCTTGTCCTTGTCACACAGATACAGTTGTCCGGCGCCTGTCTTCAAATTACAAGTCTGTCAACACGGCAGAACACATCTAGAAAATAGACCACGAACCGTGAACCACAGTTTGAATGAAAATCGATACCTTGACACAAAATATTTGATAAATTTTCATCAGGACATTCACGAAAAGCCTTTTACATTGATTTAATGAGTATTACTGACTTGTACTGATAGTGTATAACATTCTGACCGTCCAAATCTTAATGGTTCACGATATTCATGAGTACATAGGATTGCGTCTGGAGCGGACAGCACTGGGCTCTACGAAACTCCTTCCACGATTCATAGGCACTGCACCTGTAATTTTCAAACAAATCTGGCAAAGCGTGACCATTTTTCCATTCTACATGTCTGCGGTTTCTTTTATATTGAACACAAATTTGGCCCAAGACTGCTTTTAGAGTTAAAAAAAGCGTTCTTATTGTTACTCTCGTTTGAATCAACTTAATGTTGGTCCTTTCTTAGGTTTGCAAGTTAACAGTTTCTTTTATTCATCCACTACAATTTATTCTTTTCCTTTGCACTCATCCATTTTCAGTGAATGAAGACGCCCTACATTTCCTACCACGTTTGCAGCGTGCATTCGTAAAGCAATAAGAAACAGTACAAGAGTATTTAATAACACGTAAAAGATTTACGACCGATGTCTGGTGAGAAGGCACGACTAGGTTCGTTAAAGAGAATTAATGACCCACGCGCGGAAACACACAATGGGTTGAAGATAGTAACGAAATGAACAGGATGAAATGCAGAGTATGTAGAATGGTTGTTACGTGGCCGAAGGTATTCGCATAACACGTACGGTGAAGGGACAAGCGGGCAACGGGAAAGATTGCCTACAGTCACAAACAGAGAGAGAAACAAACGCAGAGATAACCTGTTTAGAGTCATACACAAGTATTCAGAGCATTTTTGTGAGGTAAAGTTTTCTGTGGGGAACGGACGGAGGCTGGACTTCTTGCGGAGAATGTAGCCGCTGCCGCTGCACCAACGTTCTACTAACATTTGCACACTGCAATTATACACGCCAGAATCCGCGGATAATAGTTACGAATTACACGCTTCATTACGGAGCTGTCCTCGAGCGCGTACGCCATGCACGGAATTCACCTAAGGCAGAGAAAAAACTCGCACCAATTTCAGAGCGTGCGTGTAGAAATTAGTAGTCGAAAGGGGCCGGTGCAGCAGCGCGATAACTGTCGTGTCTGCGAACGCTCACGTATTATCTGCAAATACGCTCGATTACTGCACAAATATCCGCGAACTGTTCGGCGTTCGCGACGTTGAACGCGGGACACATCGGCCTCATACTTTCCCCCTTAAAACTGATACGATCATTAATAAATCGGACAACACAAATATTTTTATCTATTTTAGAACTTAAAGGTTACTAGTAGTGATATTTACCCGTGTAACAGTCGCGGCACACACTATTATATCAAACTAAATGCAAGGATAAAGTCGGCGACAGATACATCGCTACAAAATAACTCAGTTCTACAGACGTTCCAGAGTTAAATAAAATAGGCTACACCTCCAACTGAAATGTACATTTGTAATTGTTGAATACACAAACAGTACAAGTAAAAATGACATACTCTTTAGTGACTAAGTAATTTACTCAAATTTATTAAACAATTACCAGGAAAAAACTAAGTTGCAACATATTAGACACACGCCCGGGCGCGCACAAGCACACTTTCTCCCTACTGTTTCTTCCTTACAACGAATTTCAACCCGAAAATTCACCAATAGGGCTCGCGTATAAACCTTTTCCTGTAGTGCTAGCACACAACTCAGGACCCGGACTCTCGAAAAGTACGCCTACATTGTACTCTTACCAAGGGTTACAGTTTTGCACTGTCTTGCGACAAAGAACGTTTCTTACTTCCTTTACAGCGTCTCACGCCTTCTTCTCGGTCCTAACTTAACACGCTCATCAACACTAACGTTATTGTTAAACCGCATCAGTTTACTAATCATTGTTTTTTATTAAACATTACTTTTGCCAAGTTCACGACTAACCTCATTCCCTTGCTAAATCTGAGTACGTTTGTCTTATTGGTGAAATTGATCCGAACTCATATCCACATTACGTTCATGCGTTATCTCTTGTGTATTTTAATATCACTTCTAATACGCTTACATGAAAAAACATGCTTCGTAGTATTATTACACGATCGTCTCCCAATACAGACAGTTTCTTGGAGAATTACGCCTATACCTAATGTTATAGTTGAAGCCAGTGTGCTTTGTCTTCAGCTGACATGTTGACATGCAGAGCAAATGAGGATGTATGGACGGACGCGATTTCATCCGCATGCAGTCTCCGAACTAAGTGCTTGTCACCAACGAATACACACAAAGTGTTTATAATGCACTACGTCGCAGCGATGGAACTGGCAGCGTAAGGCGCCTCGTTGTTTAATTACAAATTATTGCCCGAAGGGTAAGGTGATCGGATCACCAATGATAATTACAGACTGCTGCGATCTAAAGTTTCAAACAAGCTCAGCTATTAGTGGCATGTATTACAAAAAAATTAATTGCATCGTCACTGGTACGTCTGTGGCGCCCTGTTATTACAATCAAAACAAGTTAACGACGCAAAAAAAGTTCATTGTACGGTTAAATTTATAAACGAATAACGTTTTAACCCTTAAATTGGTCTCGTTACGGAGCTGTTTAAAAATCGAGTATAAACGTAATGTTTACAGATTAGTAGATGAACTCTAACGCGACCAAGGTTAGAGGGTGTGTACAAGAGCAATTTCTACCACTACAAAATATATAGTGTTATTAACCAAATACAAAAGTAAACTGTACGTACATGATCAAGTAGACGCTTATGACGAAATAACGCAAAATTACAAGATCAGAATCCTCATCGTCCGAATGCGACGAAGCACTCACTTCGTTACTGACAAATGGTTCATCCCACATTGTTAAGTTGCAAACAGGTTAATGTACAACCTACATAGCTTAGAGGGTACGCTGCCAGTGGCAACCGTTTTGCGTGCAAGACAATAAGTAATGCTGACAGTCGTTTCTAAAGCACTCGACGCTTCAGTCACCTTTTACAAGGCGACTGAAATTTTAGTTGACCTAGGGGCAAAAGTCTTCAAAATATGTCGTCTCCAAGACTCGAATCCGGATCTATACATTCGTAGCCAAGCTCCACATTAACTGAAGTTCCACGATGCTACAGATTTCTTTAAATTTTTGTGGTAAGCCTACACTCAGTAATATTGTACGTTTCAAGTAGAGCACTACAGAAGAATCCTGACATTTCATTGTACTAATCCGTAAAATTGTGAATTATTATATAAGAATAATTATTAAGAATTTATTATATACGGAGAGAAAGTCAAAAAAATAAGGGGAAATTTTCATTTCCCTTCGGTTCAAGTATGAATACGTTTTCCAAACTCAGAAAGCTTGCACAAGGTAATTCAGAATGCACCAGCAACATTGAAAGGCTTGTTTGGGGGGTAGCAAGAGCTACGATTTAATTGATAGCTTTAAAAAATAGTCAAATTTCTGTCTGTGATGAGCACCGGAAAGTGGGCGTTGCACTTCAAAGAAAAATGCTAATATCAAAGCGGTTGGAGAATGTTCATTTCACACATAAGGTGAAACGATAACTAGTGGAAATTGCTGTGAACTACTGCGGTTAACGAAACAACACAACGACTTCAAAAAACGTGGTAAACTTTCAAAATGTGTGATTTTGATCGATCTCGTATGGCCAATAAAACAAGAGGCCTTTTACAGCATGTTCCGAATTCTCGGTCCTATTCTAAAAAAAAAAACTCCCAATACTACTGTACCGTTACATTCTGTGTCAGTTTACTGACCCAACTTCTATTAAACATTTCAATTTTGTATGTTCACGAGTAATCACATTTCTTTGCTACGTTTGAAAACATCTTTCTTACTGGTGAAACTGATCCGAACTAACAACCACATTAAATGCATTCGTTGTCTCTTGCACTGTTTTAATAACACTTGGTTGTGAGCTGCTGAATAACCAACAATACCGTCCTGACCTGGTGCAAAGTGGTCTCCACCTTTATGAACTACTGAGCTGCGTGGATAAAACGTGTTGATGTTCAGACGAAGAAGTTATAGAAGCGGTGCGAGATTCAAACATGGTCCAAGTACACACAGACCTAGGAAGGCATTATGTACAAAAATAAGACACGTTCATTTATGTACGGAAAATAAGAATAACGATTATTAAAATTTCCCTTTACTTTTTGACTTATCCTCGTAAATAAATCACGACGTACCAGAAAAAACTGGAGCAATATGCCGAGCAAAAAGCACGTAAAAAAAGGAGACGTCGATATCTTAGTGCATCTCTCGTAAAAAAGATCTTCATTCTCTTAGATTCGTACGACAATATATCAAAATATAAAAAAGCAGAAAAGTTACTTATTAGAATAGTAATATTTCTGTTTAATATTATGAAGTCTGCAACTGGCATTTTATTAAAATAAATTTGACAATCTACAAAACAAAAAAAGACGCACCACGTGTACTCATAACAACGAAATAAAACAACAATAACTGTCAGTAGCGCGCGTCCCCCTACATGAAGAAAAATATTTCTATTAATTTAAAATAAAACATGATGTGCATTTCGTTACATATTATCACAACTTAAAAATTACTTAATAAAATTCATAGAATAATGAAAAATTGGAATTCTACAAAGTATATTAACATCCCATAAAATGCTGATTAGGTTCAAAATTAATAAAATTTTAAGTTTACTCAGAACTTGCAATTCAGCAAGTCTACGTGGCTTGTCCGTTGTTACGGATCCATCATTACAAACAAACTCGAGGTAGCATAAATCAGACCATCGCAGCCTCTGAACATGATATCTTCAGCCAGAAGGTACCACGAATTGTTCGTCTTTTAAGGGTCAACCGTCGAGTCACATGCGGATATCCCAGAAAGACCCAAGGCGCGCGCACAGACACATAAAATGAAAATACATAAATTAATGCTAATATATGTAAAAAAACTGTATCCTAGTATGGCAAAAAGTTTAAGAAACATTAGTTCAATCTTATAATTTTTATACCCTGAAAAAGATCGTATAAATACGCCTAAATTGTTTCATTATAGTAAAATTTATTGGTTTTTAAAAACAGAATATTAATTCGTGTTAATCAATCGGATACATAAAGGTCCTGTGTCAATAGTGAAACATGTCGGCGTGAACCGTCACGCCTATTAATATCTTGCAGACTTAATATCTTATCTTATTAATATCCTTTAATATCTTCTAGTTTAACGGATACCATCACAATAGTGTTTGATTAAAAGGAAGTATGCATATTACTTTCATTTTCCCCAGGGATTACAAATGTTTCGAAGAGGGGGCTAGAAAATGTAGACCAGTGGTTCCCAAACTTTTCAGTCCGCGGACCCCCTCCAAAAAATTAAAAATTTCACGGACCCCATCTGAGTTATGAAATAAAACAAACAGTACATATGATATAAACTTTTACATTTTAATTAAAATCTATTAAAATCAAAATTCTTTTAACTTGCAAAATTATAATATTAATGATATCAGACATAGTTTAATGTGAACAATTAAGCTGCTTTTGAACAATTATCTTTGGAATATTAGGTTTAATGTCTGATAATTTCAAAATTAAGTCACTCTCGACATCAAGTTTATTTCTTAACTTTGCCAACCTCTGCTCTATCTTTCCAGCCACACGTGTCGAAATCCAGCATTTAGGCGTAAAACCAGCAACACTGAAAAACGTTATGCTTAGATACAGTGCTTATACGCGAGATAGAGTGCTTATATACGAAATACAGTCCTTATACGTGGACTAAAACAGCGCGATCAGTTCTGCATTGATGCGGCGCTCTAGTCAGTTCGGCTGACAAACAGATCTGCTACGCGAGATGATTTAAAGACATTATTAAACCCATTAGTTTGAAATTACTTCTACTAATTGTTTTAAGATTCCAAAATTTAGATTTTAGACTACAAAAAATTGGATAAAATTGAGGTATATTCTATTTTTTCTGAAAAGTGTCCGCGGACCGCCTGAAACATTGTCGCGGACCCCACTTTCGGAACCACTGCTGTAGACCATTTCTGCTTATTTACATCAATATTATCACGGTGACACGTTGGCGATGATATTGCTAATATCATCTAACATACGGCGAGAAAGTAACCAACTCTATAATATACAGAACATACGAACCCCCCCCCCCACACACACACACAATGTACAACTAAACAGCTGTGTACTTCTAATTCGCTCTGTATCAATTTAATTAACGTTTAATACATAAAAAAATTATAAATAAATAAATACATCGTACATTACGTAAACTATAAGTAGAACAGCCCTTTCACTCGACGTTAAGGTTAACTTTTTCCTATTGTTACGTGCACGACGTAATAGGGACAGTTATTCTCTATAGGCCACATGGAAACGAAACGATCATCTTATTCATTTATCCAAATTTGGAGCATAGGCCTACACGAACCGTTTCCATTCTTCCTAGTGTTCGAATTACCTTTCTTCTAACATCCTCAACTGCTCTTATTCATCTTTCTCCACGTTGAGAATTCCTTTGTCCCAACGGTGATCAACTACTTATTCACGGCGTTTTTCCGACATTTCCTTAAGGTACGACCAAAGAAACCTAATTTCCTAAATACGTATTATCACCTCCTTAATAGGCATTTGATTAGTTCTCCGTTTATTAATCCTCCTTTTATTAATTTTTGTTAATAACCTAAAAAAAGTTTACGTTACTCAGCTGCGACAGAGAAGGACAACGATTTACATTATATAACACATACATACCGGCCTATATATATATAAGAGATCTACTTTTCACGACCAAACAAACCCAAATGAAAATGATGTATTCCTTATCTTCGTGTAAATTAAAATTCCCCCACTTTAATCTCAGTTCTCAATTTATTAAAAGCCGTACTTTAACTACCTCTTACACTACTTCAGTCAGTATCTGTTCTTCAAATATCCGATATTGTTGGATATTAATCAGCTATCACTCGCTACTACCTTTCTGTCTATACACGGTTTAGTTCTACTCTATATTTTTGTTTTTGTTCACCATGTAATCTATTGACGTGTTCACAAAATGAATCTCTCGTCGACTATTTTATTTATTTCTATACTTACATACTCTTTATGCATTGTTTGTTAGGTTTATTATATACATCACGCTTACGAATCTTTCAGGTGCAGTACAATTTAAAAATATAAATAATACTAAACGGTCACGTGTATTATTTCATAAACTGATGCAAACGATAAAGTAGAGTGGGCCTTTCACTCGGCGTTAAGTTTACGTTTTCTGTCGCTACGTGCAACAACACGTGATGGTGTTAGTGGTTTCTGTAAACAGAAACGAAACTACAATCTTAACAAATAAGTAAAATAAGAAGTGCCACAAGTAACAAAACTCAAAAGATAATGATAATAAAAAACGTAACGACAACAAAGTAATAAAAAAGAAACAAAAACGCGGGGCTAATTGAAAACGAATAAAATAAATAATTTTAGAAATTGACAAAAGACCGCAAAAGAACAAAACATATTACTAAGAAACAATTACACCAGGAGAACATTAAAAAAAAAATGCTCGTATAGTTTGTAACAGAAACAAGCAACGACAGTTAAATGTAAAATTCAAAATAACATATTGATGCTGAGTTAATGATTTGCGAGATAAAAAAGAGATGGCATACATAAACTTGGTGTCTCTGTTCACTATATATGAGTGCTTTATTATGTAATGTTAGTGTATTGTTTACTTACCGGTCATGCCAAACACAAAATACCCCGCGAGAGCGACAAACTACAAACGGCCCAGAAGATGGCAACAACTACTACCGTCGGCGCGCGCGCACTCCCTTATCAAACGCCCAGCAAACAACGAACGCTGAAAGCAGGTACACACTCAGTTTAAGTCAAAACAATGTTATGGTTATGGCCATCGACAGACAGTGATTACAATTCAATACATGCACAGACATCTGATACCCGATAAAAATGACGGCCCGCTTTGTTATTGCGTACACTCAACGGATTGCAACCCGGACGATCGGCTGGCTAACGGTCGCTCTCACGGCGTTACCTGTGTTAAATCGTGGTCATGTTTCTACTTCAGACACGAGGATAAGTAAATAAACCGTTTTCTGTGGATTATCCGCAAGACAGGAGTTATATATTTCTATAAAGTCATCATAAATATACACTGAAAGACCATGGATATTCTTCTTAAAGTTTCTTTGCACTTATTTATACGCATCATGTTGGTTTAACATAGCTAAATTCCAATTTACTTATTCTAACGCATAATAAGATGACTTACATGTACAGTAATTTTATACGCAAGTAGGCTGTATGTTTGTGTTTGCATCAGGAATTCCTAAGGCTTTTACGGCCAGCGTTAACATTGTTGCCGAGCTATCACGCCGTGGTCTACTGCTTCTATTGAAAACAGACGTTTCGGCCCCACCATCGGGCGCCATCTTTAATGTAAAACGATCGACACATTGGCACGGTGATCGGCAATTCATTCCGGTACTGAGGTATATAGCGACTATGACTTACTAGACGGTGGGGCCGAAGCGTCTGAATCTCAATCTGTTCGATAAGTAACTCATTTTCTTGGATTTCGTTGTCCATGACGTGTCCGTTACTTAACTAAATACAACTATTATATTAACGACTCGGAACACAAAGTTTTTTATAAGTAAAAACATAAAGTTTTACCTTACAGCCTGAACCGGTTTTCACCTTTAAAAGGCTTCTTCAGAGGCTGCCGCTGGTAGCGCTGTCCGTCTTGTTGTGGGTGACGGAATTGAATTTCGAAAGATCGATGCTGTGTGTGTGGGGTGAGATATGTTCGAATAATGCGTGCGATTTGAATTGTGTCTGTTCGTTTAGGATGTCGTTTTTATTTGTTTTCGTGTGTTTGTATAATTCCAATTGTTCTAGAGTGTCTAGTTTTCGGCCTTTTGTGTGTACGTGTAGAATGCTCATGTTATTGTCGATGTTTTTGTATGTGTGGTTTGCTTCAATGAGGTGATTTGCAAAGGTGGATTCTGTATTGGAATGAAGTGCCTTTGTGTGTTCAATGTATCTCTGTTTGAAGCTACGTCCTGTCTGGCCTACGTAGAATTTGTTGCAATTTGAGCAAACACACACACAAAGCACAAAACAAATTCGATCTACCCGGTGTTTACAAGCTAAATTGCTCAAATTGCAACAAATTCTACATAGGCCAGACAGGACGTAGCTTCAAACAGAGATACATTGAACACACAACGGCACTCCATTCCAATACAGAATCCACCTTTGCAAACCACCTCATTGAAGCAAACCACACATACAAAAACATCGATAATAACATGAACATTCTACACGTACACACAAACGGCCGAAAACTAGACACTCTAGAACAATTGGAAATATACAAACACACGAAAACAAATAAAAACGACATTCTAAACGAACAGACACAATTCAAATCGCACGCATTATTCGAACATATCTCACCCCACACACACAGCATCGAACTTTCGAAATTCGATTCCGTTGCCCACAACAGGACGGACAGCGCTACCAGCGGCAGCCTCTGAAGAAGCCTTTTAAAGGTGAAAACCGGTTCAGGCTGTAAGATGTTTTTACTTATAAAACACTTTGTGTTCCGAGTCGTTAATATAATAGTTGTATTTAACTCATTTTTGTTATTACTGAATTTAATAATCAACTTGAATTTTCTGAACTAGCCTACTGAATTTGAAAAAACGTCTGAAACTGTAGCTTCGACTAATTAACATTACGAGACACGTATAAAACATAAAAGCATTAAAGAACATATGCAATAAATTCTTAATATTCTAAATGATTCTTAATACAACACCTTGAGTTGCGCGCGCGTGAGGAGAGAGAGAGAGAGAGAGAGAGAGAGAGAGAGAGAGAGAGAGAGAGAGAGAGAGAGAGAGAGAGAGAGAGAGAGAGAGAGAGAGAGAGAGAGAGAGAGAGAGAGAGAGAGACTATTGGGTACTAATTTTTTAGGTTTCCTCATGGAAAAAAAAATCTATTGTTTTTAGACGTAAATTTATCGGGGTTTACAGCATATGTCATCAGCAACTATCACGGATGATGACGATAGGGCGCTGTTAGGGTAGCGAAATATACATCTAGTAACAACGCACGTACGTTAAAAGTGCTACCTACGCATGCGCGCGCGCGTTCAACACAAACAACTAATCTTTCATAAAGTATCAATGTCTTTCTTAGATTTTGAATCTCTTTAGTTTTTTTTTTTAATAAAAATGCGTTTTTCTAGTTCAAAAACATTCACATGAAAGAATTTTGAAAATACTTCTGTTAGCACAAAATGTCAGTATAAAAGTCTATGATAAGATAAAGTAGTCAGCAAAACGACTTGGATTCCCTAATAATAATAATCCATTCATTATTCGCGCAAATTTGCAAGTTTACGGACATATCGACATCAGTAGAACAACGCCAAGATATACTGTGGGCCTACTATACATATTAGCATCGACCATGGGTATTTCTATTAACCTATTTCAAGCCAAATTTCTTCTCATACGCGAAACAATACAGTTTCATTTTCATTCATTCAAGAAACATTACTTACAACGTCTTAATCATAATTTTATTCCAAATAACGCGACTGTACAGAGAGATTCCGATGTAAGCTATAATATCACGGAAGAGTTTTCGGAAGACAAAAGACAAGGCGTCATCATAACAGAATACCAAATTTACGCACATCTGAAATTGGCCTACTAACAGAATGATTTAAAATATTTATTTATTCAGACACCGGACAATTGCAACACATCTCGTTTGACAGACATTATATTTACGTCAATACAACTGATGCATTACATTAACCGAACTCAGAAAGTGACCAAATTATGTTAACGTACATAGTTATTGTAATTTTATTTACAGCTTCATTCGCTTATTTTGGAAAACTGTGAACATCAAGCCCTGTACCATTTGGTGTGAGCTTCTTACTCAAGTCGACAAACGACGTTATTTTTAAAATAGGAAACTGGCGGTTATGAATATACACTGGTTTCCTCTGAACATAAGACTGAAAGTGATGGATATTCTTGTACACAAAATTTATCAACATTCCCTTTTCTTATACACAGTATTGTTTTCCATTGGTTTACAATATAGGATCATTTACTGCCTGGCGGGAGCAGGCTTTTATCCACCGTGACCAATTTCCATACCCTACATATCCAGAAATCACTTAAGTGGAACCATATATATATATATATATATATATATATATATATATATAGTTATTAACGTGAATTAATCACAATAATTCATAGGTGGTATAATAAACGGTAAAAAAAACGAATACATTCAGTTATTAGAGTGAAGTTTTAATTAGATCTGTACGAACGCTGCTATATGGTAGTAAATTCTGGGGAACTAAACAATCCCAGGATTGTGGAGATTGCGTACTTTGGTATAGAGCTGCAAATGAATGCGTGAACACATTAGACTGCACATGCAATTACGGATTGCCACTGAAAATAAATTGATATAAATCGAATGTTGTGGAATAAGAACAAAACGACTGCACACTGTAAAACAGAATTTGTCTACGGAAGTGAAGAAGAAGACGAAGAGTAAAAGGACATTATGTAGCGTAAGTATAGCTTGTGTACTGAAAGCCTCGCGCATTAGCCAGATCGCTGACAAATCGACAATGCTGTCTCCGTATATGCTGTCACAATGTTTTCAATTCTTCTTGTCAGCCTGTTCGAATTTGCTTTTAAAGAAAAGAGTTTCTCTAAATCAAGAGAAATCCTAAATGGTATCTGTACATTACAAGCTTTACTCTCTATTTTTCAAGCAAGCTCTACCACTCTCGCCCTACGCACTTTCATTTTTGTTTATCTGAAGTTACCTGTATGAACTCTTTATCTTCCTCACGATCTTAGCTTACACGAATGTACGCACATAACAGGGTAGCAAAAACGAGGAACGAAAGAGAAAGCTAGAAAGTGTGAGAGACGAGATCGCCTGAGGCTCGGCTGAACGGCACAAAAGGATTTGAACTGCGGATCGGATCGACTGCCGTGCGTAACTCAAACATACATAAGTAACGACATGTCTCGGGTAGTCCGTTGACTCTACCCGCCCGAACATAATCGTCTCGCACACGGCAGCCCGGTCACATCCGCCTTAAAGCTTATTGACGATTACGAGACAGATATCGCTCCCATCGACAGATTTATGAATATCGCGCTCAGGTCTGTGTCGTTTCTTTCCTGTCCTGTCTTCTTTCCCTTGCAGAAGAGATACAAAAATAAAGAAAGAAAGGAAACAAGATACGAAGTAGGCTACCCGTTTAAAAAGTAAACTTGGAAAGCATTCCCCATTTAAGATTCACCAAGCCTATTATCATAGGCTATTCATTGTCTACAGAAGCTGGGCAGTCAACCGGTTCAAACTTGAGTTTGTTGACCGACATAGGCTAAACCTACGTTTACCCAAAACTACGTTATTACAACATAATCACAAGCCCTAAAATTGTTTCGCACCGTTAAAACAAAGACGAAAGATTTCTCTAGAAGAGACTCTTTTTACGACAATCGCACAGCTTCTCTAAACACTTCAAAAGTTCAAAGTCTTTACTGTGTCCAATCTTTACTGGTCTTCTGACATTTTTTTTTGTCGAAGACAGGAACTGCTCCTACACGCTTTCTACAGAACAATAGTCTCCTCATTATCTCATTTATTTTGGGGATCACGAAGATTTCAGTAGTGGTAACGTGGCAACACTTGCTCGGCCGAATATCATCGCCTGTATTCTCGTAATGTCTCTACAAAGCCCCTAACCCGCCTATTCTTAACCATTTTCAATCATCTGCTTTAGAATGTAATCTACTCAAGGTGAGGCCAACATACCGTAACGCATTTTGTGAATGGATGTGTGCAAAACGTAAAGATAGATTTGCTATAAAGATTACTTACAAAAACTCTTACTGCACTTGTTTATCTCTTGTGATCTCGCCGGCGTAGAATCTAATTTGAACTGAGCGAAGAGAACGAAAGTTGAACGCGAAACCACCCGCGTCAATCCTCATCCCAAGCCCCATACTGACCCATTCTCTACAAAATGGCTTCTAATCTACAACAGAAACACAACGCTAAACTACTTCTCGCCGCCGCCTGTGCCACGTGTTTCAAGATCACGTAATCACGGCGACACAGAAACCAACAAAACGAAAGGTATGAAAATTACTCCCTGGAATCATTTGAACAGCTCTCTTCAGCAGCAGTGTGTTGCTGAGAAGGAAAGGTGACAATATGGGGGAGGGGTAATGTTTTTCAGTTGTCCGAAGAAAAGTTTTAGTTTAACGACTAATAACCTAGACTGCAACATTGACCGGCATTACAAATAGACTGGCGTCGTCTAGCTATTGGTTTCTGCGCTGTGAACAATGCGAAGAGATAATAATGTAAGCGTAACTGTGATTTAGTAAATTCAGCGATCAGCTCTACGTTACATAAAATTGCGAGCGTTTAATAGTACAAATTGGGTTGCAAAGAAGAAATGTTCAATCACTTGATTAAGATACACAATTCTTCAATATGATTTGACCAATTTGTTACCGATAAAAGTCCTACGAAAGTAACAGTATACAGCATAAAAGGTAACAATATAATGCATTAATAATAAAAAATACACGATAAAATCAGCAAAAAAGCTCACGTTATCCTTGTAATTTTTTAACTTAATTATTTAATGAATAAAAAACAATTTTGCACAATAGTATATTTTTTATTGAAGTAAATTACATAGATTATTTCGTTTTACTACTGCCTCCAGATGAAAACGAAAAATACAGTTACGGGCACAACATATGATTAGGAAAATAAAGGTGCGGGTAGGCATAGTGGTTCGTCTACGACTTACAACCGTAACGGCTGTGCTGCGATCGTGAAATCGAGCCACGATCAATCATACCTGCTTTTCCCTACAGCGGTCTTGACTGGATTAGATCAGTAACAAATGCACAGTTACACTGCACACGGACAAACGGTCCACTGTACGGCTCGTGATCACTACATGTCTAGCGGTGGTGGATCGAGTTCCAGGGGGCGCAACAGGAGAAGAAAAAGAACGAAAATAAATCACAAGTATATACACTTATACCCATTAATTTATGTATACATACATGGGCTCTATGTAGCCCATTCTATTCTATACAACTTCATTAGGACTCAAAATTTACAGACACTAAAACTGAATGCTACTGCTCCTGTTGCCAGTAGCAAAGAAGCCTGTAATACCTCTATCGGCGATGCATTTATGCATAGCGTAACAAGGTTTACTGAAAAGCGGCAGAAGAAAAAATTATTCGGAAGGGAAAATACGTTGACGTAAAAATATGTAAATCGTCGCTGTTTGTAAACTAAGCGTAACAAGAAAAACAATGTTACGTGGGGCTATATTGAATAATGAGGTTGGCATACAAAGTTTTCAATTTGACGTTTCACACACACACACACACACACACACACACACACACACACACACACACACACACACACACACACACGACTGGCGGCAGCAGCAAGCTAGAAGCAACAAGTTGGTTCGGTTCCACACCCCTTCCTTCCTCATAACCACCCCCTAAACACTTCACCCCCCCCCAGTCTATCCAACACACACTCGAGGGAAACGCCCCGTTGTAAACTCATTTGTGTGTAAATGGAGAATGAAATTTGTCCGCTAATCCTTTTGCTGCAAAACTGTGGTGGGGGCTCCTCCCTTCTATACTTTTTCTATATGTATACTAGCGCGCGCGTGTGTGTACATATATATGCACACACGCACACATACAATCACATTTATATGTACACGTTTGAAGTCGCTGCGTTTGGCGCCAACCTTGTCTTTTTACCCTCCCCCGTTAGTTTCAGGGGAGTATACATTTGAATCAACGAAAGCATTTGCATAACACTCTCTCTCTCTCTCTCTCGCTCCCTTTGGCATTACCACTCCTATCCTACCTTACCCTTCTCTTTCTATCTCTCTGTCAAGCTGTTATTACATTTCACTCATTCCCTCCCTTATATACAGGCAGTCGCCTATACACCCCTTCATTGCATTTTCATTGCGTTGTTAGCGGACTACTAACTGAATATATTCACTTTTATTTCATTCCTGCCCTCGACTTCAACACCGTGCCCATCGTCATCACTTTTATCTTTGTTTTCCGCGAAATTTCTTCCATAACAATCACGTTATTATGGTGATTGTACCGTTTCATGTTTGTTATCATCCCCTATTACCATTTATTTACTGTCGCATTTTCGTTCTCAATCCCCTCCGTCGTGACGCTTATACATTTGTCTGTCGTTTGTTTTAACGACTCGTGCCCAGTTCGACGGTTAAAAGTTCAAGCAGTAAATTTACGAATAAACAAAAAAACAATTATTTTAATTTTAACTACCGTATATCATTTTCATCTCGCGTCCAGCGCGCTTTGTAAGGCAGAAATTTCGTTCTAATAAATAAGAAAATATTTCGAATGACACTTGGTACTAAATACTCGTAACTAATGTGTAGACCCTACATTACAATAAGCAATCCCATCTTTATGATGGGTGTAAAAAATTTAGTTGTGCCATATAATTTCATTAATTAAAAAAAATGGTACCATGCAAAACAGTGAAGATCACTTGCTAAGATCGCGAGACGGTACAAATTCGATTTCACGAAATCTTGCTGACTGGAACAATTTTTGGTCGAGAACTTTCTTCTTTAGAACACAACACGAAAACATATTGCCTTCACAAAAAACTTAACGCTAAAAATAATCTAAAAGCCACCACCTTACCTCAGTTAAAGACATCATCAATCCCTTCAACGTTAACACTATTCAGGATCACTCATAAATATTTCACTTACTCTCCCTCTTGTCAGTTCTTATTTATATATAAAAACTGAGAATTTCAATCTCAACAAAATTGTAACAATGTTTTTTTCGCAATGTGAAATGATACAGAAGTCATTTTCTGCCGCAGACCGACGGAGTAGGTCTACTTATTCATTCTCAGAAGCAATGACTACGCATGTTAATATTAACCTGCACACGTGTCTCCGACATACGTTCCGAGAAAGAACACAAAGTTTTCTACACAACCTCTTAACCCTTAACTGCCCTGGCGGGGTCATTTTTGACCCCATGAATTTTTAGTTCAATATTTTTCCGCTAGGCCTTCATAGTACGGAACTGCCGCTTTGTGTAATCTCAGTTCCCGCTAAGCAGCGGTAATGTACAGGTTTGGCTGCGCGTTTCCGTGTGTTGTTTACTGTCCAGTGGCGCCTGGGGTCTCATTTGACCCCGCCAGGGTAGTAGTGTTACTATTTACTGTGTTGCAGTGTTTTAGATTTTGAGTGATATCTTTTCCTTATAACAGTTTTTCTGGAGTGTAATCGTGCATAAGTTTTATAGAACAAAATAACAAGGGAAGATTATTTGTCGCCTGACGAAATAGCAAATGAAAGTTTTCACGAAAACGAGGTGTGTTCCGATGATTCTGATGGTTTAGAAGAAAGCGACCATAATACTGACTCAGAAATCTTTGGCGACAATTCGGATGATGATCCTGATTTTGTCTCACAATCAGAAGAAGATGATAAACCTATTCATGAAGACGATCCTGGGACTATAGTAGCTGAAAGGTGTGTAACAGGACGTAGGAATAAATATATGATAAAGAAAAACATTCTGCCTTTCAAATGGTGCTTGGATCCTCCACCTACTTCAAGAACTCGTGCTCTTAATATTGTTACCAAAGTTCCTGGTGTTGTAGGAAATGCACGTATAAACAGACCAGAGACCCCATTAAACTCATGGCGTTTACTGATTGACGATAATATGTTGGATGCAATTGTTGAACATACCAATGAAAAAATACAGATTTAGCAGCTAATTATGGAGAAAAAACTTTTAAATGTCACCATGTTGATCACATTGACAGAGTTGAAATGGAGGCTTTTTTGGGACTGCTCTACTTAGGTGCCGTCTTCAAATCTAATCATGAAGATATTTCTTCTTTATTTGCCACTGATGGCACTGGACGAGATATCTTCAGAGCCACTATGACAAAAAACAGATTTTTGTTTTTGCTAGCTGCTTTGCGTTTCGACTGTATTGCCACAAGAACGGAAAGACAAAAAAAACGATCCACTGGCAGCCATTTCAAGCATTTTTAATATGTTTGTTGAAAACTCAAAATCAAACTACTCATGTGGCCAGTACACCACAGTTGACAAAATGCTGGTTCCTTTCAGAGGAAAATTTAGATATAGACTCTATATGAAGAGTAAGCCTGCCAAGTATGGAATTAAGATTTTTATATTATCTGACGCAAGAACGAGCTACTTTGTCAATGGATCGATTTACTGTGCAACCCAATATCCTAATCCAAAAAAACTACTAAAGCCCACTTTGGAAGTTTTGAATCTTGCTCAGCCTATTGTGAACTCGAACAGAAACATCACAGCAGACAATTATTTTTCATCTGTTGAATTAGTAAACGAACTCAAAAAACAAGGTCTTACCTTTGTGGGGACTATGAGGAAAAACAAATTGGAAATACCAGAAAGCTACTTGCCTTCTAAACGCAGAGAGGTGTATTCAACCAAATTTGCTTTTACCAACGATAAGACTTTACTCTCTTATGTGCCAAAATACAGCAAGGCAGTTGTACTTATCTCTTCGATGCATCATGAAGAAGCAATTCTAGAAGACCGTGAGGACAAATTACCAGAAGAGATTGAGTTTTACAACATCTCAAAAGTGGGAGTGGATGCCTTGGACCAGAAATGTGCTCAGTTTTCTGTCGGGCGTCGCACTCAGAGGTGGCCTATGACGGTTTGGTATGCTGTAATGAACATAGCTGGGGTAAATGCTAACATCATCCTTCATGCTGCTAACCCTGAGATAAAATGATGCGACGTCAGTTCCTAGTTACTTTGGGAAGAAGCCTAATCAACAACCAACTTACAAGACGAATGCTCATGACTAATATACCCAAAGAGCTGAAATCAACCATCAGGCGAATTTGCAACGTGGAAGATGAGCCTCAGCCACCCAACAACCAGGGACCTCCTCGACCAAACAGGCAAAGATGTCACCTGTGTCCCAGAAATCGTGATCAGAAACACTCCACTGCATGCACAATGTGTTATAAGGGAGTCTGCAAGCAAGAAGTCGTTTGTGAAAGCTGCCAAGAATAAAAAAGGTAAATAAAATAATATTTTGTAAAAATTCCAAAAGTTTTATAGTTAATATTTAACATGGGAGATTCAACAAATATGGTTCTAAAATCATCTTTTTTGTTTTCAGATGCCAAGGACCATGCCAGTAGGAGTGAAAAACAAGATCAATTTGAAAATTGTAATAAAAATAAAATTTTGTATGGACTTTTAAAAAAATTTGATAGACCTACTAAAATTCAAATTTTGGAAAAAAAATTTTTTTCTTCTTACTTTTATGTTCTAATTTATTTGTTTAGCTTACAAAATGTTTATTAGACTTGTATTAAATAGGAAATAAATATTATACATTGAAAATCAGTCTAGTATACGGTAATTAGTTACCCCTAAAAAATATTGGGGTCAAAAGTATGAAAGTAACTTACACCGCCAGGGCAGTTAAGGGTTAATTCAGTGACACAGCTGGGGGGGGGGGTCGTGGTTTAACCCCCTGCAATAAAGTAAAAAATAACTGGACAAAATCAAAACACGTGTGCCGGTTAAAACTGACTCCTATACGACGAATTAAATAGACTAATTACTGTACTTATGTGCGTACGACCATTTTTATCTGTGTTATGCTGTAACCGGTCTTGAGAGTAGTACGACATCGCTTCATGTAAAAATTGCTAGTTGTCTGGTCGTTGAGGAACGGTTCAAATTTTTATCTGGTTTTTTGAGGTTATGACCTCTTAACGTGTAGGAGAAACAGGTAGCCTTCGAAACTTTATTTAGCCCGAAATGTAACCAACTAGGATTACGATATATAAAGAGTAATAATCTATTCCACAGCAACTTAAAACATTTCTAATTAGTTTTGTTGCTTGCTAATCGAATCCTACACAGGATTTGCTATCGAATTGCTATTTCTATCCTACTACATGTGCCTATGTTGTACGCAGTTGATCGATCCGTATTTAATAATTTTTTCAATTTTTTTAATGTACTACTTCAAAACAATTTCGAAAACTCATCAACAATTAAAATCTTAAAAGACATATCTATGTCCATTACGTAACACTGGTACGTAAACCTAAGGCTGGGCATCGGAACGCCGCGCCGCTTACGAGCGTTATCGGTGAACTAACCTGTGTGCTAACTTCAACACGTATGTGCGCACCTCGAAGCGCGATTTTGAAATGTTTGTTTTGGAGGACCTGATATGCCCATATTAAGAAAAATCTTTAATTTGTTTTTATAGCAAAAAAAGGCCGACCGATTCAGTTCCATTTGCTGTAAATATTTCAGAGACCTGCTAAAGCGAAGTTTTAAAATACTCATACAAAACATTTGACACTAACAGCATATGCAGAAGATGGGTGAAAATTTATGCCAGTTCCCTGGTATCGTTTATCTTATTTATATTGTAATGAAACAAGATATCTTTTTTTTGTTTCATGACTTTGGGTTGACTTTTAGATATCTGTTAACGTAATCTTTATACAGTATTTCCAAAATTAGCTCATCATTACAATAAACGAAATAGAACAGATAATAACGAGTTTTTTCTTTTAGTTTTTGTATTTTTATTCACAAAGATTTACCACCACCCCTAAAAAAACTGACTGAATCCCCCCTAGAAGAAAATCCTGGTTGCACTCCTGCTTAATTTGATACTAAATAACAAGAGATTAATTAATACCTAAGAAATAATGTCTCTCATTCATTTCATAAATGATTCTTATTTCGAAATAATAAATATGAAAAATTTATAGTTTCATGGTCGCTAGCCAAGGGTTCCGAAACGTCATATCTCCTCCGAACTATGATTATATCGTTAACCGACAGCAAATAATCGTCAAGGTAAATAATAACGATAACTTACACAGGGGAAACTTACAGTTTAACAGAATCCTTATCATAATAGCCACTGTCCATATGGAAGCATACCGTTCCCAAACTGTCGAGTATCCGTACAAAGTGTTACCCTCAGAACTTACAAGGGGAAAATACGTTCATACACGAGTGTAAAGTACACACAAACTTATCTGCAAATTACACTACTGAGTCGAGTTGCCATTCACCAATCTGCCAACAGCTGTCTTTACGATCTACCCGAGTAACGCACATAATTACACGTTTGTTAGCCGCCAAACGTAAGCGGAGGGTAGAACACAGTTTGCGAAGGGGAAGCCCACAAGGAAAATCCAGCTGTTGTCAGAAAGAGTCCATGATAAAGATGATACCTAAAACGTTTCTTTTCGCGACACCAAATCTCACATTTTTGTTTCCAACGTTTCTTTCTTTGTGTCTATTCCTGTGTTCCTACCTTTCTTTTCCTATTTTTGCTCCATTACTCAAATTAAACATCTAAGAGTCCAGTGGCCTTTTATGTAAATCTAAAAATTCCGACTGAATCACTGAAGCACGTTCGTAAATAGGAAAAGTGACTGCTCAATTCATCTTAGAACCTTGTAGGTAATCCTAATTCAGAACTGAATAACACGTCAATCCAAAACAGCGGAACATGGTCCATCGATGTGTCTACCCGTGGTGCCTACTGGTGACACCTCACGTTTTGAAAAGTATCACCAATTTCCAGCACCGTACACCATGTAGTTAATGAGAGAAGAGAGGCTCTTCTTAGCCTAACTTAGGGCAGTCCATTTATCGATACAGGTCTAATATCTTACCAAGAAGTTGTTTGATCGTCATCTCCTCTCATCTAAAAACGCTTTTTTCGCTTTCCCTAAAAGTTGAAGCTACAAAACGCATTTGCGTTCACACATCCGGGAAGTTAAATTTAAATCCCTTTCTCGGTTATAAACACTTTGACTGCGTGCGTAAATTACAGATAAGCAACTATCGTGTACAACTCAACAGCACGGACGACATAACGTTACGAGGTACCGACTTCAATCGGTAACGAAGAGCGCTTGTATGTAACGGGACGTCTGAAGATAGAAGGTACGATACCAGCCAGCGACATATCACGACAATATCGTGTGTGGTGAAACCGCGACTACTTTCTACACACCACACACTTCTCGATATCCACAACAACAATTTACTGACTATTTCATACCCACGAATATCTGGATAACAAACAACACTTTCCTTCGTAACAGCAGCGTCATATCTAAATGTACAAAATATCTCGGGCAGAACTGAATTAACCCCATAATGTAAGCCTGATCTCTAAGTGCCTCTACGATTTCTGTAGAGACACTAGTAAATAAAATGATTCAAGTTTTAACGTATTTAAACCTTATTAATGGGCCTCATTTCATTCTAAATATAGTACTTGATTCCAGTGAAAGTCGTCTAAAAAAAAAGTTAACCCTATACGTTGTCTCTACATGTGAAGCCTATGCACCAACTACGCAAAGGTAACACTTATTCGTTTTTCCAGTACGGTTCGAGGATAGACGGCCAGAGGAAAACTGTTTCTGCATCCGTCGGGAATCCCACTCAAACCGTGTATAGACCTGACTATAGATTTTAACAGTGGACAAGCACTTCGTTGCGAGGCTAACAAATTCATTTCTCAAATGCGCACAACAGTCTTGTACGGCGTTTCACACTGTGATCATCGGCTGCAACAAGGCTGGCGAGAAGTAAGATTGCCATTGTTATCACGCGTTGTCTCCCCCCTCTAGACACTTTATGCTACATTTGTAAGAGGGCGTCATTCTTTCGCGTGCTAGACGCAATTCACCGCTCAAGAAAGGCTGTCAGATTTTCAGGTTTTAGTATAGTAACCCAAATCACTTGCTACTTCACCACGGCTAATCATGACATAAAATCAATATGAACAATCCTAAACAGAAAAACAATAGTAAAAGTCATTGGTCATTATATTCAGTTCCACGCTTAATGGCTGTGGTATGTAACGAAAATTCGCGGTATTGCTCCTTGCTGACTTTCCGGTAGCCTCCATGCTGGCACAATTTTTCCATCTGTTCCGCGCTCTAAAGGTGGTTACCGCGCGCGCCGGACCCCCAGCAAGAAGTAATACCACCACAGATCACGACTATTAGATTAGCAAATTTTTTTTACTGAGCAAAATGACTCAGGACGTGAAGGCCTATGCAATTTTATTAAAAACCTACACCCTTTTCTTCGAAAGCTTAATATAAGTCGAAGGCCGTGACTAGCTAAACGAAGCCGGTTCTTGAAGAATACAATAGTCTACAAAGAACTAACGAAAACTTACTAGAATAAAACTGCATACAAGCTCGCATTACACATAGAGAAACGTGGATTTTGATGTAAAATACGTAAATATCGGTATGAAGAACCATACACGACTTCCATGTTCTAAGATGTATATTTAAAATCATATTCGAAATGAAATATTTCCATAGAAACTACTTCTTTCTACTTATTGCTTCAGCCTTAACCACAGTACTGTGGTCAATAACGTATACCACCTCACGTTTCCGCACTCGATTTTCACTGATGATGGCAGTCGATGACACTGCCGAAAAGTCTGGTTTTTCAGAAAACATTGGACTAAAGCTAAACAGCCCGGGAAGGAATTTTAACAAAGAACTACTTCTTTGTTGTCGATAACGTACTGTGGTATTACAGGCTGTGCTACCGAGACGCCTGAAGAGCGGGGGTCTACTGAATGATAACGCGTTCTTGTGTTGGTGCGATATTACTGGTTCTGTAAACATTGTTCAGTAAGCTATATGCAATTAGAAATACCGTGCGAGAGACAGTGTTAAACGTATTTTAAATGTGTAGTAGTACCATGATACGTGCAGTGGAATGGCAAACGTCACCGCATTCCTTGTTGGGTTGCAAAGCTTAACACATGATACTAGTACACATATACAAAATTCTCCCCTCTCCCTTCAACGATAATTTTCATTTATAGAAAATTACCCCCACCCCGTTCACCTAACCTCTTCATTTATAGATATTTCATCTACGTTTCTACAGTGGATTATTATGAGCTTCTTATCAGGATACTTTATTTATCAAAATTAAGTACTTTACTCTTGTTAAAACATAAAACGTTGCAGGTAAAGTACCTATCTCTTAACCGATCTTCACCAAAATCAATAGACCTTCAGTCCTCTACAATGCAGGGACGCATGCAAAAAAATATTTGATTCTGTTTGAATGTGCGGCAGTTATCGTTCGTCATGGAAACATTTCTCTTGTTACAACATAAAATGTTGCAGGTAAACTACCCCTTCCCTTAACGATCTTCACCAAAATCAGTAGGCCTCGAGTTCTCTACAATTCAGGAAAGTATGCAACAAATTATTTGATTCTCTTTGAATTTGCGGCAGTTATCTTTCGTCAAAAAAATTACCCTTCTTAAAACATAAAATGTTGCTGGTAAACTACCCCTTTCCCTTAACCGATCTTCAACAAAATCAACAAACCTTGAGTTCTCTTTAATTCAAAAAGGTATGCAAAAATGTAGTTGATTCTGTTTGAATTTACGGCAGTTATCGTTCGTCATATAAAAAATTACCCTTGTTAAAACATAAAATGTTGCTGGTAAACTACCCCTTTCCCTTAACCGATCTTCAAAAAAATCAACAGACCTTGAGTTCTCTTTAATTCAAAAAGGTATGCAAAACATTATTTGATTCTGTTTGAATTTGCGGCTGTTATCGTTTGCCATAGAAACAAATTACCCTTGATAAAAAAACGTTGCAAGTAAACTACCCCTTTCCCTTAACCGATCTTCACCAAAACCAACAAGTCTTGAGAACTCTACTATTCCGGGCTGTTTGCAAAACATTATTTGATTCTGTTTGAATTTGCGGCTGTTATCGTTTGCCATAGAAAAAAATTACCCCTGATAAAAAAACGTTGAAGGTAAACTACTCGTTTCCCTTAACCGATCTTTACCAAAAACAATACGTCTTCAGTAATCTACAGTTCAGGGCTGTATGCAAAAAAGTATTTGATTCTGTTTGAATTTGCGGCTCTTATCGTTTACCATAGAAAAAATCGGTATGGAGAACCATACATGACTTCCATATTCTAAGATTTATATTTAAAATCATTTTCGAAATGAAATATTACCATAGAAACTACTTCTTTCTACTTACTGCTTCAGTCTTAACCACAGTACTGTGGTCACTAACGTATACCACCTCACGTTATCGCACTCGATTTTCACTGATGATGGAAGTCGATGGCATTGCCGAAATGTCTGGTTTTGTAGAAAACATTGGACTACGGCCAAATATCCCGGGAAGGAATTTTAACAAAAACTACTTCTTTGTTGCCGATAACGTTGTACACATATATATCAGTGGCGAAGTTACATGGAGGCAATTGAGGCAATGCCTACCCTAAAAAATGCTGTAGAATAAAAATTATAAATACGTATGAACTACATAACGTAAAGATTATACATTGTTACTGCGACTGTCAAATTTATTAAACCGAAACGTGCTTTATTGAGCGACCGCTAGATGGTGACAGGTGAGATTCGGCATAGTTCGTTTAAAGCGAATGAGGCAACCTGAACTTGCCTCAGCGTTTTTTGTATACATCGTATGTAAGCAATGTAGTGGTGTGATAGGGAAGTGTAGGGAGGGGGGATTGTCCCGCGCTGTACACATAGAGCGTTGAGGCATGCCTCACTCCTGTGGTCCAAACAGTTAAGTTAAAGCGCCTGTGTTGTTTCTAAGTGTTTATTTTATGCGGTTATTAAAAGTGTCACTGTTATTCCGCTGAACTAACAGATGATCAAGATTGTTATTTGAATTATTTGTAACATTAAAGATAAGATTTTTGCCTACCCATTCATTAACTACTAGCTTCGCCAGTAAGCAAATTGATGTCAATTTTTTCGGCTTGCACGCGTTATGTTGGTGTGGGTTTCGACACTTTCCATTTAAAAAGCGTGCAAATGTAAGAAAATAAACATGAGTGAGGCCAGAAATAACGTGAATTGTGTGTGTGTGTGTGTGTGTGTGTGTGTGTGTGTGTGTGTGTGTGTGTGTGTGTGTGTGTGTGTGTGTGTGTGTGTGTGTGTGTGTGTTACCTGCCCTTTATTGCTGTATTAAATGAAAAATATTATATTACATTAAAATGAAAAAATTTTAATTTTATTGCCTGGCAACAAAAATATTTTATTTTTAACAATTACCATTGTTTCAAAAAGTTTAAATAAATTTTCAAGTACTTTACTCTTGTTAAAACGTAAAAGGTTGCAGGTAAACTACCCCTTCCCCTTAACCGATCTTCACCAAAATCGAAAGTCCTTGAGACCTCTACAATTCAGGGACGTATGCAAAACATTATTTGATTCTGTTTGAATTTGCGGCTGTTATCGTTTGCCATAGAAAATACGCTTGACAAAAAAACGTTGCAGGTAAACTACCCCTTCCCCTTAACCGATCTTCACCAAAAACAATAGGTCTTGAGTACTCTACAAATTAGGGCTGTATACAAAATATTATTTGATTCTGTTTGAATTTGCGGCTGTTATCGTTTGCCATAGAAAATACCCTTATTAAAAAAACGTTGCAGGTAAACTACCGCTTTCCCTCAACCGATCTTCACCAAAAACAATAGGTCTTGAGAACTCTACAATTTAGGGCTGTATGCAAATAATCTTTTGATTCTGTTTGAATTTGCGGCTGTTATCGTTTGCCATAGGAAATACCCTTGTTAAAACATAAAACGTTACAAGTAAACTACCCCTTTCCCTTAACCGATCTTCACCAAAAACAATAGGTCTTGAGAACTCTACAATTCAGGGCTGTATACGAAACATTATTTAATTCTGTTTGAATTTGCGGCTGTTATCGTTTGCCAAAAAAAAAAATTTCCCTTGATTAAAAAAAACCGTTGCAGATAAACTACCCCTTTCCCTCAACCGATCTTCACCAAAAACAATAGGTCGTGAGTACTCTACAAATCAGGGCTGTATGCAAAACATTATTTGATTCTGCTTGAATTTGCGGCAGTTATCGTTTGCCATAGAAAAAAAATCTACACACAGACACACAGACAGACACACAGACACTTTTCGGAAAACGACTTTTTTCATGTTTTGAGTGTAGTACAATCATAATCTGCAATAATCTCGAACACGATTTTTTTTGCCATCACCATACTTCCATTCCTTAAGGAATATGGAAGTAAATATCGGTATGGAGAACCATACATGACTTCCATATTCTAAGATTTATATTTAAAATCATTTTCACCCAAACAGCCAGGCTGTGTCTTACCTGCCTTTTTATTGCTGTATTAAATGAAAAATATTATATTACATTAAAATGAAAAAATTATAATTTTATTGCCTGGCAACAAAATTATTTTATTTTTAACAATTACCATTGTTTCAAAAAGTTTAAATAAATTCTCAAGTACTTTACTCTTGTTAAAACGTAAAAGGTTGCAGGTAAACTACCCCTTCCCCTTAACCGATCTTCACCAAAATCGAAAGTCATTGAGACCTCTACAATTCAGGGACGAATGCAAAAAATTATTTGATTCTGTTTGAATTTGCGGCTGTTATCGTTTGCCATAGAAAATACGCTTGATAAAAAAACGTTGCAGGTAAACTACCCCTTCCCCTTAACCGATCTTCACCAAAAACAATAGGTCTTGAGTACTCTACAAATCAGGGCTGTATGCAAAACATTATTTGATTCTGTTTGAATTTGCGGCTGTTATCGTTTGCCATAGAAAATACCCTTTTAAAAAAACGTTGCAGGTAAACTACCCCTTTCCCTCAAACGATCTTCACCAAAAACAATAGGTCTTGAGAACTCTACAATTTAGGGCAGTATGCAAATAATCTTTGATTCTGTTTGAATTTGCGGCTGTTATAGTTTGCCATAGGAAATACGCTTGATAAAAAAACGTTGCAGGTAAACTACCCCTTCCCCTTAACCGATCTTCACCAAAAACAATAGGTCTTGAGTACTCTACAAATCAGGGCTGTATGCAAAACATTATTTGATTCTGTTTTAATTTGCGGCTGTTATCGTTTGCCATAGAAAATACCCTTGTTAAAAAAACGTTGCAGGTAAACTACCCCTTTCCCTCAACCGAACTTCACCAAAAACAATAGGTCTTGAGAACTCTACAATTTAGGGCTGTATGCAAATAATCTTTTGATTCTGTTTGAATTTGCGGCTGTTATCGTTTGCCATAGGAAATACCCTTGTTAAAACATAAAACGTTACAGGTAAACTACCCCTTTCCCTTAACCGATCTTCACCAAAATCAACAGATCTTGAGACCTCTACAATTCAGGGCTGTATGCGAAACATTATTTGATTCTGTTTGAATTTGCGGCTGTTATCGTTTGCCAAACAAACAAAATTACCCTTGCTAAAAAAAAACCGTTGCAGGTAAACTACCCCTTTCCCTCAACCGATCTTCACCAAAAACAATAGGTCGCGAGTACTCTGCAAATCAGGGCTGCATGCAAAAAATTATTTGATTCTGTTTGAATTTGCGGCAGTTATCGTTTGCCATAGAAAAAAAATCTACAGACAGACAGACAGACACACAGACACTTTTCGGAAAACGACTTTTTTTCATGTTTTGAGTGTAGTAGAATCAGAATCTGCAATAATCTCGAACACGATTTTTTTTGCCATCACCATACTTCCATTCTTTAAGGAATATGGAAGTAAAATTACCCTTGATAAAAAAACGTTGCAGGTAAACTACCCCTTTCCCTTAACCGATCTTCACCAAAAACAATAGGTCTTGAGTACTCTAAAAATGAGGCCTATATGCAAATCATCATTTGATTCTGTTTGAATTTGCGGCTGTTATCGTTTGCCACAGAAAGTACCCTTGTTAAAACAAAAAACGTTGCAGGTAAACTACCCCTTTCCCTTAACCGATCTTCACCAAAAACAATAGGTCCTGAGAACTCTATAATGCAGGGCTGTATGCGAAATATTATTTGATTCTGTTTGAATTTGTGGTTGTTATCGTTTGCCATAGAAAAAAAAATTACCCTTGATAAAAAAACCGTTGCAGGTAAACTACCCCTTTCCCTCAACCGATCTTCACCAAAAACAATAGGTCCTGAGTAGTCTATACATCAGGGCTGTATGCAAAGAATTGTTTCATTCCGTTTGAATTTGCGGCTGTTATCGTTTGCCATAGAAAAAAAATCTAGAGACACACACAGATAGACAGACAGACACACATAGACACTTTTCGAAAAATGACTTTTTTTCATGTTTTGAGTGTAGTACAATCAGAATCTGCAATAATCTGGAACACGATTTTGTTTGCCATCACCATACTTCCATTTCCTTAAGAACATGGAAGTAAAAAAAAAACCCATAAACAAAATAAACATCATTACCAAAGACGTAATAATGATGATGATGATGATAATAACGACAACAACAAACATATCAACAATAAAATTCATCTGCCCGGTCTGACTAACCTGTTACGAACACAACCCGTTATGGTTATAATAATTATTATTACATTATTATAATAATAATGGCTCCCATGTACACCACCGAAGTAGCTTAGGAGAAGGCACGGTAGGCTGCCTTATGTGAGCCGTACAGCATACAAGGAAGGTAGTGTGGCCAGCACTACGCTTCAGCCGCCCATTATTATCCCCAGGATGTTATCCCAGGTACTCATTTTCAACAGGCTGAGTCGACCTGGGGGCTGAAAAACGCACCTTGATTTTATGGTGCGGGCCCGGGAATTGAACCCGGGACCTCTAGATTAGTAGCCAGGTGCCATACCCACTGGTCTACTGAGCCACCGTTACATTATTAATGGAGACTATTAAAATCTGAACGAATGAATCCTATGAACCCGTAACCAGACTATCCGATAAACACTTCACATAAAAAATTACGTAAATACAAAGGCAAGATTTTTCGTTCTTGTCTTGTTGTGTTCGTATTGTTACAATTCATTTACAGTCGACACTGGTCCAACGGTATTAATAATATAATTGCTGTTTCATTCTGCATGGAAAACGAAAGAATCGGGAAAATCTAACAGAATATAACAGGTAAATATTATGTTAACTGCAATGCTAAACCAAACTCATGAAGTTGGACACCGATAAATCGATGTGTTAGTGACAAAATATTACAAATTCTGTGAAGCGTTATGTTGACCGTGTTTCAGCAAACCGCTAAACAAATGACACACGAAACACACGCGGTACAAACACAAACACAAACACAACCCCTGTCTGTTGTCTACATTCGTGTTACCCCGTAATATTACATTATGCGTTTGTACTCACTATCGTGGACTGAATAAAATACCCAAAATGTTTGTTTTTCTCTGTCCCCGTTTCAATTTAATTTCAATTCTAAATTTTAGAAACAGTTTAGAGATTTCCACTTATCAATTATAAAATTAGAACTCTGGAAATGTCTCCGAATTACGTCTATTAAACTTCACAAACCACACGGTATAAATACAGGCTTACTACTAACGCTGGCCTCTGTGCCCAATAGTATTCGATATTTTATCAAATTGCGCTTAGCACAACCGTGAGAACTGATTCGCATAGCTGTATTCTCTATTCACGAACAACAAATCACAAGGAAACAGCTTCTCCGATCACCCTTGTAGCCTCCGACTCCGGAATACGCATAAAGTAAAATCCGTTGTAGGATAAGGGTAGGAGCCTGAGGTCCCAGAAGCCTGGACGCTCATTACTACGGGCGACTTAGGAATCAGTCCCTTGATCACTATACCCGATCCATACATAAATCTCGAAATTCTCCTACGGGTGAGCATACTTGGGTATATAGACGATAACCGTCTTTAAGAATCAGTCCCATGGATTCTATCTGTTATGTAGACCCACTGATAAACGTAAACAATTGTATTTGCCGAGACTAACGTGAAATAACTTTCGAAAAATGTTATAAATTGGAACGACGTCATTAGACACCGGTAACATTCCTAGCTGCTATCGCAAAAGTCCGGTCGGTCGTAATTACTATAACTACTACAGGAGAGCATATCACGGCTGCTGTGCATTTATCATTATATACGATCTCATTACGTCTCAAGAGTTCGCATTATTTACTATCCGACCGCTACAATTACAGACACGTTTAATCACAATTCTAATGGCATACTTTCAGGACGGTTTTATCAATATCTGCGTGCTGCCTTAAGTCGACGTCCTCACACTTGCAAACGACGACCTCACTTACTATCATCGTCAATAACAAAGACGGCTGCTATATTTCCTTAGACCACCTTAACTACTGCTGTAGTTTTTATGAACAGCTATGAAAAAAATTACAGCCGTCAATTCAACATGGGCGCGGTCAATTGTATTTACAGTGATTTATAGTGTATTTACAGCGGCTTTTGTTTTGTGCCCACAGCTACGGGTTTTTAAATGATATAAAGTTATTTCAATAATACGTATAACCTATTACGTATACCTTACCTAGGTATTTTGATTATTATTTATAGATTTGAACGGATCGGAGAACACAGATGTATAAACGAGAAAAATCAAAGCTGTATTCACTTACGCCTGTAATATTAAGTCATACAGAAATTATATTGTCTTTTAGAGCCTTTATTTTCCGACTTTATTCATTACGTCATCAAAATCTAAAGAAGATTCAGTTTCTCTTTCTATAGACATAGTGACCACATTTTTCAGTCTTTCCTCCGTCATCGTTGGTCTACACTATCTTATTATTAATTTAAGGTGTGGAAAACTTTTTCCGAATACAGCCACAGACATGAAAATTGTTAAAAAAAAATACAGGATGAGAACAGGTTGGGAATAGACTCAGCTCCACATAAACTGAAGAACTTCCTCAGGTTTCTACGTAACTGTTGCTTCTGCGATGTCATTAGTAGCGTTGTAGGTCTACGTGTCGTCGAATTCTTTTTATTTCTTGTTCTTTAGCAAAGGCGTCATATTCAAGGCTGAGATTTACCATAGCCGATTCTAAATCATTATCAGAAGCTTCTTCCAACGGGTAACACCCCCCCCCCCTCAACACACACAATACCTACAGTGTTACCAATTTTACCAATAACTCTTAATATATAAATTATGGAGGGTTACCTCTAATTCGATGAGGAAATTTCGAAGGCGAATTCAGAATCGTTACAGGTTATCGATTCTCAGGATCGAAAGCGAACAAGAAATTTTCAATTACGCTCGGTCGTGCTGTAACTCGCTTCCTAATCTTCACCTATTTCTTCGGTCGAGCATAGCTTTTATTTCAGCTAACATTACTTAAAATACTTTTACTATTAAAAACCTTTCAAAAGTTGTTTATTTGTTCTTATACATACTGCCATTAATCCCCCTCTCTCTTTTTCTACAACGATAGTGCAAAAATCTGCACTGCTATTTTCAAATGACGAAGACAAGGAGAAGACGCTTCCTTTAAGCATCTATTGGAAAGTTTATTTACCATACAAAAGCGTCAGCAATATAAAATGAAACTATAGATTTTACTTGCTTTCCCTACCGATATCACACGCGTGAATTAAATACTCTGATAACTGCCCTCGTTGTAACCTACACATTCAATCGCTCTATCTAATCTTATCGTTAACGATGGTTTTTAAATACAGTCAGCCTGTCTATCTGTCTCCGCATTAACTGATAACGGTGCTCACGACACAATCATTGAAGCCATTACGCAGATAGCAACATGTAATGGACAACTCGACTACTGCACGGATAACTGGGTCGACACTACCCGGACAAAATCCTCATAACGTCTGTTCGAGCAGCAGATGACGTCACTTCAAACAACCTATTCTGAATGTTATCCATACAACATATAACAGTTTTCTACAGAAATATGTACAAAAGATATATATTTTAGGGACAAAAATAAAATAATTAGACTGCGTACCATTAACGATCCGCGATCAAATTAGGAATGAAGATATAACGGCCGAGTTGGGGATACAGGCCTACAGCATGAACGATAGGATTATACAGTGCTCATTGCAATGGGAACGGAAATAGAAAGCATGAATGATGTGTCAATTATAGATCCCAAGGAAGGTAGGCCCTTAAGAAGATGGCAGGACTGAAGACATACCAAGATGTAAGCCTAGACCCTGAGGTGATGAAAAAGAAGAAGAATATCAACTGTTGAGGATTCTCGTTGAAGAAAATTTACGGCGCAACCAAAATGATAGATTCGTATGCAGCGAGTTGAATAGGGCATAAAAATTAAGAAAACAATTTCATTTACTGACGGTATTTTCCACTGTCTAATCATACAACCTGATATGAAAATCGTAACAGCATTTATTGTAACCTGTTTTTTGTATCATAGTCAAATTCCGCAAGTCAGTTACTTTGTCGGATGTATTGAGATCAAAAACTTCTTTCCTGGCCTTTACTCTCCTCTTTCCACGAGTAATTTCTTCAGTTCTTTATTATCGTTTATGTTTGACCACTGTATATCCGTAACACTTCAGTACGCTTGGTATGTTTTTCTAAAACACTGTACAGTACTGAAGAAATTACGTGGACGTTACGACTTTCATTCGAATCTGTTACGCACCATAACAGAAGGTCCACTAAACGCAACGGGAAGCGTAATATAAGAACTCTCGTATCAGGCTCAGAACACCATTAGGCCTACACAAACACAATCCACACAGACCCCATACGGGGTTTTCGAGCTATATTCACTTTCGCCACTTATAAGAAAGGACACTTGTAGGCCCACGCTATTTATGTACTGTCATATAAATAAGTAGTATATTATGCGTTTACTATTATACATACACATTATATAAGTAATGATCTATTATGTACATATTCTTTATTATTTATGTACGTTTAGAGAAATGTGCCCCCTCCGCTAAGTCTAATTCTAAAAATTCTTTTAAGGAAATGAAACAAACGAATAGATGCAGATGATCGAATTTCACAATGTTCACGAGGGGGAGGTAGAAAGAGAAGTGAAGAAAAGTGGTGAGTGAGTGAGTGAGTGTGTGTGTGTGTGTGTGTGTGTGTGTGAGAGAGAGAGAGAGAGAGAGAGAGAGAGAGAGAGAGAGAGAGAGAGAGAGAGAGAGAGAGAGAGAGAGAGAGAGAGAGAGAGAGAGAGAGAGAGAGAGAGAGAGAGAGAGAGAGACATCGGTTTTTCTTTCTATCAAACAGTAACTGAATCAAACGTTTGAACTGATGATCTGCTAACAAACAGATAGCCTCTGTGAGAAACAGTTTACAACAGCAATACGTATGTATATTATTGAAAAGCAGACAAAGGCCGTCCATTATAGACAGATACATACATATACACGCACTGATAATGTTACTGCACATCCCTCGCCTGCATGATCCCCGTTATTAAGGGTATAAATATTCGACGGTTGTCATATTGGACTGCCAGCCTATTAATATAAACACATACTGCCTCCTCCTCCTCTCTATCTATACTGGTACTGACCTGAACGGCAATATATTATTCAAAACAATTGTTGGTGTTATACTGTATTGTTACTGTGTCGTCCTAGTCCGCTAACGGCTTTGAATAATATCGGCCCCGACCGTCGTCGCTGGCGACAAAACAATTATGCCATAACAATAATTCCTAAAACAATTGTTACGCACACAAGCGCACACTTTACTGGTCTCTCGAACGGTTTGACAAAGCTGTTAATTACAGTGTAATGACGGGGGGGGGGGGGCTGCATCGCTAATCCCACATTGGTGCGCATCATCGCGAATACGTATTGTTTATGTATCTACAATCGGACGGCTCTGCCCTGGCAGTTCAGTTCATCCATTGTCGATTTGACGACTATCTCTGGATGATATGATTTGCGTTTTCTTGTAGCACCGAGCGACGTTCAACTCGCTCTATCATACCAATCTGAATTTACTGTTTATTCTTACAGTGAACGTCTTTGTACTGCATAAAGTATACATCGGTATGTAATTCTTTCTAAATTTATTTTTATCCATTTAAAAATTTATATATCGCTTTAACACTTTTTTCCTATCCCTACTCAGTAATACATGAATGAAAATTTTAATTCGTTTGAAACGACTTTTCTGTTTAGCACGTGAGCAGAATCATCATCTCACGTATGTTTACTAATATTCTTCGTACGCTAGTTCTTAAGCTATCGCGGCCAGCTAAACATTGTTAAAATTATTATTCATAGCCGGGTTGTTAGGCATGGTCGACTGTTGTTGACAGTGACAAACGTTTCGGCCCCACCATCGGAGGCCATCTTCAGTGTCGATAGTGTATGGCAGATATTCGCCAATTCACCCCAGTACTGAGGTAGACTATGTGAACTGGCGAATATATGCCAAACACTATCGACACTGAACATGGCCTCCGATGATGGGGCCGAAACGTTTGTCACTATCAACAACAGTCGACCACGGCGTAACAGCCCGGCTATGAATAATAATTTTAACAATTTTCTTTGTACACTATTTATTTTTGTAGTCAGGCGTATTGTTATTGCACTAGCGAAATCGTGAGAACGAAACCTGTATACTTTTCCACTGACCACGTACTGGGATTGGGGGACTTACCGTGTTGTCACAACCAAACACCGTAATTTAACATGATTTTACGTGGCGTCGATCAATTCACCGCCGAGACTTCTTCCTCGATCAATTTCGCCAACAGAAAACGTGAACCACCACGACAGAACATATTCTTAATAGTGTTTTTACTAAAATCCACATTCAATTTGAAGGAAATCTGGTAGCCTTCATAATAAGAACTATTTTCAAAACGGTATACTTCATAAAAATACACGTGCACGTGAGCGCTCATACTGTAACGCCATTTTCCAATAACTCAACACAATCGACAAGAATCAAAACAAACAGTGATACCAACGTAACCATTAGAGAACACGAATTAACCAGATTGTTTCACACTCTTATACAGTCAGTGCGTGCTACTGAAGCTATTAAAAAAAAAAACTACAAATAATAAAAATTCTGTGTGCTCGACATTAACAGTTTTGGTTGTTTAGTATTTTTATCATTAAATTGTTCACTGTACTCTTTCAAACAGGAAACTCGTGTAATTGTAAAGTTTCGACTCTTATAGTGAGCAAACGGCGATTGGGGAGAGGGTCAGAACCAACCTGAATTCAAAACATTCACTCCTTATTAACACAGATTTATAAGGCTGAAGACAGAAAAAAAATTAATCGACTACTTTCTCTATTTCATAACAGGCCTATATTTGCAGTATCTGTGGTAAAACGTGAGAGAACCGACAAATATATCCAACGAACTACAATCTAAAAGACCGTGAAACTTAACTTCTGTCAATGTAGGTCTTACCTAAAGTGTGTATTAACTAAGGTTTATAATCCTTCATCACGTCTTTACTATCTTATTTTGGCGAATAATATTTTATATCCACTGCCGACGGAGTTCAGTACCCATCCCGACTATGTTCCTATTCCAAGTTCCAAAACCTCCATATTACAAACATTTCAGTACATTCTTTAAGAGAAACGAAGTACTGAATAAAGACAATACGATGTAATATTCAATTAAAAACGATACGTTCGTTTGCTTCGTAAGAATGTAGCAAATTAAACTTCAGAAAACTAACAAGTTTTGTGGACGCATTAACAAAAATCTAAATTTAAGTTACTTCAGTAACAAAATACTGTCGCATATGTAAGATATAAGGGTCTATAGTTTGATAACATCAATGGAAAAAACCGTAAACAGTTGCTTTTGTAAGCAAACAACCACAGGTAAGAACTAAAATCGTCATCCACAACGAGAACATATCACAAGACAGCCACTTAATTAGACTGCCTTATTGACAGCGAACGTAAACTAAATAAATTCATCGACAAAATCCGAAGAGAAGCAATGTTGAAAATAGTCGCAGCGCCTTCGCTTGTGTATGACAGCGAAACATCAGTAATAACGAAGCTAGAAAGTAGAATACAAACTCAAGAAATGAAACTTCAATGAACAGTGACTCGGTCGTAGTCGCAGGGACAGAAAGAGAAACAAAAATATTGGAAAAGATCTCGAATATTGAACATTTAATACATCCAACAGAACCGAAGTAGACTGAAAGTACACAGACGAAGGACGAATGCAGATGTACATAAATTTATAAATAATGGAAGTAAAAAATGTAAACCAAGTGAACGATACAGTATCAGCAGAACGCACCGAAGACTGAGTCCATAACGGGCTGTAAGACTAATATACGTAAAGTGCGCAAGATGGAAGCAAAATATTGCTATACTCTTTCCGTTCTTAGTTCAATCCTGATTTAAACAAACCCACGTGGCAAATCTGAAACGCTATTGGTCAGTGGCGTTGACACTGTTCATTTAGTAACGTGTTACGAGCATGTGCAGAATGTCTGTATAGTCATGTGAGAGTTATCTTACCACTTAAATCGGGGCACATCGTTTTAAGACTTCCTCCTTATCACTGTATTCTGAATCGTATTGAATTAATATGGAGCCAGTTTAAAGGATATGTTGCCTGTGACAACACATTAGCTGGTGATATAAAACATTTACTGAGAAGGCGGTAAATGAAACAACGGAGGACAAGTGGAGTCATTGTATGCAGCACATAATCAAGGAATACGATAAGCTATGGCAACTGGCACACATTACCGACGTCGTTATGGACAATGGAGAATCTTATAAATAACGCTGACTCAAGTGATGATACAAGTTCAGACACAGATATGGAAGCCATTGAATTACTCTCCGACAGCAACTGATAGTATTCACACTGGTAATTATCACAGCTTCTATCTTTGTTTTAAACAAACTTTACTTTTTTGTTTGTTGCGATATTTAAACGGTAAATAAAAAATAGCCATTAACTGGTGATATAAATTATTTCACTCTCGGTCTGACACTCTCACACAAATTTTACTTTGGCCAGGACAAATTTCAATTTACCTGTGTTTATACTTTATACAGTATCAATATTATATGTACCCTGTCTGTACTCCTCTCAAAGTGACACTCCTCTAATTGAAGTAGCAAATAGCGTTTCAGATGTGCAACGCCTGTTTGTTTACATCAGGATTAAGCTAAGGACGGAAACAGTATACACGCTTTGAAAAGAACATTAAAACACTATTCCTTTAACCATTCTAAATTGAAATAATTTACTCGAAAATTTTGAAACATAAATCAAAACAAACTCCATTTACAGTACAAAACGTGCGCTTCTCCGTGTTATTTCTCAACAACAGATAAAACAAGTGTTTTTAATTTCATTAAATCTAAATAACAAAAAAAAAACTTTTCAACGGTCGACATAATTAAAACTGAATACAGCCGATGAATAATATAGTAATGTGAATTTTGTAACGTCATAAACGCGCGCACCTGTTGATCAAATGACGGCAGTAGCATGTGCATAAAACAAACCTGAGACCTCGCCGCCCGCAACACGCTGACTAGCACGTCATCAGTTACCCACTGGATGATAGTTTGTCAATATTTACACACACACACTTCGCTGTAAATATTTGTGGTTATTGTTGAAGCCAAGATAATAGTGTCATAGTGCTTTTTTACTGCCGTAATACGTAAGCCACACACGTCAAGTTGTACGTACTCGGCGTTTTATTACAGTACGTACTCGGTGTTTTATTACAGTCATTTCTGCAAGACTAAACTGCGATGCAATATTTACTACGTACGCTATGTATCGAAGCGACCGTTTACGTCCACCAAGAATACTGATTTCGTGTATTGAGAGCGCGTCTGTCAAGAACAAGAGCCTTCGCATTACGGGCATTTATGGACCTAAAAAATAGTTAACACACACATAAAGAAAGCCCCTGCAAAATTGCAGACCTCTGTGAGTATACGCTATTTTATGGAAGCTAGAACTGGAATAACTGACAAGTCAAAAGAAGGGGAAGGAGAAATGTGGATATCGCGGTCAACAAGAGAACTAGTTCGAATTTTAGAAACACTACGAGAAGCGAACGACGAAAGGAAGATGTTACAAGAAACGGAATTTATATAGGCCTAACATACAATAACTTTATCACAAGCATTCTGGAAGGCAACGTCTTAAGACGAAAAGAACAAGACCTAGAAAAGCCTTTTGAAGACGACAAGGTAGGAATACGATTTACAGCTAAAATAATTAGAAATGAAACGGATGTCTGTTTGCGCTGTGTTAAAAGATCTCACTGCGTATGCGTAGGTTTGACGCAATGTTTTCGGACCAATTATTTTGTGCACACGGTTGTCATGGTTGGTCACTTCACACCCCACTTCCTGCACTGCCTTCCCTGCCACCCATTACGATATGCGCGAACCGTTTCATGACTTATTATTTCATCTGTAATAGTTATCTCCAAACATAACGAGAGCAGAAATTACAAGCGAGTGTGTATACAGCGACAAGGTGATTCAGACTGTGTAGACTTCATGGCAGCTCAGGTGAGCCGCGCTACTGCTTGGTTTGCCGCAAGTCCTAACTTATAAACCTATTACCAACGTATTCGCTATCCTAAATTTAAAAAAGAAATTAACTCCCTTAAAAACTTACCTAATACCTTCTAGTGCTTCAAATTTATGCCACGTCACAATTTCAGTAATACTGAAGCAGTGGTCCGGTCTAAAATGTTTCAGAACCGATTTTTCGAAAAAGGGTATACGCGCGTCTCCGAGCAGAAAAAGTGTTACTTTACTCTGAGAACCTGCCTGCTGCGCGTCACCACACTTCCTCATAAGGCTACATTTCTCAAATACACTTTACTTTAGAAGTCCAGTCCACAAAGTGTGCGGATAGTTAAGCATCCGGACTGTTGACTATCCTATGGTAAATAGACCAATACATACAATAATTATTATCTTTATGGATGAAAGCTGGGGAACCGCATACTCCTGTGCAGCAAGCAGCGTCACACAGACCAAATCGACGACTCCAAGGTCCGTACCGACTGTACGCTACGCGTCGTTTTTCGTTTTACACTCGACCGAGCGTTGAATTACACAACGCAGTGTCTCGGTACTTACACGGACAGCGCGCGAACCCTCACACAAAAACACTAATAGCCTATTATCCATTAAAGAGCAAACCTTACATAAAAACACTAATAGCCTATTATCCATTACAGATTCATGCTCACAAGTTCCTCATAAATACACACGCCTACACATAAGAAAGGGACGAGTTTAGTTTGATGCTGTGTGATGTTATAATACTCTGGTCTTGGTTATTTTTTTACGTACAAAATTGACCCTCCGTTCTTGTACAAGCCAGACGATCATACCTATTCGCATTTTTTCTTATTCAAAGGGTATCCTGGGTTAAGAGGGGGTCAAATGCCCTTAATCACGGATTCCGAAATAAACTATATAATACTGTGTTTCTTGAGCCTAAAAAAAAAAGGTAACCCATAGTCCATGCCTCGGATTCTTCCCCCTCCCACTCCCAGGGGATGAAAACCCCATTTTTTCATATTTTATTTTTTTCTCCCGTTCTAATCTAAGAGTTATTTATTTTTTGACCGAACTTAGCAAGAATTGTTAAGTGTTTCTATCAATTATGTTATTGTCCTCCTACAGTACACATTTGTGGCCTCTCGTCCGTTTGTTGAAACTACGTAATTAATGTAGTGCGTTTAAAGTTACGGAGTGTCCGATATACGTAACTGATAAAAGATTGTCCAGTGTTTTTCATTAACTGTAGGTTATTTTTTTAAACACTGTCTGCTCTGGCGGGAAAAGTGCTGAAATGAGAACCCGCTGATATTTATAAAAACCACACGCTGCGGGTTCCAGGCCCGGCTACAGTAGCCTATTATCATGGTAAACAATAATTGACGTCAAATTTGTCCATTTCAGAGGGCTTGTTTTATTCGCTGCGTGAGGCCTCAACTTATTTACTAAATTTTTTTCAATATGCGCTAACTAGTTACCGTCGATGACATCTGGATAATATTCGCATACTGACTTTGTTTTTCCTCATACCGCTGTTTTTTATATAAATTACTGAGAATTCTCTATTATGTAAAATATGTGCATTTGCTAAAATACATATTTTCATGCACAAAACAGTTTTCGGTCCAAATCTTAACAGGGAAAGTAAATTTTTTGCTGACAATATGACAAATCGTGTTCAAGCTGACGAAATTAACTCCTCAAAAACTTATCTAATATCTACCACAAAACTAGCTAAAAGAAAATCGTCTCAAACAAGTATTTTAACTTTAAAATACGGTAGGACAGTAAAAGTAAAACAATCAACATCCTTAAGTGTTACTGGTGTCAGTTTATATAAAAGAAACTCAATAAAGCTATTCCAACGAGCTAATTTCAGCCCATCAATATTACGCGTGTACTGAAGTTAGATACGAAATTCTAGATTTGCGTTGTTAGTTTTCTAATCCACATTACTTATTACTAAAAATACTCTGATACTACTATTTATAATCTAACTTCGTATATAGTGACAATGAATCACGTCCGAAATGTTTATTTCAATATGAGATATCTCTTCACCCGACACTTTCAAAAGTCGGGAACTATACTGATCCCATGAATCGTCATGAAGTATATCACTGACTCCACTTTTTGTGCCAGATTAGAGAATGCTCGGAACACCTGTTTCACACAAAAACACACAGTTGCCGTCTGGATAAAAAAAGTAGAAAAAAGATACCGTATAAAACTGATTTTATAAAATAAATTTTTAAAATTCTGAACAAGCAATGCCGATGGAATTAGCAAGCTATTTCTGCTGAACAACGACGAAAAATGTTGGAAATGCTTAACATGCAACCGGACGGCTACAGCGCTCTCAAGTGACGATGAAATTCAGCGGCTCGTGTTTGGAAATACACGAAAATCTCGACCCAGCATGATGATGCCACACTAATAAAAACTGAAATATCAAAACAAACGAGAAGTGAGGAAAACGACTACAAATTACTGCATCAATAAACAGACAAGAGACAAAAATTACACCATACGCACAACCACTAACTGAATTTGAACATTTACCAAAATAGTGTGTAACCAGATTTTCCAAGCAATAAACATGGCAATTATCATGATAACATTCACCATAATTACAGAATCAGTAGTAACACCCTTTTACTCGTTTACTATAAAAAAGGTCCTATCGCAGATTATTAGAAAACCTTATCTACATTATTATATAATATTGTTATACAAGAAAACGGACGTATATCACATGAGTACTTAACAGGTACAGAATTGGCGACAACTGCACTTCTGCGCAATACGAAATATTGTTTGGAACACAAACGTTATTCTTTGTAAATACAGTACACACTTTCAGAAGTATTTGATAACAAAATCCTATTCTATAACACTATACTAAGGACAGAATGGAAATATGAGATTCAACCGTACGATGCAGCTAGTTAATCAAATTTAGGCACACCAGGCGATCTTACAAAATACCCATAAATATTCCAACAATTAAGGAAGAAAAAGTACTTAAGCATCGTATCGAATACTGTGAGAAATTTGATGACCATCCAAATGAGCTGATATACAAAAATATGACGCCACGAAAGTAAAGATTTGAAGTTTATATAGACTAATTTTGTTTGTATATTAGACAGGAATGATCTTGGGTGGACTAAACGCTACATGGAAATCAATTATCCGTCAGAACGCGTACGCCTACTGTACAATTTTACGCATTGTAAAAAAAGAAGGTATGGAATCATACTTAATTTTCACTCTCATTTTATTACATGAATTCAACGTGTAAGTATTAGTACGGCGACCGCTATTGCTAATTGTAAATGATGTTCTCGAAAGTGGCCACAGCGCTACATTAAGTCTTGTGGACGTTTTGTACAACTTTCATACCTTGTTCACTGGTACATACGCCAACTCGACACAGACAATGTCTTCACTTACCTGAAAACAAAAGAATATATTATTAGAGGATTAATATAAACTCACGGGAGACAAACGAGTATACTTATGAAAAATGGTTTCTCCACAACAAAAGTACAGTATATACGGTAAACATCTGAAGTCTGTGTATTTCAAGCGCTAACAACAGGTGGTGTGTACAATATAAATGAGGAGTTGGGTTCCAAAACTTTCGACTTATTCTAATTTACGTGATTCCGACGTAATGACAAAAAAACAAATTACAAATCTTATTTAAAAAATTGTTTGATTGCTTTAGTTTACATGATTACACACATTAGGTTTCTTAGTGCCTATATATTTGCGACTTTCGAACATTGAAGTCGTTTTTCGCATTCTAGCTTCCAAACCTTACGATCTCTGTAATCATCGTCCTCTATATTTCTTTGTGCCATTGCATTCCTTATGCCTTTTATCCAAGTCTTCCGCGGCCTCCCTCTTTTTCTTCTTTCAGGAGGGATCCATTCTAGTAATTTCTTTGGCCATCTGTCATTGCCCATACGCACATATGTCCGTGCCCTCTTATCCTTTTTTCATCAATTGTGTCATTTAGACTTATACATATATCCATTCTTACTCTTATTTCTTCATTTTTAATCCTATCTTGCAACGTAAACCTCCAGCACCTTCTTCGGTTTCCCATTTCCACGGCACGTAATCTTTTCCTCATGTGTTCTGTAGTTTCCCACACTTCAGCCTAATTTCTTACAATATTTTCCATAATGTATTCATACTACCTGAGATAAAAAAACTTACTATGTTGTCCTGTACAATGTACTGTAATTCACAGGACATTTAAGTACACGATCTATTTCGGATAAGGTACGATTTGGTCGCAATGACTAGATAATATCAGTTTCGTAGACACGGGCTGCAAAAAATATTTACAACTGCTTTTTGAGAATTATTGGGCAATTGGAAATCACTGTCCTGCAGGGCTGTAGAATAATCCGAGACTAGTATTTTAGTTTATAACAACAAGACATAAAAATTGAACCGCGTTAACTGGATACGACAGGTTTTGAAAACAAATAAGCAGTAACCATGGCTCTAAAATATTGTTACGACGGTTTACTTGATCGTCATAGGTACAGTGGAAACAAAATAAGTACAAGACACCAATTAAGTCACTAATCACCAGCTTTAATTTTTACAGTTAAACAGTTCGTAATTAACAACACAGTCTACTACAACAAATCAAAAATTGTTCACACGCAATAAAATGTCCACTAAAATTAAACACAAATGTAGGCCTATTACAATTATACCGTCCGATTATAAAACACCACTCTTAACTAATAACCACTTGAACGCGCACAATAATATCGTTACTATAACTCGAATCGCACTGTCAATATATCGCACTAATACTGAACTGAACGTCGTTGAGTACTGGTAGTTATACCGCCCCAAATTACTAGATTATTCCATAATGCGCGATAGCGACAGTATAGTTACGACGTAATTACTTGCAGCCTTGACACAGTCCGTGCGCCCGAGCGAAGTCTGGCACAGTCTAGAAAATGCGTAAACAAGCACGTACGCCACACACGTTACATTCCGGATCACTCTGGAACATTCGATAAACACGTAGATTGTTCTGTGATGTCGTAACACTGCCCTCTCCTTAAGCCTGTTCGTCACGAACTGGCAAACAGTCTCTTAAGTAGTACTTAACCAGGCGATCTAGGTGGACGACCTTGAACTTTCGTTGCCCTTCCTCTTGAATCCGATAAACAACATCGTTGATTCTTTTTTTCACAGTGTAGGGTCCTTCCCAGTTAGACTGAAGCTTAGGTGAGCGACCACGACGGCGCTTTGGGTTAAACAACCAGACCTGATCTCCTTCTTGGAAACCCACACTATTGCTGCGAATGTCATACCGAGTTTGCATTTTATCAGTGGCAATCTTCAGCCGTCCTCTTACCAAGCGATTCATTTCTCGCAGTTGGATTTCTAATTGCGAGGAATAGTTCTATGGCTCTTGGGACTGAGTCTCAGGTGATCCGAACATTAAGTCCCCAGGAAGACGAATCTCCCTTCCAAACACCAATTTTGGAAGGGATTCATGCCGGTTGTGTCGTGTACTGATAATCTATACGCCATGAGGAATAGTGGTATACGTTGGTCCCAGTCTGTTTGGTTCTCGTCAACAACCTTCGAAAGATACTGCTCAAGTGTCCTATTGAATCTCTAAACCATCCCGTCCGACTGAGGATGCAGAGGCGTTGTCCTGGTATTTCGAATTCCGAGTAGACGGCATAATTCTTTAAACACTCCTGATTCGAAATATCTCCCTTGATCCGTATGGACTTCCATAGGGGCTCCATAACGGCAACAGAAGTTGTGAACTAACTGCTATGCCACAGTGGTAACCTCCTGATTTGGAATTGCGTAGGCTTCCACCCACTTAGTAAAGTAGTCACCTACAACCATGATGTACCGGTTTCCATCGTGAGTAACTGGGAATGGTCCAACAATGTCTATGGTAATTCTCTCGAAAGGCAGTCCAACGTTATAATGTCTCATTTTCCCTTGCTTCTGGTTTGTGGGCCTTTGCTTGCAGCACATATTTCACACGTCCGAACCCATTCCTCTACGTAGTGGAGAAGACGAAGACAACAGAATCGCTTCCGTATTTTGTCAAGGGTTTTGTTAACGCCAAGATGGCATCCAAATGTTCCATCATGCATCTCCTTCAAAACAGACTGCACTTTACTTCGGGGAACTATCAACTGCATGACCACGTTTCGTCCATCTGCACTTTCCCAAGCCCTTTTCAGCAATTCGTTTTCTAAGGTGAGAGATTCCCATTGTGCCCAGTAGCCCTTCGGAACCATGGCAGATATCTTGCCAATCCGGGCGGCGACCTTCCTCTTTTGCTGTCAAGATCGGTCCAGTGTCTTCATCAGTCATCTGTTCTTGTCGACAGTCTTGTGTTGTCCAGCCGTCAGCCAGGAAATCTACAGTGATGGCTTGAACATGTTCGCTTGAGTTTTGTTCTTCCTTTCTGTGGCAATGTCGGCAGTCTTCCGGGCACGGTCTTCGTGATAAGCCATCTGCATTACCATGCAGGCGCCCCCGTCGATGTTGTACCTTGAAGTTGTACTCTTGCAGAAGTTGTTCTTGTACTCTTGCAGACGTTCAAGCCACCTTGCCAACTCTCCTTCCGGATTTTTAAATCTTAAGAGCCATGCAAGCGCGGCATGGTCGGTACGTAGTGAAAACTCTCTTCCATAGAGGTATTTATGTAAGTGCTCCAACGCTCGGACGATTGCCAGCAACTCTCTCCTTGTGATGCAATAATTTCTCTCCGGTTTAGAAAGTGTCTTGCTGTAATACGCTATTACTCGTTCTTCACCGGTTTGCACTTGAGACAAAACTGCTCCTAGACCAGTATTGCTTGCGTCTGTGTCCACAATGTACTTCCCTTCGGAATCTGGGAAAGCGAGGATTGGCTGCGAACATAATATTTCACAAAACGTCTGCAATATGAGCATAACCCCAGGAAACTCCGAACTTCGTGTTTACTCTTCGGCACTGCCCAGTCTCTTACGGTGTCTACTTTATTAGGAGCCATGCTAACACCCGCTGTCGAAACCAGATGGCCCAGATACTGTACTTCCTTCTGGAATAGAGAACACTTCTTCGGGCTCAGCTTCAGTTGGGCACCGTGAATTCTAGTTAGAACTTCCTTAAGGTTTTCCAAATGGTCTTTGAAAGTCTTCCCGATGACTATGACATCGTCTAAATAAACAAGGCAAGTTTTCCATGTGAGGCATCGGAGTACCAGGTCCATCAATCTTTCAAATGTTGCCGGTGCATTACAGAGTCCAAATGGCATGACGTTAAATTGGAATAAGCCACTTGGGGTCGAGAAAGCGGTCTTTTCCTTGTCTTCTTGATGAAGACCCACTTGCCAATATCCACTCTTCAGGTCCAATGTGGAAAACCACTGTGCTCCGGACAACGTGTCGAGTGTATCGTCAACGCGAGGTAATTGATAGCAGTCTTTCTTTGTAACGTCACTTAACCTCCGGTAGTCTACGCAGAAACGCAATCCACCATCCTTCTTCGCTACCAGCACTACAGGAGAAGACCAAGCACTTGAGGAAGGTTCGATTACTCCCTCTGACAACATGTCCTGTACTAACCGAGACATTTCCTCTTGTTTAGATAATGGAGGCCTTCGAGGAGGTTGGCGTATCGGTGTTGTGTCCTCGGTATTAATGCGATGTTGTACAAGAGAGGTTCTTCCCAGCGACTGTCCCCGAACTGCAAAACAATCTTTGAATTCATGTAAAAACTGTCCGAGTTCTTTTACTTCACCACTTGAGAGGTCGTTAGATCTGTTCAATAATTCTTGCAGTTCCTCTGATAATTTGGAATTATCCGAAGCACTGGATCTTCGTTGCGTCATTCCGGCTACCCAGGCCACAGGTGTCAATTTCCCTAGGAACGTATTGCTTTGTAAAGTGACAGCCTGATCCAGAATATTCGCCACTCTAATAGGTACATTTCCGGTTTCGTCAGGTTTTACTAAACTTCTGGCAATTAATATGCCCGGTGTGCTGACTACCTGGGGTTCGAATACAGAGCACTGGTTGCCCCTAGTATCTACTTCGGTTCTAACCATGATGAGTTTGGCGGAACAGTTACGGCCACTTGGTTTATGAAGTCCATCGATTTTTCTGCTGTCGTCATTGTTGATAGCATTAACTCTTCGCCTCCGATTCTCAAGACATTGTTTCTGAGGTCGACTATGAATCCGTATGCGTTCATAACGTCCACACCAAGAATTGCTTCATCCACAATGTCTGCAACAAGTACTTGATGATTAAACTCAAGTCTACCGAGGCGTAGGTGTATCTCCACTTTTCAATACACTTTTACAGGCCGTCCAGTAGCTGTTCGCAAGCTGCAAGAGCACCAGATTAGCTTGAGATCTTTCACCACGTCGGGGCGCACAATAGAAACTGTTGCGCCTGTGTCAACTGTAATCGAGGTTGGCCTTTCTTGAACAAATCCGGTAACTACCAAGCTCCCGCTGTTTTTCTGAAGTGTAGAAATTGCGTATTGTCTAGGAGCTTCGTTCCTCCAGTTAGTCAGCACACGTCCCATTGTACCGACTACTGGTCATTTCCCTGCTGCTGAATTCTAACCCGACAATCCCGTTGTAGATTCCCACATCTATAACACTTCGGTCTTCCCTCCTTTCTTACTTTATTCTGTGGCGCCGACCGTCGAGTCTCTGTTCCTTGTTCTTCTTCTTCATCGTCCGTGCCGTCGCGATCTTTTAGCGCGCACTTTATGACTTGTTTAACCAGACGCTGATTTGGCGGCCTCAAATTGCAAAGCATGTACCAGTGCGTCTGCACTGTTCTGGCGTCTTGCCATTCGTAACACTTGCTGTAGTTCGTTATCTCGGACACCGGCAGTAAATGTCTGCATCGCAAAACTCGTTCGAAAATCTTCTAGCGCTGCAGGATAGGCCAGTCTAATTAGTCTATCGATACTTGCTTCAAACTCTTGAAGGCTCTCCCCGGCATGCTGTCGCTTTGCTCTCAACTGGGTGCAGGACACATCTCGCAAATGTTTATCACCATACCGTAATTCCAGAGCTTTTATCAATTCGGCATAGGTGTTTTGGCTGTCAGGTGGGACTTTCTGTAGTAATTCTGCCGCAGGTCCTTTTAATGCAAGAACGAGTGAAACAGCCTTGTCTTTCTCTGTCCAATTATTTGCGCATGCAGGAGCTTCAAATTGGCGGAGGTACGTTGCCCAGTGACTGCTTCCGTCAAAGGTTGGAGCTTTGACATGAACTGTCCCTACTGCAGGCAAAGTGACTTTCTCTATTAGCTTATTTTCTGTGTCTTTTTCTGTCTTTTATCATTGGTACAGTCTGTTCAAAAGTTGTTTTGGTTGTAACTTCAGGCACTGCTCGACTTCATTTTTAATCTGCTCCTTTATATTTGTAATCGAGTCTTCTATTTTTGTTGACATAGCTTTTTCCACGCTCGTGACTGATTTTTCTACTTCAGCTATTTTATTAGACATCGATTTTTCAACATTCGAGACAGATTTTTCTGCTTCAGCTATCTTTAATGTCACTGATTCTTGTACCTCTGATATTTTAGTAACTTGTTTATTAAGGTCACCTCGTAGGAGACCCAATTTCACGCTTCCGTTCCTCTGCCTCCTGTCGTCGTCGTTCCTCTGTCTCTTCTCTTTCCTGCCTGCGTTTTTCATCCTCTCGTTTTTCTGCTTCTTCCGCTTCCTGTCTGCGTTTCTCATCCTGTCGTTTTCCTGCTTCTTCTCTTTCTTGTCTTCGTTCTTCTTTTTGTCGTTTTTCTGCTTCTTCCGCCTCCTGTCGGCGTCTTTCCTCTGTCTGCAACAGCAGTCCCTGGAAATTTTCCATAATCAGACTGGCATCCATTGTTTCCGATTAATCACGAATTACACTCGTCTTGTACAAAGTGTCCACTGTTTCCACTGTTAAGCGTTCTATCCCAGTTCTGACACCACTGTTTACGACGGTCTACTTGATCGTCGTAGGTACAGTGGAAACAAAATAAGTACAAGACACCAAATAAGTCACTATAATCACCACCTTTAATTTTTACAGTTCGTAATTAACAACCCAGTCTACTACAACAAATCAAATAAAAACTGTTCACACGCAATAAAATGTCCACTAAAATTAAACACAAATGTAGGCCTATTACAATTATACCGTCCGATTATAAAACACCACTCTTAACTAATAACCACTTGAACGCGCACAGTAATATCACTACTATAACTCTCGAACCGCACTGTCAATATATCGCACTAATACTGAACTGAACGTCGTTGAGTACTGGTAGTTATACCGCCCCAAATTACTAGATTATTCCATAATGCGCGATAGCGACAGTATAGTTACGACGTAATTACTTGCAGCCTTGACACAGTCCGTGCGCCCGAGCGAAGTCTGGCACAGTCTAGAAAATGCGTCAACAAGCACGTACGCCACACACGTTACATTCCGGATCACTCCGGAGGCTAGTTGGCTATTATTTCGTAGTTTTGGTATCTCGTCTGTATCTTGTATGTTTTATTATTGCTCGTCTCTCTCGGAATTATTAATTTGCTTGATTTTATTTCCACTAATTTGTTAGTTTCTGTTTATTTCCTCAAATCTTTATCCCTGTGTTTGGAATTTTCGGGTCAACTTGTACTTTTGTTTATCAAACGTTCAACTGTTTATTTTAGAGTTCAACTGTTTTGTGCAATTCTTTAGTAGATAAACCTGGGTTTAGTTTACTCCGGACATCTGGAATTCATGTAAACTTCACTTGAAATCACGTCATAAATACAGCGACGTTATATTTCCGGAAAGTTATGACGATGAAATTATTGGTTACCATTCCTCCTGTTACAAGGAATTCAATGTAACAAAAAAGTATTTGTTGAATGAAAGGTAAGTCTAATATGCATTGTACGTAAATGTTTAAACATTTAGTAATTATTTTCTTAAGTTGTAACGTAATTTTTAACAGTAATTTTTTAATAAATTATCTTTCTGAAATGATGTACTTTTCATTTAATTTGAAATGGTATTTTTAAGTTAACACTTCTGTCGGCAGTCCGACAGCCAGATTTTTTTTTTTAATTTTCCGATAAGACGAGTTTTGTAACTCAACGCCTAAAATACTAAGACTCATTCTACTGTGTATCTTGGAGGATACTATTCAGATAAGCGAGATATTTAAATTTTTGAAATAACAATTTACAACTACGGTGTAAATCAAAATTGTTTAATAAAGAGAACCATAATCCCTAAATGATAAACAATTAACTCTACAGCAAATAAAGGTTCAATTTACCACTAACAAGTACAATACGTAAAACAAATATACTAGGCCAGTCAGTGTGTAAGCGTATACAGAGGTGCTATCAGAAAGTTCCCGGACTGTACTTGGCACGGCTGTTGGACGCGACTGTACAACCTGGCGTCCCAGTGTCCGATTCCGTAATACGTAATGAGTCAGTCTGCCGAGTTTCGTTGCATTGTGAGGCTGTGTTCGGTCTACGCGTTGCGTTTTCTAATCGTGTGTTAACGTTCATCATTTGCTAATTTTATGATGGCTGATAAATTCGAGCAACGCGCGTGCATTAAGTTTTGTTTTAAACTTGGTAAATCGCCTACTGAAACTTTTGCAATGCTTCGAGAAGCTTTTGAAGAACATTCCCTACACAGAACACAGGTTTTTGAGTGGTACGCTCGTTTCAAGGCCGGCAGAATGTCACTTGAAGATGATCACCGTTCAGGACGACCTTCCACGAGCAAAACGGATGAAAATGTTGAAAAAATTCGACAACTCATTCACGAAGATCGTCGTCAAACAATCCATGAGTTGTGTACAAGTGCCGGAATAAGCTAGGGAAGCTGTCAAGAAATTCTAACTGAACATTTAGGCATGCGTCGTGTTGCTGCGAAATTCGTCCCTCGGCTTTTGTCTGTGGATCAGAAACAGCGCCGTGTTGATGTGTGCAGTGAACTCAGAGAAACGTCTGAAAATGACCCTACCTTCATCTCCAGGGTCATAACCGGTGATGAAAGCTGGTTTTATGGTTATGATCCAGAAACAAAACAGCAGTCGTCACAGTGGAAAAGTCCACAATCACCGAGACCAAAAAAAGCACGGCAGGTCAGAAGTGCAACAAAAACCATGCTCATTGTGTTTTTCGACATCAAAGGCATTATCCATCGCGAGTTCGTGCCAGCTGGTGTTACAGTGAACTCAGATTTTTATTGTGACGTTTTGAGGCGGCTGAGACAAAATGTGCGACGAAAAAGGCCCAAATTGTGGGATGACCAAAACCGGCTGTTGCATCACGACAATGCACCTGCTCACGCTTCACTGAAAACAACAGAGTTTTTACCAAAAACAATATGGCCACCGTCCCACACCCTCCATATTCACCAGATTTAGCCCCCCGTGATTTTTCTCTGTTCCCGAAAATAAAAATTCACATGAAAGGTCACCGTTTTGACACTGTAGAAGACATTAAGACAAAAACGCAGGAGGTGCTTGACAGCCTTCAGCAAAATACTTTTTTTGACACTTTCCAGGCATGGAAACAACGCTGGATTCGTTGTATCAATTCGCAGGGAGACTACTTTGAAGGAGATGGGAGCCATTAATGGCCCAGGTAAGCAAAAAGAATTTATTTAGACCTAGTCCGGGAACTTTCTGATAGCTGTGGACCATGATATGGTAATATCTGATGATATGGTAATACCATGACACTGAGTTACCTAGTGACGATCACGATATCCAATGTCTTCAGATTTACGATTCACGCTACACTTTTCTTAGAAATAATGCATAATTTACCTACCTACATATCGAATAACTGTGCATTATTTTCTGCACCAAACGTACACTGCTGGTTAGGCAGAAGAACACACTGGGTAAAAGAATATTGTGTACGGAAAAATAGTGGAGAAACTTATGTCGGATTATTTTTTTAAACAAATTTAGTTTATGACTTAAGTAAGCTTAAGCGTAACTTACACCAGCTCAGTGGAATGGGATGAACGTAGTCTTAAAGTTAATAGACAAAACAAGGTTAGCTGCTGCTGATGTACCAAATCGGTTTCCGCTGCTGCCAAGATCGTGGCAGAAGTCAATCGCACACAATTTCAGCAGTCGTCAAATCGACACAGACTTCTCTCAAAAGGATTTCCGCGACCGCCTTCTATTCACTTTATTTATAACGAATACGGTTTTATCTTCTATCGGCGAAATTCTGCTGGTATTACACAATGTACCATGGCATGCAATAATGAAATGATAATTTTGGGTAACAATCAAAATTCGCCATGTTACATAAACAGCCAGTGTGACCCACTGCAGCATATCTAATTCGTTGGCGCATCCGTGTAATCTGTCCCTTTTTAAGTTCGGTGTTCACAGAAACTCACACATGTATACAAACATAATACGGGTAATTCCACGTTCAATGATCCTCTATATACAAAAATTATTTTCCATCTGAGGTCAATTTCTGTGTGTCAGTATAAACAGACAAGAAACAGAAATTGGTTTGATTTGATTTTCAATTTGAGATAGCCTATATATTATTCGGTGGAGAAGACGACAGTAAATAACTGAAACTTCGTTGGCTACTCAATTAAACTGATGGTTACTGTCTACACATGCATCACATTTTGTATGGATCTGGTAAAAAAAGCCTCTACTAGTAATTCAGAACTTTTTAATTTATCGAGTCCCGAAATAAACATTGGAAGACAAGTTTGCTAACGAACGTATCCCCCCCTCCTCCAGCACGTCTTTTACCTGTAAGACACATATGTCATAATCTGGCTGGCTCTTTCCCACGAATCGAATCTTTAGCCCTCAAAGTAATCTAGTACCTCGCTACACATATACCCGTGCTGTGATATGTGGGTACGTGAACACGTGTTGGTTGTAAAGTTTATTATGCCAACCGAGCATTCATTTGAAATAAGAATTATGGTAAAAAAATGAACAAAACAGTCTACATTTTACGTTTTGTTTGTCACACTAAAGCAAACAATACATAAGCGATGAAGTTAAAAACAAGGTTGCGTCCACGTGTGATCACGTGGCAAATTGGAGGATGCTCAGGTCAATTCAACCCCACCTTCGTGCTTCCCTCTACGCGACAGTCGCCAATGGACTTTTCCGAGCCACGGCTGGAACGACACACGATCGTCCGTAATCGACACCTGACGGAGATAAGCTGAACATCATTTTGTGTCGGTCGTTTCGCTGCCACAGCGTGGAAAGTACAAACATACTGATTGCCGTCATATACGAAACACGAGCTACGACAGCCCCACCTCACACGAACTGAGAAACTTCCGTCTGCTTCCGGTACATGGCACATTCAAACTGAGAAACATGCGGACACTAGATTCATTGCTAGTTACAATGTCATTGTTTTCTCTGTTAACTGAGACTGAGCTTCTGTTAATTGTTATCTGAATTTCAGTCTTCTATTACCTTTACTGATATTACTAAAACCAAAAATACGTGTATCGGCTGATACGCCAACTAGTCTTTAATTTTTACAAGTAAATGATGAGGTGTGTGTGTGTGCGCGCGCGCGCGCTCACATTTGCCCACATTATTCTCCTATACTTTTTATTCTTATTAATAATAAATAAAACTTTTCTTACCAGAATATAGTATACATTTTTTTTCATATTTTACAGTTTAAACTATCGAAACACTGTAAAATATTCAAAAAATATATACTATAGTCTACTCTTGTAAGAAAAGTATTATTTATTATTAATATTAGGCCTAATAATATACATAATTTTTTTTTAAACTTCACGCTTTTAGAAATAAATACAGAGTGCCTCTTCCCCGTCACAAATAAAGTTAGGAGGAAGTGAGAAAGAGAGTGGAGGTGAGGAATGATAAAGATGGTGTGAGGGAAAGAGAAGGAGAGGCCGGAGAGGGGAAGGGGGAGGGAGGGAGGGAGGGGAGAGAGAGAGAGAGAGAGAGAGAGAGAGAGAGAGAGAGAGAGAGAGAGAGAGAGAGAGAGAGAGAGAGAGAGAGAGAGAGAGAGAGAGAGAGAGAGAGAGAGAGGTTCACGCTGACATATTTTACAAACAATTCTTAACAATATAAGAGTTCTATTGCACGGGTCATGCACTGCGTTCTTGGAATTTAAGTTTGTGATTAAAGTGCGCAGACTAGTGAACTTTGTCGATCTTTCTCGCGGTCAATTCGAGTGCGACCATCACTCCTGCTAAGACACAAAAATCCTATAAAACGTTGACGTTAATAAATCACCGATACAGAAAATATTCACTAACGGCGCCCGTAGTAAGGAAGAATGCGCCGTGTGTAGATCCTGCGGCTCACCGCACCCGGCGTTCTGCAAGCCTTCTATCAGCTTTGTTTCTTATTAGAAAAAAAGTGGTTTCAAAAGACTTCTATAAAATTATTTTTTCAAGTTTACGCGTTTAGTGAGTGCTATCTTTAAACATTAAAAACATTTTTACGCTGGCAGTTCATGTAAAGCATAAATTTCCTTTAAAGCTTGTTTATCAAAAAACACCCGCTACCCACCCGCTAGTTCTCGAGACGCTGGGAATCAATAGAACAAAATCAAATACGAACAACATTGGATATAACCATTTCATTAACTATAATTCGGTTGTCCACTATATCGTAAGCTATAACAGAAAAACAAATAAGATAAAAATCATGCATACATACACTGTACATCACGAAACATATCGTTTACGCAGACTTAAATGATGTTGAGTAATAAAGACTGTTAAGCACGTTTTATCATAATTCTAATCTAAAATGAATATGTATGTGAAATAATAAAAAACCGACAACGGCCGCGCCCACATTACACACTTATTATAGGAATATTTTTCTTACGATATTACAGAAAAGTACTTACAGAATCATCAAATGTTGTTTAATGTGTAGTTTTACGAATTACTTAATGTTTGGTTGTAATATTGTGCGTCATGATCATGAGGTCTCTCTCTCTCTCTCTCTCTCTCTGTCACACGCACGCATGAACACACACCAATTATGGTTGTCGTAATCTGTTAAGAGATATTTATACACAATCGTTAAACAGACAAAAAACCAGTACAGTCCACGCCATTATGAACGTTATTTTTTAATGAATTCTTTAACTTTGTAATAAGGAAATACACTACAATCAATCACAATGTTATAATTTTTTATCAACTTCCTCGGAAGTTATATCAGCGGTTAATCATGTAATTTAGTCGTCCCTTACCTGTCGTGGGATGAACAAGGAAAAGAATACACGAATCAGAGGTCATAGATTTCATTTAGGTCCTTGAACAGTATAAGGAACAATTCCGTTGTGTAATATAATTTTAGTATTCAATGACGGATACTGAGAGTTCCCTATGATTTTGATGCCTACAAAGTGATATAAACAACAGTCCAGAGGCGAGTCTTGAATTGTTGGAAGCCCAAGTAGCAAGCAATCGTGCTGCTTATTCTACAGCCTTATTTCTGAACCTCTGTACCGCACAGCTCCCCGGTTTGTCTCTCGTAGCTAAAAGACCTCCCGCGGGTCTCGAAGGCATATACGCTAGACACGAGAATCAGTCACGATGCGAAGGACAATGGCTAACAAGTGCAGTATAAGTTAAAAACTCTTCTATTTGCTCAGTTCACGTGTGAGACATCTTTGACTGTTAACAATGGCTTCCTACCCCATTTCGTGCGACGCCTTATCCGACAGCCGCATCTTTGGATATTATTCTAGTTCCTGTAAGAATTAGTTTCTTACATAGTTACTGTTCGTTGGTCCTAATATAGATCCTACACGGTTTCACTAATCAGTGTCAAGTCTACAAATGAGGCTAATTTTATTTACACTATTGAAACATTTCTCTGTACAGGTTGAGATTACCTGGTTAACACTTCTACGTTTCACAAGGCAGACGTAGAAACATAAAGTTAAATAAAGTACGTTGTTCAAAAGGAAAACGACAACTCTCTATGTCCCTGTTGAAGTCACAATATTCACAGATGTCAGTATACTCAAAAAGCGTTTAAAAAGAAATCCAACATCTTCAACAAAAAAGTGTATAAAAACAAAACTAGAATGCTTACGAAAGTGCATAACCTCACTTATGTGGTACTACTGCTATCCACAAACGAAGTCAACACCAATAAAAATAAAAATCAGCTACGTTTGCTTATACAAACCAGTTCCTCGGCGACCATCAATCCGATGTGAGCAGACGATTTCGTTTCCCTTTTAATTTTGTTTCTGAATTACTATTATTTTATTAAAAACTTGTGTGCACAAATTTTTTCTCACGGCAGCCATACCATAGCGGGGGACGTCGCAAACGTTGAAAACAAAGACATTCTTCACGATTCCAAAACGTCGAGGAAAAAATGCGAACCAGATGTGTTTTGAACGAAAAACTGAATAGTTCGGTCTCGGTTAAAATAAAAATAAATAAAAAAAAAGAAAGAAAAACAAATAAATAAGACCAGCAGCAACAATAAAATTAAATTTAATAAAAGCAAAGAACCCAAACCAAACACGAAACCGGTAAAGTTGAATGATATATACGTTGGCGGCATCAAAAACAAACAAAAGCCAATAAAAAGAAAGGAAGAAACATGCAGAAATAAAACAAGCACAAAACCGAGAGAAAAAAGAAACAAAATAAAAAATTAACCAACAAACGGAAAGCAGATACACGACGAAGTGGAGCTTTATTAAAACGCCTTCTTCTTCTTATTTTTCTTATTCTAATTCTCGTATCTGTGGACGGATTTTAGCATTCTTCGAAACTCTCTCTCTAGACAACAGCATACGCTCCGGTCGGGACGGCATTCCAGGATCAATTATTATTATAAGTAATGCTCTCTGGAAGAATGTTACCCCGGGAGGATTCCATAATGAGACAACGGCCGAGTCTCCTCTTCCGTTCTCTACATCGTCACCTGCTAACGTTCTAGCGTTTTCTCGACACGCTCGTTGTATACATTTTTTTAGAAAAAAAGCATTTTCAACAGTCATCGTGTTAATTATATACCACGTTCTAGTTTTTATGCGAACGCGTCTTAACACGAACCCATACAAAAAAAAAAACTTGCAAGGTAAGTAAAATCATGAAGTTTTGAGATTACAAAATCCGTTAAAGAAGAAATTACAAATACGCGTATAATTTTAAATTTAATTAGAACGTAATGACATCACTTGCAATATCATTTTATGGTAAACACGAGAGTACACTCCAGCTTCTTCAAAATTTTTATCAGCTGGTGAAAATGTAGGCCTACCTACCACAAACAGGTTTGCCACCTAGCGGTCCAACACGGTCAGTATACACTGATTTTGTTGTTACGTCTCTCCGATTTCTCACATCCATTAGTCACCACTTTCTTGGTCTCCTCCTTTTGGGTCTCACAAACCCATCACACATGCGAGTTTTCTTTACAACTGACACCGCTTCTTTCATCCTTCCAAGGTTTGCAGTCCAACCATTATGCATGATCCATTTCTCTATCCTTCACGGCAATATTCACTTCTCTGACCCAAACGACTCAACTTTTCCGCGGCCTGCCTTTTCCCATCTGTGTAGAGCAATCAAGCCACCACCTCCTCTCACACCACTCACCCGCTGTGCTGCCTCAGTCTCTTACACTCTACGGTTTCCCATGCACCTTCTATTTCTGTCGGTAATCATCAACTGGCAGCACCCCAACGCTAGTAGTTCATTTCTATAGCTTGTATTCTGAAGGCATCTCTTTAACCGATTACCCATAATTCAGTACCGTTATGTTGCAATATTTTCTACGACAATTTTTTAATCCTTATTTTGATGTAACGGGGTATAGCCTACTGTTACTCCAAAGTATCACACTTAATTGACGTACAGCACCATTCCCTCGACTACTCTACTATTTTCTCACTGTAACGATCATCGTTTGTACCTTTGTCGTTACTGAGATATCTATAATGATTGCAATATTTAATCTAATAATGTAAGTCTCCAACCACTAAGTAGGTTCCGGGACTGACTGCTACCCACTATGTATTCTATTTTGGATTTATTGTCAGTCCCGAGTTCATACATTCGTCATAGAAGACCCACGCCGTATAACGTGTACCACTTTCATCATCTACCACAGGGGTCTCCAAACTTTTTCACTTGAGGGCCGAATTGAAAAATCTTGGAAGTCAGGCGGGTAACAATATATATAAAACTTTTAAACCTCTTTTTTAAGTTTACGAAATAATCAAATTAATAAAATAGGTATTCAAATAAAATATAAGCAGACTTATCCTTATTTTTGGCTTTCTTATGTACGTCTAGGATGTGTGGATTTGCTTCTGACATGTAATGTCTGTTCATTTCGGGTCTAATTTTGATGCTCCTTTCACTAGAATGGATTTCAAGTGTTCGTCTGACAAGTTAGCCCTGTACTTTTATTTTATACTTATTTCTTGGTTAGTTATTTAGTAAAATGTTATAATATTTGAAGTATTTTGACGATCTATTTAAAATTGCATGCAGCATCGGCCGGGTTGCCGCGGGCCGGACAATCACCCTTCGCGCGCCGTAGTTTGGAGACTCCTGCTCTACCAAAATCACTTGGTCTTCTTTCACAAATCGATTTGTCATATTTTTTTGAAAGGACCAAGTTTCAGAACAGTTAAAACTATAAACGTACGCTCGCACATGAACAGATAATGAAGAATCATCGATTCCCAAAACCTCCTTAGGCGGGGCTCAGTTTCAGGCTCTGCGCCTTTCATGCTGTGAAGACCATACCAACTGCGGGCGAAATGATCGGCTGTCACTAAAATCATGCTTGAAATCACAACCGTGTATACGCACAGTATACGGTTGACTAAAATCACTTCAATCGAACGTTCCAAATTTAGCCGAAAATATAATTTATTGGTCGACTTTCGTACTTCAAGCTGTAATTCTACGTTCACCAACTATAGGCCTTAGCTATCATAGGCCGGCCTATCATAGTCGTGAGCCTGTGTTCGTTTGAGAAACGTTTCTACCTCTCACTAAATCTTGGAAATGTTATAATTTTGTCACATTTCAGTAAATTAAGACGTAGTTAAGATTATGGAATTGTGGTTATCACATCGTCGTGAACACCACACATGGATACAATTACAGTTTTCAAAAGTTCACAACATGTGGAGTCTGACTTTTGTCAGCCTCGCCTGAATTTTCCTTCATCCCGGCTCAACAGTTCCGTCAGGTTCCGCAAAAAACGTGTTTTAATCGCTGCTACGTGAAAATGACACAAATCCACACAAAAATAGTCTCCTTCTCCCTTCAAGAATAAGGGCTGTAGCATCCCCTGGCCTTGGTACAACTTACGTTCTATCATCGCCATCAGATAACCACTTGCGACGGAGTTGTGTAGTATAAGCGTGCCTCTGTTACTTACCTAGCCCAGGCATTCCAGTCAACACCGCTGTATTATGGTACCGAGACCGGTACCCAGCGGTGGGCAGTCAGACCGAGTCGTCACCTTCACTCCTTCCCACGACCGAAGCACAGCAGCCGTCGCAACGGAGAGTCGAAAACGTAACCACGGTGCCGACTCACGCCACAAAAACAGTTGAGAAGATTCGTCTCGTAAGCTCACACGGCCGGTGTCAATATTATTAAACCGAGAACAAACCGGGCTGTTAGGCCGTGGTCGGTCGCTATTCGCCAGCGACATCATCGGCTACGTTTCAGTCCCACCCTCGGCGATCTTCTTCAGGCCGCAAAGTGACGGAGTACGAAACAAACAGGTGCGGCAGATTTGGCCGAACGATACTCCACAACTTTTTCCCTTTTTCCGAGTAAGAACAACTACGGCCTGCATTTATCCTGTATTCGTTATTCTTACGCGGAAAAAGTTGTCGAGTATCGTTCGGCCAAATCTGCCGTACCTGTTTGTTTCGTACTCCGTCACTTTGCGGCCTGAAGAAGATCGCCGAGGGTGGGACTGAAGCGTAGCCGATGATGTCGCTAGCGAATAGCAATCGACCACGGCCTAGACTCGGGAGCACATATAACGGCGAGAGCTGCCAGCTGTGCAGAGGCAAGAGCATAGAATCACGTGATGTATCAGACAATAAGAGCCTGTCAATCGTATCGTTTACTCGCTGTCAATCGTTTCTGCGCAATGCGCTTTCACTTTTCGCCTTTATATGTGCTCCCGAGTATAACAGCCCGGTTTATTCTCAATTTAATAATAGTAAAGAAGATTATACTTCTACCAGAAATCGATTCATTTTAAAGCTACTTTTGACGGACCGACAACGTAAAGTACTCTGTCACACCCGTTCGTCAGTATTTGCAAGCGTAATGCCGGCCGACATACCTTTCTAACGATGCCCACTGTTTACCTCGGTTTTCTGAGTTATGACATTCTGATCTTAGCGTTGTTGGCAAGTATACTGGAATCCCACAGTAAAGTTTTATATAGACTTTGAGGTCAACTAAATGCTTCCCATGAGAAAATTACGGGGTAAGGCATCATAAACGACTAACAATTAATAAACTTCAGAAAAATTATCGCGCTCTGCGTTTTAAGAAAAAATTCACGTACGCAGCGAGAGGAATTTCTTTATAGCCTTTTCTTGAAAAATTAAGACCGCAGTAAATATCATGTATTTATTTATTTATTACTCTGTTATGGAGCATATAGTGCTGTGTACGCAAACCGCCTCAACGTCAAATTAAGCCATCATGACAAATGAAAGAGACAGTGACGCTGTAAAACTAAATTACGATCTCAGAAACCGACAGTCTCTCTTCCGCCGCATTACTTGCGGAAATTCTTTCTCTTTTTTAACGTTTTCGTATTTACCGAGATTATGGTCCATAAATATATTTTTATTAAAAGTACGTACTTAATAAAATGTTATCACGATTTCTAGCAATATTTTATCGGTCGTAAAACGCCTCAATATTTCAGGAAGTCAGTTCTGTTTAATGTGCTCTACCCACGGATACCGTTCCAATACAAAAGACGATTTTCTACGAATTTACGTACTAAGTCGAGACGCGAAATCTGAGACGCTGTTTTAAGAATGTTTGTTTAGTTCAGCATATTCTTTCCCTGCTTGTCCAATGTTAAATAATTTCTTCTAGACGTTATCGTTCCATCTGATATGGGTTCCACAGAAAAATTCTTTTTCATCTCATTACAACTCTTACAAGTCCTTGCTATTCAGCTTCACAACTTTCCCTTCCTTCATTTGTATAAACTCTGAATATTTGTTTGAAACTCCATAACCACTGCTTTTCTAATGTACAGCTTCCTCGACAGTTCCAATCAAAGCAAGTGTTGGGCCGGCTCCATTGAAAGAGATAAGCTGCGGTTGATGAGTGCTAATTGTGGCAACGTCTACGCAAAACGGTGCAATCTGACTGGTGCACAGATACAGTGTCGGAAAGTGACACGTACGGTTTCCGAATGTTATCCGTCTGGCCGACCAAACTATACAACTTAATGTTGTTTTTGAGCATACTTATTTATACTTTAGTGTACAACTTACTTCTAATGTTTTCTGCGAATTGCTTTATATAATATACGCGTGCGGGAGTATTTTCTTACCTAGTACAAAAAAACGTTTAACAATATACACCCCCACTAACTGTAGCGCTGAATGACACGGAATACGACTGACACTCGTATGTCAATAATTGTAGCCAAGTGCATAATCTGTCCACACAGGTTAGTTGCAAACAAAAGCAGTCAGTGGCAACACGGATGCACTCACTGAGACAGACAAAAAGGCGAACCACTCCATAACCACTACTTTTCTAATGTACAGCTTCCTCGACAGTCCCAATCAAAGCAAGTGTTGGGCCGGTTCCATTGAAAGAGATAAGCTGCGGTTGATGAGTGCTAATTGTGGCAACGTGTACGCAAAACTGTGCAATCTGATTGATCCACAGATACAGTGTCGGAAAGTGATACGTACGAGTAAAAACTGAAAACTCGCTTTGGTCGTTCAACAACACTGGCTGTGCTTGATAGTTCATTCACTAATTTATAGCTATAACTTGGTTTATTAATAAGAAGGTTTAAACCTCTTCAGTCGTCCGACTTCATCTTGTGTACCCGTCAGTTTGGGTGCACTGCAAATTCGTTCACTGTATTTGTCTGTATTAAACCACGCTGTACGTATATACAGCGGCTCTCAAGACTCTATTATGCGATTTTTGCTGTTGACGGCAGTCCCCCAAAGTTGCGCTACATACGTCCATTTGGGTTTTTAAATGCTCTTGTACGTTAGTAGATTATTTTCTATTTGTAACTGTGACTCTCTGCCCATAAACTAGTACAACTGTCTCAGGCTGCGTCATATAATTATCACGTGAAGAGCAAAACAAAACCAGATACCGAGAAGACAAGTGGTGATATGCTGATATCAAGATAAAGGGGGAAGACACATCAAGTCGCTTATATGAGGACGTTTACAAAAATATTACGCAAAACACGAAGAGACAGAGTGACCGTGGATATTCGAGAAAAATTCAGAATAACGGATGAAAACAATCTTGTGATTACGGATTTAAATAAAGCGAAAAGAAGAATCGAAAGACAAAGAATAAGACGAAGGGACTGGATAAAACAGTGATGTTGCCGATCGTCTTTCATATACCAAAACACTTTTGTTATATTCTTATAGTAACAAGGAACTTGCACAAAGTAATGAACGCCACCCCAAACGTTATTAGATTTGCATACGCCTCTGTCTATATAATAAAAAACGTTCCACGTGTTAATGCATTTGCCTGAGTAGTGAACAATACTATTTTATCTAATAAGAAGTTTAAATGCAATTCAGCTACACGCAGTACAGGAATGTTTCATAAAATACATGAAGAATGGTACACGTGAGAGGGCGTGTCCGTATTCGTATGAAGTACACAATGCCCTGTATTTAAATACACTTCGAAGAAAATTATATTTATTTCTACCGAGTTCACACCCGTACAAGCTAGCCTATATCCAAGAATAAAATTTACAATCCATAATACGCTTTTCCTTTAACTACAATTAAGATTTTTCTTTGTCGCTGAACAGTTTCTTTGCTCTACTGTTGGCTGGGACGTTCTGCAACATCGTTTTTTGTTTTTCTTTTTAATTAAAACGATAAAGGGGAAAACAACGTTTACTCGTGTCTATTTCGTCGCACCAGTCGGCGTCACACGTACTTATTAACACGACAACGACCCTCAGAAAGATATTTGTTACCTTGCGACAAAGAGAGCAAAGGGGAAAAGGTAATGGCGTTAACAGGATGATCTGTGTTCTCTGTTTTTTTGCAAGTACGCAAACACAGGTTTATTGAACCTTGGCGGCCACCGTCTCGCGCGCGTTAAATAAAAACACTGCAATTAAGTTCGCACATACGTAGTGGTTTATTTATAAGTCCGACTAAGACGCAAACATTCGCACACAACACACAACGGCGTGCAGACTTATTTATTGCACCCAGAGCCGTTTTGATCGAAAAACTGGAGAGCGAAGTCGGTTTAAATTGTACCGGACGAAGGCAATAACGACCAGCCAGCCACCCAGCTCTCGTAACGGCTACAGTATGTCGTGCAGTTTAAACGCCGACTACGCATCAAGAAAAAAAAATAACTGTTCTGAATCCATAACGGCGTTCTTTCTAACGATTTCTCGCCTGCGTATTTCTGTTAAGAAAACGTCTTCACTGAACCTTTTAACACATTCTGTTGTCGAAACTATTACACTGTTATTGTGAATGATGAACACGATTCCGCGCGACTGATTTACACACGCGCGCGCGCGAGCGTCTATTAAAATCGGGCGAGCGAGCGCGGATGCTTGTGGTTATACTATGGTAGCGTACTTTTAAACGGTATGCCAACTTTGTTGTGCTTACCTGTCATGCTCCGGACCAGGCCTTTCGGTGTCTCCGCCATTAGCAAGTCCTAAACCACGACCCTAAGTCGCATGCATTGTTTCTTAAACCATATTTTTTTACGAGTTTCATTAATTTTACTTTAGTTTTTAAATATTTAAATATTATTCTTACCTTATTTAACGTATCTTTACTTTCCACGCGCAATACGCTGTAAACGTTCACCTTGTTACTTGAATTAGTAGTCTTGGTAATCCCAACTTTGTGTTTACTTGCTGAACTGTCATTGTCTCCATCATTATCAAATGGTGTTTCAGGACTTGATAATGGTGGAGACACCGAAAGGGCCCGTCCGGAGCATGACAGGTAGCAGTTCGGCAAGTAAACACGACGAAGTTAAAATTACAGACTGCTATAATTCAAATAACAAGATAAACAAAAACGGTACCGTATGCTACTTGTGTCTAACGACTCTCGACGCTACCGACACTGGTTACTGTGCAAACAGAAAAGCTGAACATCGAGGACAACGTAGGCAACATCGTTGTCTGTACATATTCGGTATTAACGTTCCACTGTCTATAACGCATCAAGTCAGCGTTTCTCAACTTATGGGGCGCGACCAACCGAAGGGTCGCGAAGTCGGGCTCGAAAATTTATTTACTGTACCGCCTTAAAATCCTATTACATTTAGTATTAAACAGAATTAAGTGTATATAATTCGCTTAAACGTAAAAAAGGGCTTAACGTAATCGATTTTAGCAAAAAAAAATGATTATAAACAGGGTGCACACTCCTACAAGTAATTTTGCCGGCGCCCATGGTTATGGGTCCCATGACGAGTAATATCCTTCACGGTGGGTCCCGGACTTAAAACAGGTGAAAACCACTGTATTAAGTGATACACCTTATGTGCGAAACAAAACTGCCACCAAAAACGTTGTTTATAAAATAACTGCGATGAATCGACCCAGAAGCATCGAACCATAGAGCAATTTGCGGGATAAAATGAGAAATTATAAACAAGTGTAGATTTTTTCTTTAAAAATTTGTCAGCACTCGCTTTTACTATTCCGTGGACCACAGACGACGTGGCGACAAACGGAGAAAATGGAGAAAAACGTAGAGAGAAAGCCCATGGAACGAATTACGAACAGAGTGCTGAAATACAATCCAACATTGCGAACAAGTGCTGGAAACCGTCAAAGAAATGGAAAGATACCCTTTGAAGACCGAACAGGCAAGGTGCCTACAACTCCTTGCAAGTATAGAAAGTTTCTTGAATGCCATTTTTCGAATATTTTAAACATAAAGCTATTTTCGCCTAAAACAACTTCTCACTAACAGCGATAGAGATGTTGTTATCTATCCGAAGCGATAGAGATTCTAACTCGCTGCACCCTTACACCGTCTTGGATCCATCCATACCAGCACGATATAACATCTGTCCTTGATATCTACCAGAATATATTTTCTTTCGCCCCTAACAATACACCTAGCAGATAAAAGATAAAAGAGTCTTGCCGAGAGAAAGATTACGTTTTACCAGTTCTGTAGCATGATACGCGGGATGTTAACATTCGCTGCGTCTACATATCCATGTAACGAGTGTTGTGTTACTGCAATATACTTGTATGAAATGTTCTTCCTTATTTCTAATTAGTAACAACAACAATCAACTCGCTTTACTCTTTTTTATTTTAAGTGGTAATTGCCATTAATTGTTATTAATTACAGAAAAACACTATCTAACATACGAGGACCAATTATCTGACTTTTTTTACTCTCCGTTTATTTTTACCAATACCGTTCATATTTTAGGAACTAATAATTATTCACTTTATTTATTTACTTTTTATTAAGTGTTTAAACCAACTATAAGTAACCAAATGGCAATTACGCCAACTAAGACGTAGACATCATACAGATAAGATGCCTCCTATCCTCATGAAAGATGTACCACGCGTGAAAAAGAATACATAATGTATCAAGCATTCCACAAAAGTTGAAGCTGAACATACGAGACAACAAATGCGGCAATCATCGCTGACACATTTTAACTATCGTGCGCCAAACTCCAGGCCAATATTGATGGGCAATGGGTGTAGTGCCATGATGGCTATACCAACTAAAATATCGGTATGGAGAACCATACATGACTTCCATGTTCTAAGATTTATATTTAAAATACTTTTCGAAATGAACTATTTCCATAGAAACTACTTCTTTCTTCAGCCTTAACCACAGTACTGTGGTCACGTATACCACCTCACGATAGTGCACTCAATTTTCACTGACGATGGCAGTCGATACCACTGCCGAAACGTCTGCTTTTGTAGAAAACATTGGATCAAGCCCAAACAGCCCAGGAAGGAATTTTAACAACAAACTACTTCTTTGCTACCGATAACGTAGTACACATGACATATAAATAAAAATTATCCCCTCCCTCTTCAAATATAATTTTCATTTATAGAAAATTACCCCCCCACCCCGTTCAACTAGCCTCTTCATTTATAGATATTTCATCTACGTTTCTACAGTAGATTATTAAGATCTTCTTATCAGGATACTTTATATATCAAAATTAATTACTTTACTCTGTTACAACAAAAAATGTTTCTGGTAAACTACCCTTTCCCCGTAACCGATCTTCACCAAAATCAATAGGCCATGAGTCCTCTACAACTCAGGTACATATGTAAAAAATTATTTGATTCTGTTTGAATTTACGGCAGTTATCGTTCTTCATAAAAACAATTACTCTTGTTAAAACATAAAATGTGGCAGGTAAACTACCCCTCTCCCTTAACCGATCTTCACCAAAATCAACAGGCCTTCAGTCTTTTACAATTGATGAACGTATGCAAAACATTATTTGATTCTGTTTGAATGTGCGACAGTTTCGTTCGTCATAGAAAAAATTACCGTTGTTAAAACATAAAATGTTGCAGGTAAACTACCCCTTTCCCTTAACCGATCTTCACCAAAATCAACAGACATTGAGTTCTCTATACCCCAGAAAGGTATGCAAAATAATATTTGATTCTGATTGAATTTACGGCAGTTATCATTCGTCATAGAAAAAATTACCCATGTTAAAACATAAAACGTTGCAGGAAACTACCCCTTTCCGTTAACCGATCTTCACAAAAAAAAGGTCTTGAGAACTCTACAATTCAGGGCTGTATGCAAAACATTATTTGATTCTGTTAGAAATTACGGCTGTTATCGTTTGCCATAGAAAAAAATCGACACACACACACACACACACACACACACACACACACACACACACACACACACACACACACACACACACACACAGTGACGATTTAAATTAAAAAAAAATAATAATAATAAAAATATAAAAAAAAACGAAAGTAAGTAAGTACTTTAAATCGCAGATTAAACCAAATACCACTGAACTAACTCATAATAGTAACGAGAATTAAATTAAGAAAATCTAACTAAATAAGCAATTAAAAAATCGGAATGTAAAAGTTAAGAATAATAAGTTAACCCTTTAGTAAATTTATCATGCGTTGACCTGCCTATTCCGGACACAACGTGCATATCGAACCGGCAGTAAATTAGAAATATCTGTAAATCATAATGTAAATAATTATTAATTTGAAGTCACAAGTAGTAGTTATAATAATCCCTGTAAACTAGATAAGTATAGATAATTTATTTTGTCTTACTATAAGAATGTATTATAAATAAAGAGTTGGTTAGGGAAGTCTACCAGAACGTGGAAAGAATCTCGGAGACTATGCAGAAGAGGAGGCTGACATTTCTCGCGCATCTATACAGAATGGACAAAAATCGATTAACCAAACAAATATTCGACTACCTCTGGAAGAAGAAGACCACTACAACGTGGATTAAGGAAGTTGGAAAAGATTTAGAAAAGTCGAATATCACAGACTCCCAAATGTTAGAAAGAAGTGAATTTAGGAGTACAGTGAAAAATCTGGAATTGTTTCAAGATGCAGGAAGACCTAATAGAAGTGGGCGAACTTGGACAGAAGTCAAAGGAAACAAGCCAGAGAGCGTATGAAGGAGTATTGGAGACAGAGGAAACTCCAGGCAAAGAAAAAGAAATAAAGTTGTAGCGTGATCCTAAGTGGTCAATTCGGAAAAAAAAAAAAAAAAAAAAAAAAAAAAAAAAAAAAAAAAAAAAAAGGAACTATATTATGGCGGAGTACTCACTCCGCGTCGTTGCAATCTACCTGTTTTGTAACAATGCAAGAGTAACGATGCGGCGTTCAGACTGTAAACACCTCCAAGCGAGGGCTCTTCAGAAAATGTTTGTTTTTTAAATTTTTAATTGAGTGTTAGCTTCCACTAAAAGCGTGGAGAGCTATATATATATATATATAAGATGTAGTGAGGAATTTTTTAAGAAATGTGGTAATGTAAAAAAAAAGAACTCGTATATAAGGTGATGTCTCAAGTTAATTAAAAAACGAACTCTCGAATATTGTTCGAGTGATGTAATTCAGATAGTAATGTAAAAGAAGAAGATGCAAACACCAGTGCTACGCTGCCAGTAAATATGTGACGTGCACAACTGCAGATACGGACGACTACCACCTAAACAACAGTTACCAGAACCGCCGAGGATTAGCCCGACGTCACGCAGCATAACATCCATCTCCTCATTAATACACCTAGAGGACTTTCACCGGAAACCCGACCCAGATGACTACCCCGACTACCAGAGTATCGAGGATTCACGCCCCAGGACACGGACAGCAAAAGCGTATTTAAGAGGTGACTCGGTGGCTTGTCTACCGAGAATTATGTACATTTAAAAATGTAAGTTTTCATACATGCCAGAGACCTTTTAAAAGACAATAATCATCTCTAAGCATTAAGTTTTAAAAGAAATGTAACCAGTAATTTCTAAAATCATACGTTGTAACATTAATCTTGAGATATAAGTTTTAATCCCTTAACTAAATAATACCATTCTTCAAATGGTGTTCATGTAACAATGCAACCTTCTTGACAAGTAAAGTAAATTTCAGACGTCTTTACTAGATTTAAAGAGACTCGGATCCGAGGTAAAATACATGATCAGTTTGATCCTTGTTTGACAGAAAACCCCTTTTTAACTATTTCAGTATAAAAAATTTTTATGTAATGGGATCTATATATATATATATATATATATATATATATCATTTGTTAATAAAGACATGTCATCTTATTACATATTGAAGTAAGTGCAAAACCTTCCCTTGTGTCCTATAATTATAGTTATTATTATTGTTCTAAGTGTTGTATTGATTTTCAGTTTGTTACAACGTAGGCAGACTGTATAATTGGCTAGCGTCAATTATCAAGGGTTCCCTGGATTTATAACGTAGCCCGGAACGTTATAAAGTTGCGCCACTCTGCTGCTTTGTATAAAAGAATTGATCGTGTACAGAGTGTCACATATAGAATTGCGGCACTCTGTTTTCGTGTGAAATAATTGTTACGTAGTAAAAGAAAAATAGATAACTCTCTGCTGATCTATGCACTCAGTTAATGTATTTCATGTTACCCCAAAAAGGGTAAGTTAAAAAAAAAAAATTAAGCGATTAATACTGTCGCTACCATTAATAGATTATTACACAGTATTAATTTACAATTGTGAATTTATTTTGTATAAGATTACGCACGAACTTGTGTATAATTTATTTAACTTACGCAAAATAATACAAACTATCATTGTATTACACCAATGCAAGTACCTACATGAATTTTAGTGCTTGTCAATCTGTTCAGTCTTTAACAGGTTTATATTGCGACAATTCAAGACCTGTAGTTTCCTGAATATGCCTGCATTGAATGTAAGTTGTATGTCTGTTGTCACCGTGAAACATATAAACTCTTGACTAAAGTGGACCAGGTTAATTACGTGTAAATAAATTCGTAAGTTTAATTTTGTTACTAGAGAGAGAGAGAGAGAGAGAAGTAAAAATAAAAAAATAAAAATCGATAGAATCACCGAAATTAAAATTAGAACGTAAGACATTTAATAACTAAACTCAGCTTATTACGGGCTGTAACTTGTAAAGCGTGTATCATTGCATCGGACTCACCCCTTGTTGAAACTGGCTCCCCCAGTTGAAACCGGTCGATAAAGATAGCCGTCAGCTATTGTTATATAGAACAATACCCAAGTGTATTTCTCGCGTTCCCACGCATACAACAAGTATGCCATTGTTTACAAAGTAAACTAGTCTGACCTACATTCCAGTGAACAGCTGATCGTTGACTTTACAATTACGTCTGTGTGGAATTTTTGTCTTTCTCTTAGAAGAGAGGTTATTCTCTTATGAACAATGCAAATGCATTAACCATGAATTAAATTGTCTATGTAATAAGTGTATAGTGTAGTAAAATAAATTTTGAGTAAATTTTAGTGTATTAGAAACAAGGTAAAAATGGCACAATTTAATCCAGATTTACTATTAAAAGACGAGCTGTCTTATGAAGCTCTTTTGCGTGGTCTACCCCATGCGAATGTAACAGTCGCGGAATTGCGCAAGTCTATACGCGAAAGTGGATTTGATACACCCGCGCAGTGAAGCAACCTAAGCGGACTCGATTATGAGAGCGAGAGAGAAACGTGTAATGCCAAGTATAGTGACTTGACTTTATTGTCCCAAACCCTCCAAGACGAGAATCTCCTGCGGTAATATTGCGGACAACTCAAAGTATAGAACATTTAACCCGGCGAATGAAAAATTTATTGAACTGGCCTAACCTTGCGGAAATACCTCCTGAAGTCCAAAGTTTCGCAGATGAAGCTTTACGTCAATTACCCACTATTATCAACGAATTACGAAGAAAATCCGACTCGTTCCGAATGGATGAAATTGAGAAGTCCTTGAAGAAACTACACATCTCCCCAGTTCAATCCCCTACGGTAGAACACCCTCCACCCAACACGGATCAGGACTCACCCGCCGTATCGCAAATACAACCTACTCGAGAGCAATACCCAAATAAAAATTTAATTACCCCGACTATATTTGAAGCCCCTCCTACCAGTGGTTTCCAGATTCGCCCCGGAATGCACGAATTGACAACCCCGGACGCATCATCTGGTCCTCCTAAAGCGATGCCACAAGTGAATTATAACGCTGACCTCTATGGAAAAATCACTCATCCCGTAGAAAAACTTTTAGCTGAAATCCCATACACCGATGGTTTAAATGTCACTAAACTACTGAATTTCATCAAATATTTCCTGCAGATAAAGGATCTACAGCAGCTAAATGACTGGCAAATTTTGCAAGTCCTCCTACCGAAATGTAAACCCCCGTTAAAGAATCGTGTGATAGAATCATTAAGCTCTACCCTTCCAGTAGAAGAACTGCATACCACAATAATAAAATATTTTATTCCCACCGGCATTTATGAAGAACTTAAAAGAAAGACCGTACTACGAGTACAAGGAAATAATGAGAGATTGGCCCATTACATCTCAGACATCAGGGAGTCCTCTCGACTACTACAAGTAGATTGGAATGAGAGACAGATGGTCGACACCATTTTAGTAGGATTGTCTCCAGAAGAAAGATCTCGTTTAGCGTTGATAAATCGACCCAACACCTTTGCGGATCTAGAACAATGCAGTATCCACTCTTCGAATGTATGGTACTCAGATCAGAACAGACATGCGATGAAATCAGCCGAAGCGAATAGAAATGAATTGCAAGCCCTAGTGCCCGATGTGACAACCCAGCGTGAAAGGCGAGTATGCAATAGACCTCACAATTTGCACAGCCCTGGGAAATCAAATAAAACACAACCTAAAACGGAAGCAAGGTACCCTCCTCGTAATAAGAATATGTGTTATAACAGCGGTAAATATGGACACGTAAGTAGAAACTGTAACAACAAGCAATACGAACGTAAACACCCTAATCCAAAAAACATGTAAGGCAGGGAGACCCGAAATCCTGTGTCTTCCGCAGCAACTTGAGATCCGATAAACCCAAAGAAATGTACAAAAAAAAAGGGGGAAGGAAAAGAAACACTAGAGAAATAGATCCCTATGTTAGAAAGTTTATTGAAAAATGTAACGCGATAACTAAATGTAATTGGACTATAAGCCTATTGCCCTTAATACAAATTGACCTAGGTGTTACCTCCACCATCGCATTAATCGATTCTGGATCTACGAGAACCTTAATCAGTCAAAAGTTAGCAGATAAATTATTCGAACACAACCTAGTGAAACGCAGTCAAGCTGTGAATATAAAATGTGCTACAGCCAATAAACAGAGTATAGTGATAAAACTTAGCATCACCATTAAAGTAAAAATCAAGAATCTAACATGGTTTTTTACAATGTTAGTATGTAATGATTTAGGACCTGACTTAATATTGGGAGCTGACTTCATAAGGAAAACGGGAATGATTCTTGATATCCATGAGCAGAAATATTACTTTAGATTCGATCGTACACGGAACTATAATTTTGATTGTAAAACTGACGAACAAGAAAGTACTAGATCATCTACTGCACACATAGTACACCAAGAGTCTGAATTATCTCATCTAGTAAATAGTGATAGGCTGAGAATGCAAAAATTAATAAAAGAATTTTCCACCGTTCTTACACCTAAGCTAGGACTTACGAAGCTAATAGAATATAAGATCAATCTGAGCGATCACAAAGTAATACGCCTACCCCCATACAAGTTGTCGCCTCCCAAGATGGAAGTGATGAGGAACCATATCAACAAGTTGTTAGAACAAGGAGTCATTGAACCCTCTACGTCTCCGTATTCATCACCCTCCTTTTTAGTACCAAAAGGTCACGACAAACATAGACTAGTTGTGGACTACCGGCAATTAAATAAACGAATAGAATTTGAATCTATCCCGCTTCCAGACATCCATAGTGCTTTTCATTACTTCACAAAAGCGAAAGTCTTTACGGTAATGGGTCTAAATCAAGCATTTCACCAAATACCCCTTTCGGAGGAATCCAAACGTCTAACCGCGTTTGCTGTTCCTTTCAACCTGTACCAATTTACTAGAGTACCCTTTGGAATATCTCAAGGAAGTTCCGTATGTAGTAGACTATTAGAAAGAATATTTCATGATATTAAATTTAAATATGTGTATCACTACTTGGACGACATCGTAATCTATAGCGAATCGATGGAACAACATCTTAAACATCTACGTGAAGTGTTATCTCGATTACAAAAAGCAGGATTAACAGTTAATCCCAAAAAGGTAAATTTTGCAGTCCCACAATTTTCGTTTTTAGGTCACATCGTGAAAGCCAACGGAAAGGTAAGCACTGACCCCGAACGAACCCGTGCAATCAGAGAATTTTTACCCCCGCGAGATGCAAAAGGTATAGCCCGATTTTTGGGAATGGTAAATTATTTCCACAAGTATATTCCCCATCTTGCCGAAATAGCAGCACCGCTGAATGCCTTAAGAAAGAAGGGAGCGAAATTTGAATGGACTGCACAACACCAAAATGCGTTCGAACAACTAAAAGAAAGCATCATATCTCCCCCAGTATTACAACTAGCAGATTTCACGAAACCTTTCGTTGTTCAGACCGACAGTTCAAGTGTAGCTTTAGGTGCAGTTATCTATCAGGAAATAGAAAACAGTAGACTACCGATTAGTTATGCGTCACGAACATTGAATGACCAAGAAAGAAAATATTCCGCATATGAATTGGAATGTTTAGCCATTGTTTTTGCGTTTGAGAAGTTAAAACCCTTTCTAGAACATAAAGAATTCCTTTTGGAAACTGATAATCAAGCATTATCTTGGTTACTGAATCACCCTAAACAGTTAGGACGTATTGGAAGATGGGTATTGAGGTTAAACTGTTACAACTTCAAAGTGCAGCATATTAAAGGTACACAAAACGTAGTCGCTGATACCCTGTCCCGTATGTTCCAGTCGCCCACTAATATTCCCGAAAACAAGGAGAGTCTGGAAACACCCATTGTTAACACCGTAATTACTGAATTCCCCCTTGCTTTTACCAACATTGCTCAATATCAACAACAAGACCCTCTTCTTAAACCGATTATAGAACAACTTGAGCAAGGAATTAAATCAGAGAAATATGTATTAAGTAAAAGAATATTACGCCACAAAATAGGAAATGGAAAGGAATTAAGGATAACTGCCCCTGATGTGATTAAGCCCATGCTGATGGAGTACTTCCATTCATCCACCATTGGAGCCCATATGGGAATCAATAAAACAATACATCGCATTCGAAAGGAATATCATTGGAACAATATGAACAGCGAAATAGCTAATTTCGTAAAAAGGTGTAATTTATGCGCTCTCAGTAAACCGGCAAGAAACAGTCAGGTAAGCCAGTTAATTTCAGAAATCCCTACTACCCCTTTCTCTAAACTTTATTTAGACTTTTCAGGTCCCTACCCACGATCTAAATCAGGTAATACTATGCTACTCATATGTGTAGATTCGTTCACCAAATTTGTTTGGATGTATCCCATGCGGCGAGCGTTAGGCCGGGAACACACTTGGCGTTTTTTTCCGATCGGATTTTTTGCCGTCGACGCCGTACCAGTAGTGGCGGGTGGGATCTTATGGCGACGTACACATTCAGTGGAAAAATGGACGATCGGATTTTTTAACGCCGACGGTAGAAATGCAGCCGCCCACTGCCACTACATTCGTCGGATTTTGTACCGACTTCCCCCGGCGGTGGCCTACGTGACTAAATGCACGGAGACACACTCATCGTCCAGTCTACCGACAGCCGCTGTGGTGTGCGTTGATCATGGCCGAAATGGATGTTGTAATCGACACAGAATTATTAATTCATTTTGTTCAAGCAAGGCCTGTACTGTGGGACAAAACATTGGAGATTTTCAAAGATAGGAACGCCACAAGGAATGCGTGGCATGAAGTTTGTCTGGAACTGCTGAAGGATTTTGATAACCTGGAAGACAGCAAAAAGAATGACTTTGGTAGGTACAAATAATTTTAATGCTATTGAATTGACCTTAAATTTATTTATTTATTTTTTTTTTACAATTGTAAATTTACTAACAAATATGTAGATGACAGTATTTTAGTTTATGGACAGAGGTAAAATACAAGAAATTAATGCATCTTTTAACAACTAAACAAAAGTAACTAAAGTAACTAAAAAAACTAAAAGCAAATAAATAAAAAGCCAATCATGTGTATGGTTAATGCTTATGTTTTCTGGTTTCACGAATCTGGGCCCTCAGATCTTTGACATCTGCCAGGGAATGCTTCCAACACTTGACATGAAGTACTTGCAGAGAATGTTTCTCACGTTGTTGGCTTTCAAACCTCCTCTTATATTGCACGGTATTTGGATGTCTTCAAGTCCTGTAATTGATGTAGTATCCTCAACTACGTACCCATCTCTAGCTCTAACATAATTATGAAGCACAATACAGGCCTTGACAATATCTGTAGCAAAATCAGGTTGTACATTCAAGGGACGGTGGAAAATTCGCCATTTATTAGTGAGTATTCCGAAACTGCATTCTATGTACCTTCTCGCTCTACACAGTCTGTAGTTAAATACCCTCTTTTCAACAGTCAAATGGGTACCAGCGTATGGTCTCAACAAATGTTTATGTAAGCCAAATGCTGCGTCAGCAACAAAGAAATAAGGTACTTTCGGGCTTTCTGTTCCTGGTAGGCACATCTCTTCCGGTAGTTTATGTGAACCACTTAGAACTGATTTCCACAGCTTAGTATCTTTGAAAATAGACGAGTCACAGTCTTTTCCATAACTTCCAATGTTCACGAAAGTAAATCGGTACGAACTGTCTGCGATAGCCATTAACACGATTGAATAATAATCTTTATAACTGAAGAACATTGAGCCACTTCCCGCTGGACACACGAGACGGATGTGCTTTCCATCTATCGCACCTACACAATGCGGGAAATTTGCTATTGATTCGAATCCCTTTGCTGATTCCTCCCAGGTTTCTTTAGTGGGTGGTGGTATGCACTCACTTTGCAAAACTAGCCACAGAGCTTGACAGACCTCTTTAACAATCAATCTTGCTGTAGATATTCCAATTCTGTACGAATAATGGAGGTCGGCAAATGTGCATCCACTGGCCAAGTACCTAAACACAAAAACATTATTTTAGTGTCAATGCAACACATTTTTTATAGTTAACAAGTTGTACGTATTCAATTTACTTCCTAATTTCGTTTTACTATTTTTTTCCAGGTAGAGAAGTCACGAAAAGGTGGAAACACTTACGTGATGCTTTTGTCAAATCGGAAAAGAAATGCAAACAATCTAAAACAAGTGGTTCACAGGCCTCCAAGAAAAAAAAGTATATATTTAACGATGAGCTACAGTTTCTGCGCAAAGTATACGTGGAAAGAGAAACAGAAGAAAGCTGTAACAATGGAGATGAAGATATTGAAGAACTAAGTGCTGCATCAGTACCTCCGGCAGTGACTGAAATTGAAGGAACACCCAGAGCAGTTGTTTCAAAAGCAAAACCACCTACAAGACAACATAAAAAGATGGATGAAGTCGACTTAAAAATTTTGCAGGCATTACAGGAAAAAGAACCTGAGAAAAAAAACGACAAACTGCCATTCTTTGAAAGTTTGTTGCCTCATGTAGACAAGTTTGATGACAATCAGTGGCTTCAATGCCAAATGGAAATGCTTCAAGTCATTTCGAAAATTAAAAATGCATACCTCAAACTCATAATGTAAACAACCATTCTACTTCCCAGATCCAGCAGTTTAATCAACCATCAAAATTAAAGTTTACTCAACCTGTCAATGTTCCCCACATGTCTCAACAAGCGTTTGCGACTCACATGCTGTCACCTCAGTTTACAAGTACTCCAGTTCCAGCACAACAAATGACCTGCTCTACTTTCACAAATTTTCAGCATATTTCAAATGAACCCCAGGATAAAAGTTTCGCTCCTCAGCATTACGAAAAATATTGTCAAATGGTCAGGGATGATAATTTTCAGCCTTCTCGCAGCCCTTCTGGAACTTCAACATCATCGAACACTATTGATTTTACAGAATTGTAATTAATCGTGATCAAATATTGCCAAACATGTAATAAAATGATGTAGCTTATTCTGTGCAAAAATATATGGTTTTATAATTAAAAGTTGTCGGGTGAATTTATTCCCAATACTCTAATTTTTACTTACCTTAAAGTTATTGCCAGCATTTCCACCGGTTGAATACAATTCCTCAGTCTAGTATTTTCCCGTTGTACGTGATTTTTCAGCAGGTTGTGCAGTTCATCGAATGACGAAATCGACATCCTGAAATAATTGAAAAATTTTTCTTCGTCGTTTCTCAAATCAGGAAACAAAGTGTAAAAGGCTCCAACTTCCTCTCTCCTTTGATTAATCGGATGCACCCAAATAAGTCTATTTTTTCGCTTCCTCTTCAATCGACGACGAAATAACAATAATGCGAGAAGTTGTTTTCTGTTCATGTTAATACACAGCACAATAAGATAACGACAATAGACACTTGCTGCATGGTGGTCAGTGATCGACTGGCGGAGGTGGCGTGGTTGTGACGGATATTTTACCGCCCAGTGTGTAATGCTACAATTTTGCTATAGCGTCGACGGCAAAAAAACCGATCGGACAAAAACGCCAAGTGTGTTCCCGGCCTTAGCGTCGACGACTGTAAAAATATTACAGGAGAGATTATTTAAAGATTATGGTACACCTGTAAGTATAGTGTCAGATAACGGACCACAATTTAAGGCGAAGGAATTTAAGAATATGTGTTTCAAGTTAGGAATAGACCATATTACCACGACTGAGTATCGACCGCAAGGCAATATTGCTGAAAGGTATCTGCGAAACCTCAAATCTGCATTAATCGCCTACCATGCGAACGATCATACGTCTTGGGACCAGAACCTATCCTGGATACAATACGCCTTTAATTCAGCTTATCACGAAGGACATAAGTCTACCCCATTTGAGTTACTGTATAAATACAAACCAAACCACCCCTTGTCCACTAAATGTAAAATACATGACTTGCTACCTCCGCAAATAATGGATAAGCAGATTAAACAAATCTGGAATAAAGCTCGCGCGAATTTAAGAGCGAACTTAGAGAAATCGCGAAAATACCACGAGAGAAATATTCATAACAATAACAATTTAGTTAGGTACCAAGTCGGTGACTTAGTAATGTACAAGACACCCGACTAGTAGTGCAATTGATAAGACCACCTCTAAACTATCATACCGATGGTGTGGTCCTTACCAAATCCAGAAGTACTTAACCCCAGTTACCGTAGCCCTGTACGAACCTGCGACTCAAGAATATGTACGAAGAACACATATTTCGCAGATAAAATTGTATAAAAGGAAAAGAGGAAATAGCATCGCCAAAAATAAAAAAAGGTAATACTAGGTAGACAAGTTATCTTGTACCTCAGTAACCATGCTAAGTGTTAATCGTAGAATTGGGAATAAGGCCTGATCAACCTTAGATCCTGTTCAGCGAAAGATGAGCAAAATGAGTAGTCAGCTGACTACTAAAGGACCACCAACTGAAAACGAAATGAGAAATTATTTAGAAAGTAACTCTAGGAAGAGAGTAACCAAAACCCAAAGAAAAAACCGGTAGTAGATTTAAGTAATAGAAATAAGAAGTTTTGTGTTTTAAAATGTAGACCTTAAGTGTGAATTTTATGTAATAAAAAAAGGTAGTTTGTAAAAAAAAATATATATATATACATATATATGTATATTGTTTTATACTCAGCAGAAATAAATGTGTATAACAATGCCAATAACTAAGTGAAAGAAAGAGGGAAAAGGAAGAGAGAAATTCCGCACAGTAACGGCAAGCATACTCCCAGTACTCCCACTTTCGAATTTTCCTTATTAAGATTCCCCATGTCGATTTTAAGCGGCGGAGTATGTGACGATTTATAAAATAAAAAAAACGAAAGTAAGTAAGTACTTTAAATCGCACGATTAAACCAAATACCCCTGAACGAACTCATAATAGTAACGAGAATTAAATTAAGAAAATCTAACTAAATAAGTAATTAAAAAATCGGAATGTAAAAGTTAAGAATAATACAGTTAACCCTTTAGTAAATTTATCATGCGTTGACCTGCCTATTCCGGACACAACGTGCATATCGAACCGGCAGTAAATTAGAAATATCTGTAAATCATAATGTAAATAATTAATATTTTGAAGTCACAAGTAGTAGTTATAATAATCCCTGTAAACTAGATAAGTATAGATAATTTATTTTGTCTTACTATAAGAATGTATTATAAATAAAGAGTTGGAACTATATTATGGCGGAGTACTCACTCCGCGTCGTTGCAATCTACCTGTTTTGTAACAATGCAAGAGTAACGATGCGGCGTTCAGACTGTAAACACCTCCAAGCGAGGGCTCTTCAGAAAATGTTTGTTTTTTAAATTTTTAATTGAGTGTTAGCTTCCACTAAAAGCGTGGAGAGCTATATATATATATATATATATATATATATATATATATATATAAGATGTAGTGAGGAATTTTTTAAGAAATGTGGTAATGTAAAAAAAAAGAACTCGTATATAAGGTGATGTCTCAAGTTAATTAAAAAACGAACTCTCGAATATTGTTCGAGTGATGTAATTCAGATAGTAATGTAAAAGAAGAAGATGCAAACACCAGTGCTACGCTGCCAGTAAATATGTGACGTGCACAACTGCAGATACGGACGACTACCACCTAAACAACAGTTACCAGAACCGCCGAGGATTAGCCCGACGTCACGCAGCATAACATCCATCTCCTCATTAATACACCTAGAGGACTTTCACCGGAAACCCGACCCAGATGACTACCCCGACTACCAGAGTATCGAGGATTCACGCCCCAGGACACGGACAGCAAAAGCGTATTTAAGAGGTGACTCGGTGGCTTGTCTACCGAGAATTATGTACATTTAAAAATGTAAGTTTTCATACATGCCAGAGACCTTTTAAAAGACAATAATCATCTCTAAGCATTAAGTTTTAAAAGAAATGTAACCAGTAATTTCTAAAATCATACGTTGTAACATTAATCTTGAGATATAAGTTTTAATCCCTTAACTAAATAATACCATTCTTCAAATGGTGTTCATGTAACAATGCAACCTTCTTGACAAGTAAAGTAAATTTCAGACGTCTTTACTAGATTTAAAGAGACTCGGATCCGAGGTAAAATACATGATCAGTTTGATCCTTGTTTGACAGAAAACCCCTTTTTAACTATTTCAGTATAAAAAATTTTTATGTAATGGGATCTATATATATATATATATATATATATATATATATATATCATTTGTTAATAAAGAGATGTCATATTATTACATATTGAAGTGAGTGCAAAACCTTCCCTTGTGTCCTATAATTATAGTTATTATTATTGTTCTAAGTGTTGTGTTGATTTTCAGTTTGTTACAACGTAGGCAGCCTATATAATTGGCTAGCGTCAATTATCAAGGGTTCCCTGGATTTATAACGTAGCCCGGATGTTATAACACACACACACACACACACACACACACACACACACACACACACACACACACACACACACACACACACACACACATCGAAAAATTGACTTTTATTCATGTTTTGAGTGTAGTACAATCAGAATCTGCAATAATCTCGAACACGATTTTTTTTGCCATCACCATACTTCCATTTCCTTAAGGAACATGGAAGTAAAACACACTGCTCTACGATAAAAACAACAGTGTACTTCATAAACGATTTTTCCCAGTAATTTTTACTTCCATGTTCCATAAGGAAATGGAAGTATGGTGATGGCGAAAAAAATTGTGTTCAAGATAACTGCAGATTCTGATTGTACTACCCTCAAAACATGAAAAAGTCATTTTACTTCCATGTTCCTTAAGGAAATTGAACTATGGTGATGGCAAAAAAATCGTGTTCGAGATTATTGCAGATTCTGATTGTACTACCCTCAAAACATGAAAAAAGTCGTTTTCGAAAAGTGTGTGTGCGTGTAGATTTTTTTCTATGGGAAACGATAACAGCCGCAAATTCAAACAGAATCAAATAATTTTTTGCATACAGCCGTGAATTGTAGAGTTCTCAAGACCTGTTGTTTTTGGTGAAGATTGGTTATGGGAAATGGGTAGTTTACCTGTCATCTTTAATGTTTTAACAAGAGTAATTGTTTCTATGACGAACGATAACTGCCGCACATTCAAACAGAATCAAATAATGTTTTGCATGCATCCCTGAAGTGTAGAGGACTCAAGGCCTGTTGATTTTGGTGAAGATCGGTTAAGGGAAAGGGGTAGTTTACCTGCAACATTTTATGTTGGAACAAGAGAAATTTTTTCATGACGAAAGATAACTGCCGTAAATTCAAACAGAATCAAATAATTTGTTACATATATTCCTGAGTTGTAGAAGACTCAAGGCCTGTTGATTTTGGTGAAGATCGGTTACGGGGAAAGGGTAGTTTACCTGAAACATTTTTTGTTGTAACAAGAGTAAAGTACTTAATTTTGATAAATAAAGTATCCTGATAAGAAGATCTTGAGAATCCGTTGTAGAAACGTAGATGAAATATCTATAAATGAAGAGGCTAGTTGAACGGAGTGGGGGTAATTTTCTATAAATGAAAATTATAGTTGTAGGGGGAGGGGATAATTTGTATGTGTACTACGTTATCGGCAACAAAGTAGTAGTTTGTTGTTAAAATTCCTTCCCAGGCTGTTTGGCCGTAGTCCAATGTTTTCTGCAAAACCAGACGTTTCGGCAGTGCGGTCGACTGCCATCATCAGTGAAAATCGAGTGCGATAACGTGTGGTGGTATACGTTAGTGACCACAGTGCTGTGGTTAAGGCTGAAGCAATAAGTGGAAAGAAGTAGTTTCTAAGGAAACATTTCATTTCGTAAATGATTTTAAATATAATTCTTAGAACATGGAAGTCCTGTATGGTTCTCCATACCGATATTTTCGAAAAGTGTCTGTGGGTAGAATTGTTTCTATGGCACACGATAACGGCCGCAAATTCAAACAGAATCATATAATTTTTTGCATACAGCCCTGAACTGTAAAGGACTCGAGGCCTATTGTTTTTGGTGAAGATCGGTTAAGGGAAAGGGGTAGTTTACCTGCAACGTTTTACGTTTTAACAAGAGTAAATTACTTAATTTTGATAAATAAAGTATCCTGAAAAGAAGGTCATAATAATCCACTGCAGAAAGGTAGATGAAATATCTATAAATGAAAAGGGTACTTGAAGGGGGAGGGGTAATTTTTTTAATAACTTAAAATGGTAGTTGATGGAGGAAGTAAATTTTATGTTTTATATGTGTAATACGTTAATGACAACAAAGACGTAGTTTCTATGGAAACATTTCATTTCACTTTAACAAAATTCTATATTTTTTCTATTATGACATGAGGATTATAAACTAATATGTGCATGTGTGTATGTATGAAAAATATATATTTTTCTCCTTTGGAAAATTGTTTGCCCCTCCTTGAAAATATTTTGACCTCCCTGATGGCTAGTTATTTACTAGCCTGTGTGGAATATAGCGTTATGACATGATCAGAATGGTGGGTGTTAAACAGGAGACACAAACGTATTAAGGAAGAAATGTTTTGCTGAGAAATTTATAATTGTACGGGTGAACAGAATAGTCGTTCAGGAAATCAGAAGACAAATGGAAAGAAAGAAATCAAGACTCGATTTTAAAAAAGAAAAATGACTAGTATAGTATTGACAGGAAAGACTTTGATAACACTATAGACATCCCTCGGCCCCTCGCAGCGAGAGTCCAATTTCATTACAGGAATCAGATCGCAGATACCTTTAGCTAGCTCTTCGTTCGACCTACAGACATTTTATACAAAAGTACAGTCCTTCCTCACGAAGGTTGAGGATAGTCTTAATCCACCTGACATGTTGGTACCATTTTAGCTGATACGTAATTTTTTCAGAACTCAAGCATCCACTTATTTAATTAATATTTAAATGATTTTAAATATAAATTTAAGGACATGGAAGTCATGTATGGTTCTCCATACCGATTTTTTTGGTTAATCTTTGATAAATTATATCAGATTCCTCTTCGGAAATTGTACACAGTTTTCAAAACGAGAAATTCTAAATAATAATTACCACTACACGAGCCAAGTCGAGTTTTAACTCAACCCCTTGGCATCCGTCTGTCTGTTTGGGTAGGATAATAAACCGATTTTTGTAAAACTTAGCAAGCGAATCCATACTTTTCCGCGCACGCCGCTATTGTCTTTTTTTTGGGATTAATCTTCATAAAAATAGAGGGGGCCAGGAGGCAAAAATGTGGTCAGAATTAAAAAAAAAAAAATCCATGTGCGGTATCAAGTTTAAGAAAAACTGAATAGTCTCCAGTTTTGGAAGTTTCAAAGTTTTAAGATATCGGAGCCGAAAAAAGGTATCAAACTTTTGACAGAATTGTAAATATCCATTCTTATAACAGATTTTCAGTAAATTTTAACCCAAATTTAAATGCAATGTTTATTCTGAAAATGTTTTTAACTTTAGGGGCACACGAGCCAAGAACAGAAGTCATTACTTTTTAAAACGTTTTTCTCCACTCGCTGTGGTGTCTGTCTGTCCGGGTGGAATCTTGCGATTGATTTTTAACTACCTTCCAGACTAGCTAGAGCTTTGAAATTTGGCACACTTATGTATCTCCGATGACAATACAATAATCCATTGAAAAAATTGTGAAAATTGTGAATTTTGCAAAATTGTTAAAATTTAAAATTTTGCACACTTATGTATCTCAGATGACAACAATACAATAATCCATTGATGAAAATGTAAAATCAATTTTAATAAAAAAAAATCAAGAAAATTGTCAATTTTGCAAAATTATGAAAATTTGAAATTGTGCACACTTTGGCATTTTGAAACCACTTTCAACAAAGTATCAATCTACTCATTGAAAACACAATTCAAAATGTAATATAAAACTTCACACATCAAAACAATAACAGTAAACAATATTTCTGCAGTAGTACACGTTTTTCAGCTGTTTAACAAGTGTACCAACATTGGAAAGAAACATTATAGAGGTATAAATACGCGTGAATGTATAAAAGACACTATTTACATTTTGCGTTACTATGGAAACAAAAATCAACGCTGTATTGAGTCAAAAAAACAAAAAATACTTATAGTTATCCGATTTTCATGATTTTTATACCATTTTATTCAGAAAAGTGTAAAGAAAAATATAAAAATAAAACCGCAATTTGCTAGCATATAAAAACAAAAGTGTATGCTAGTGTTTGTTAAGTGAAACAAAAGTGTATGCTAGTGTAATATTAACGTATTCTGAAAGATGCCTACTAACTCGCGTGTTCGTGCGCTTGTGTGGTTACAAAGGACAGTTGTGCTTTAAGTACTTCTTTGTAAGAGCCGCTTCTTTGTAATGATGAAGGAGACGGCGACTCAAAAGAAGCGACGATTGGAGAAGAAGCGACAACACTATCGGCTCAAGCGTTCGTAAGAAACGGCTGAAGTTAAATTAAAGCGACTTGTAAATCGTAAAAAACGCGTGTCACAAGCTCGTGCTATTGAAACCGACAACCAACACGCTTATCGTCTTGCTAAAGATCGAGAACGCAAATCGCAAGCTCGTGCTATTGAAACTAAAGACCAACGCGCTTATCGTCTTGCTAAAGATCGAGAATAACTTCTCAAGCTCGTGCGATGGAAAATGACGATCAACGCGCTTCTCGACGCGAAAGAGATACAGTATACACCTCTCAAGCACGACTCTATGAGACAGAACAAAAGCGTAAGGATATACAGCAATGTCGCCGCGATGCTCGTGCTCAGCGTGCTGCTGATGCGCAAGAGTTCCATAAGGAAATCAACAACTTCTGCGATAGGACATGTGATATCTGCACAAAGCAGTGTTAACGCTAATCAAGTGGTAAAATATCATATGATTGCTGCCAAATCATATCTACCTCCGGAACTCACGAACAAAAACGTATTGGAAGTTTGCCATCGATGTCATTGTCATTTGAAAAACAATCCCAAGACTAAACATCCATCAAAGGCGTACTGGAATAATATGGAGCCCGGTGACATTCCAAGTGAAATTAAAGTTCTCACTCAGTTTGAGCAAAAACTCTTGTCTTCCATGATACCTTACGTTAAAATAGTCAAATTCGACGGCAGATATGGCCAATGGTCAAATTCAAAGGCCAGGCCACGCTGTTCGCACTTGACATTTTCGAGGTAAGCGAGAAGCTGCCTTCTATGTTGCCTCGCGACAGTGATAATGCGGGAATGGTTGTAGTCACAGAGACTCTCGAAAATTTAAATATCTCTCGTGAATACACAATTTCACGCGAACGGGTGTATGCTGCGCTTAGCTGGAAAACAAACAATCCGCTTTTATAAGGACGTGACAATCAACGAATTTGCAAGACTCGACCGACAAGACATGATTCACGTTGTTCCAGCTGAGCCACAACAGAAGCAAGCTTATTGCAATGAGGCTCATAGCAACGATAATTTTGCCAATGATGATCAGTTGCAAAGTGCATATATGCCAATTTGTGACGCTTCAAGGATGGCTCGCGCTTCCTGGCATCAGGGTCGGAGTGACATTTTCAATTCCAGTTACGCTGGTTCGCAGTGCTTTGCTATGGTCACAGCAAATATTATTAGAGCCACCATTCTTCCTCCTGGTCGTTGGACGACTAATATCTTGAACCAGAATATGATTGAAGCGGATGGTTTTTGTGCGCTAATTCACTTTGAGACTGAAACAAGAGGTGGGGAGGCGTTTCCAATACCTCCTGATGGCTACCAGCAACTACGCAATCTGGACGTAGTCAAGAACGATATTCTAATGTTTGACAATTCGTTCGAGCTCGTTTATGATGACAACTGGCTATGCCAGGGCAGCTTGATGGATCGCATGAATGATGGAATCATCGGCCGAACTTTGCAAAATCCTGTTAGTCATTAGTTTGCAGAACATCAAGCTGGCGTTCTTGTTGTTGCGTCAAAGTCATTAGGCCTCATGCACTTCAATGAAAAGTATTACTTTACCGACTCGCATGCTTGCGGCATCAAAGGTGCAAGCGCACGATGTGGTGACGGTAAAGCATGCATCATTGAATGCGACACGACTGAGGAATTTGTTCGCATTTGTCGACGCACCGTTCACTTGAAAAATGAACCTTTTGTGATTTACTTCATCGACGTGCGTGTGAAGGGCGTTGTCGTTCAGATGGATGAATGTTTGCGACAACATCAGCATGATATACCACAAGCAACTCATGATGATCCCGTGGTTGATGTGCATCCTATGGTTGATACACAGAAAAGCATATTCATGTTCAGACATCAGTCATGGCTCCTATCGATGTCGCTCAGCCAGATATTGACGAAGTATTAGATGATGCATTTGTTGATGGCGAAAATTTAAACGAAATTAAACTAAGACGAAGGACAATATTGTTAACATAAATCACGAATTAAGAGCAGAAGAGTATTCGTGGTGGATGCTTTTTCCGTATGGAAACAATGGTTTGAAGGAGAACCTGAAGTGATTATTACGCCATTAGATTACTTTCAATCGAGAATCCTTGGTCGCGATACACGGTTCCAGCGCAGTGACTATCTCTTCTATGCGCTTTCGATGAACGAATATCTCAAAATTCAGTCCACTATTTCTGCTTGCTGCAAGAAGGTAAGAGGACAAGAGGGAGCTGTCGAAGATCTTCACCTCTACATGCGAAACTTACGTGGGTCTGCAGCATACTGGCGAATGGCGCATAACGAATCGATAGCGCAAATTCGTTGCATTGGACCACCAACTTGGTTCTTAACATTGAGCTGCAATGACATCAACTGGCCAGACATGCGAAGAGCTCTCTTGATTGCTGAGAAACGATCGAATGAGGACCCAACAAATATCAGTGTTGACGAATCGCAGCGTCTTATTGAACAATACCCGGTTGTAGTCAGCCGTCATTTCATGAGGAGATTTAATGCCTTCATGAAATATATTAATAACAACGCGAAGATTTTAGGTGGCAAAGTTAGAGATTACTGGTGGCGTGTGGAATTTCAAAATCGAAGCAGTCCGCACATCCACATGGTTGTTTGGATTGAGAATGCACCTTCATTCGAGACCGAAGAAGGAATTGAACTAATCAATGCAGTAATCTCATGCCGACTCCCATCTGAATCTGAAGATCCTGATATGCACAATTTGGTTAAGCGCAATCAAACGCATCACTACACTCATACATGTTACAAAAACAACTCTAAAACATGTCGCTTCGCCTTTCCGCGTAAGCCGTGTCAGCACACTCGCATTGTTGCTCAAACTTCAGACGAGTTCATACGAAATGGCGGACGGTTCTGCATTCTGAAGCGACGAACTGTGGAAAAATTGATAAATAACTACTGCTCCGCGATCCTTCAATTGTGGGATGGCAACATTGATATTCAGCCATGTGGAACGAACGAGGCAATCGCCCATTACGTTGCGCAATATATCGCAAAGTCTGAGCCCGTAAACTTGAATCAGGGTATTGCAGAGGCGATCACACGAATTCATCAAGAAGATTCAAATGTTGCTCGCAAGTTGTTTAATGCGTATTATTGAACACGCGTAAGCCTGAACAACGATATCACGTCCTGAAGTTTGACGGCAATCAGGCAACGGGAGTGTGCTCCAACATCTTTGAGCGATACGAGAAGCGCCCTACAAATCATTTAGAATACAACTTCAAGGATATGAGTTTGATTGAGTTTGCAATGCAATTTGAGCCATGCTACACCAACAAAGGCGACACTGAAGAAAGCCTTGATGAAGACGATGTGGAACAGTCACAACAAAGGTGAAAGCTCATTACTCTCACAGACAAATCAAAAATGGTTGTACGAAATTTCCCAGCGGTCGTACGAGTGCCATTCTTCATGATGCACACGGATCCCGAGAACTACTTCTATAGCCTTCTTCTTCAATATCAGCCTTACGAATCTGAGAGTGCTCTGCCCGGAGAGTTTGATAATGCGCGAGATGCATTCCTTGCCCGTGAACAAGAATTGAAGGAGAAGAGCAAACACATGGAGGCTTTCCGCAAAATAGATCGCCAACTTGAGATCGCTTTCAACCAAGCTCATGCATTCGATATTCTGCAACGATCCCAAGAGTTTGTTGAAGAAGAGCTCGAGGAAGAAATTCCCGACCAAGGTATGACTGATGAACAATTCCAATCGGCTTGTGCTGCGATGAACATCAAGCAGCGAGAGCTCTTCTCTGCAGTCACTCGCAGCATTCAGGACAGCTGAGCGGAAGCAAACAACGCCTCAGGCTGTTTGTGACTGGCGGAGCTGGAGTCGGCAAGACCTTCACTTTTAATGCACTGAAAAATCAAGTCAATCGCTGCTTCGGCAAAAATGCAGTGAAAGTTGCAGCTTTAACGGGTGTAGCTGCGAGACTAGTCGGTGGATCAACTCTACATACTATGCTCAAGTTACCGGTTCAAAAGGATGGCTTCATTGTCTCCAACATGCCGATGTTGACGGGAAATTATTTAAGATTATGCGAAAGCAGTAGAAGGATATTGAGTACATCTTCATGGATGAAATTTCGATGGTCCCTTACGAGATGCTTTGCATGATCGACTCGCGATTAAGACAGCTCAAGAATAAGGATGATGAAGCATTTGGAGGTCTCAACATCATGCTGTTTGGTGACTTGATGCAGCTTCCACCCGTTAAGGGAGCTCAGGTTTTTGAACAACCAGTACGATTCTTACCAGCACCATACCTCTGGCGCTACTTCAGATTGGTTGAGCTTACCGAGAATATGCGCCAGCAGGGCGACACGTGTTTTGCCGATCTGCTCAATGCTCTTCGAATTGGTGACCTCAAGGGTCCCCACTTTGACTTGCTGCTGTCGAAGACGTTGGTGGATGCAACAGGCGAATTCGCCTTGAACAAGGCGATTCGCATCTATCCATTGAGAGCGCAAGTAGATGGCCACAATAATGCTGTTCTTGAGTACTACCGATCACAGGGAGAGAGAATATACAAAATAACGGGGCAAGATCATGTAGCCGATGCTACGCGCAATGTCGAAAATGTCAACTTGGACAATATCATCCCAGCCGACATCAACAAGACTGGGGGCTTGCCCAAGGATTTGGAGATATTTATCGGTGCAAAAGTAATGTTACGATCCGACATCAATGTCGAGAAGGGTCTTGTGAATGGCGCAATTGGCAATATCACCGAGATAATTTGGCCGTATTTCCGTCGCGACCAGATATACGACACAGATGTTCCCTCTGTTCGCATAGACTTCGGTAGGGATGGCATTCATCTGATTGAACCTCAATCTATTCAGTTTCCTGCTAAATTCAACTATGGAACGATCGAGAGACGAATGCTACCCACTGTCTTGTGTTGGGCTTGCACAGTTCATAAGATGCAAGGCTGCACCGTCGATTATGCAGTCGTGTACCTTGGAAAATGCTTATTCCAAAAGGGACAAGCATACGTCGCTTTAAGTAGAGTGAGATCGCTGGATGGAGTGCGAATCGTGGATATGGAGTCCAGTAAGCTCTCGGGAAAGATACCCTGCAACGAAAAAGCCATTGAGGAGATGGAGAGACTGCGAAAATATAATCCTCCAGATGATCCTCAACCAAGTTGAAGGAATTGTACTCAGAAGTAATTTCGAGAGATTGTTTAAATTATAATTACTCTGCTCTTTAATCTTGCTTTTGTTTATAACTGATGTACTATTGCGCTACTCATCTATATATTAATACGTGAAGAGAAAACTTTGTACCCCTTTTTAAGCATATTGCGCGCACGGAGGAGTGTGAGATTTGGCATAGTTAAAGTTTATATGGAGAAGGAGTGCAGAAAGCTAAAATTTATATATAATATGTGTTACAAATACATTAAATAAAATAAAATAAAACATTCATTTGCACTTGAAAATTCATTTAAAGTTTTTCAAACAATGGTAATTGTTAAAAATAATTTTGTTGCCAGGCAATAAAATTATAATTTTTTTCATTTTAGTGTACGTTCATACTGCCAATGTCAAACACATAATAGTCTGTGGTCAAACAGTCGCACAGAGTAGAGATTGTCGCCAACAAATAATTACTGACAGATTGACTGAATGAGCTGTGAATTTTGTGTGATTTCAAATGTTCCTTTTTCAATAGTCTGTGGAGTGTATGTCAAGGCAAAAAAGCGTTTATTTTATATTTTGTATATTAGATATCTGTGTTTTATATATTAATGTGCAGTTGAAAGTGAAATACAGCTTGCTTAATATACACCTGTTGCAAAAGGAAAATTTTGTAGCAGCAATTTGAATTGACTTACTCTCACCTAATTATTATTGGTGGTTTCAAAAAAGTGAGTACATTTTATTATTTTTAAATTAAACCCTCTCTAATCTTAGTTTCAGTAATTTCATTACATGTTTTTTTTTTACATTCAGATATTCGCACCTACTTCCATTATGCCTCGACATAGAACACTGACGGGTCGGAGTGAGAGACAAAGAAGAAGGAATATATATTCGCGTGAAAGTCAAAATGATAATAGACCAAATGCAAATTTAAATAGTGTAAACAGTATACAAAATGATGAAATTATTTTGAGGGATACATTTAAATGCGCACTGAATGTCATTCCAAGAAATTTTAATACTTTTGATTGTGGATTAATGCATTTACAATGCAGGTTTTGCAATGCAAAACATTTCGAATCTGAATTCACTTTAGGTGAAAGGACTGCATTCACTTCATGTCGTCATAAGAGTAAAGCAATATTACCGGCCTTAAGTCAAAATGAATACTTTAAATCATTGTATGATGGACTTACTTCAAATGAACCTTCAATAAAAAGAAAGTCAAAAAATTATTTTGAAAACATTCGTAAATACAATTCATCATTTGCTATGGTTAGCTCAGAAGCTAAAATTTCGGATACAGTTACGCGTGGAGAGTATCATTTTAAAATACATGATGTTTTTTATCACAGATCAGGTCCAATGACTGCTGGATATGGTCGCTCACCATGTTATGCGCAATTATATTTATATGATGTTGACACTGCTGTCAATTATAGATTACGTGAACACTATAATCAAACATGCAATAACAATATAATGCGCGAAATCTCTCTTGAATTGGAACGCATTAATCCTTTCGTTCGGTCATTCATTGCAATGAAAGATCATTGTCAGAGAGTTGAAAATCAAAATAAAGAAATTTGTATGCTCATTAAAGTAAATCGTGATTTAGCTCTACGCCGTTATAATGATGCAGTTCAAACTGATGTAGCAGTAATATTTAGTACAGTTGATGGTGAGCCACCCTTTGAACGAAATATGGTTTCGTTTTCAAAAGTTAATGGTACCATTAAAAATTTCTCTGTTTTGGATTCATCATTGGACCCTTTAGCATATCCATTACTTTTTCCAAATGGTGATACTGGGTGGCATATCAGTATTTCTCATAATGTACCAACTACATCTAATTCAAGAGCTCCCAGAAATAAATTAACCATGCTTCAGTATGCAGCCTATCGACTTGCAATTAGAGAAGATTTTAGCATGTTGCACCATTCACAAAAATTATTTCTGCAGTGGATAGTTGATATGTATGTGAGAATAGAGGGCACAAGGTTACATTTCATTCGACAAAATCAAACAAGCTTAGGTCTGAAGTTTACAACAATTTAACAGATTATTTAGAATTGAACCCCAATGCCAATAATGTTGGCCGTAGAGTAATTTTACCATCTTCATTCAATGGATCTCCAAGAAATATGTATCAGAATTATTTAGATGCAATGTCAATTGTACAACATTTCGGAAAGCCTTCTTTGTGTATTACAATGACTTGCAATCCAAGTTGGCCTGAAGTAGTTAGCAATATTGGTGTAGGTGAGTCAGCTAATTGTCGACCTGATATTGTTGTGCGTGTATTCAAGTCCAAACTGGAAGCATTAATTGAGGGCCTTACACTAAAAAAAATCTTCGGTAAAGTTGAAGCACTCATTTATACAACTGAGTTTCAAAAGAGAGGATTGCCTCATGCTCACATTTTACTCTCTTTAAATGAGCAAGAAAAAATTGTTAACGCTACCGATATTAATAAAGTTGTATCTGCGGAGATTCCTAACATTCAAACACATCCTACATTACATGAATATGTTGTAAAACACATGATGCATGGTTCATGCGGTGTACTTAATCCAAATTCTGTATGTATGAGATGGAAAATGCACAAAAGATTATCCAAAACGATTTAATGAATTTACATGTGAATCATTAAATGGATATCCATTATACAGAAGGCGTGATAATGGTATTAATGCTGAAGTTCGCGGTAGTTGCCTCGACAATCGTTATGTTGTACCATACAATCCGTATTTACTTGCCAAATTTAATTGCCATATAAATGTTGAAGTATGCACTACAGTTAAAAGTGTTAAATACATTTATAAATACGTGTATAAAGGCTATGACAGTGCATCTGTTGAATTAGGTTCAGAGAGAAATGAACCAGGTCAAGAAATACAAATTGATGAAGTTAAAAATTTTTTAAATGGCCGTTATGTCGGATCAACTGAAGCTGTATGGCGCATCTATGAATTACCAATGCATTTTCAATCACATGTTATCGTTAGACTTGACATTCATTTACCGGGTAGACAGAATGTTTACTTTCGAGAAGGGCAAGAACGTCAAGCAACTGAAAATGTAAGACAAACAAAATTATTAGCATTTTTTGAATTGAATCTATCAGATCCATCAGCGCATGAATATAAGTATATTGAAATTCCTTTGCATTATGTGTGGGAAGATTCCCGAAAAAAATGGAAGAAGAGAAGGCGTGAAGGTGATAAAATCATTACACGCATATTTGTAGTATCACCAAAATACATCGAACTTTTCCATTTACGATTGCTTTTATTACATGTCTGTGGTCCAAAATCATTTGAGGATGTTAGAACATACAATGGAATTAATACACACTTCTTTTGTTGAAGCGAGCCATGCTCGCGGTATTGCTTCAAATGATGATGAATGGCGCGAATGTTTAAATGAAGCAAAAGAATTACATTCACCAAAACAAATGCGAAATTTTTTGGTTACATTTGTGCATTAAATGTGCCAGCCAATGCATTGGCGTTATGGAATGAATTTAAAGTATATCTTAGTGAAGATTTTTTGAGAGATTACAACGAAGAAGTATCCTTTAATACAGCTCTATTAGAAATTGAAGATATTTTGAATGTTCATAATTTGTCATGTCAAGAACTTGGTTTACCAGTTCCCACGTATTCGCAGAGAACAGACGAAGCAAATGCAATTGATCCAATAGAACAAGAGTTTCTGTTTTGTGAGCATTATGAAATTGCAAATATTGAACAGCGTAATCTAATTGATCGTGTGATTCGTGGTGAAGTTTTGCATCATGATACTGGATCTAATGTTTTTTGTTTAACCGCTCATGCAGGTTGTGGAAAAACATTCACACAAACAGCAATCATTCACAAATTAAATTCGCTTAATCTTAGTTGCATTGCAACAGCGTTCAGTGGCATAGTTTCAACTCTATTACTTGGAGGTAGAACTTTACACAATGTGTTTAAATTGCCTATACCCATTTTGGAAAATTCTGTAGCGAATATTACCGCAAATAGCAGCATAAATATGGACGTTACATAAATTCATCATCATTGATAATTATTGATGAAATTTCTATGTGCCCACTGCAAGTGTTGAAAATCATAGATAGATTATTGCAGGATCTATGCGATGAAAATGATAAACATAAACCATTTGGAGGGAAAACGATACTTCTGTGCGGTGATTTTCGGCAAATCTTACCAGTTGTCCCACACGGATCACGTGCAACTTTAATTGAAAATGTGTCACGAGTTGGCATAAATTTGTTTATTTTCATAAAGTAACGTTTACTCAAAATATGAGAGCCTTACCAAGTGAAATAGAATTTGTTGAATTCTTGAAAAAAAATTGGTAATGATGAAGCCCCACTATTCCCTCAGTTTGGTGAAAATATTATTGAAATACCCCAACAATTAATAGGAGATGAAAATAATATTATTAATGAGCTGTATGGAAATATTTCCGAAAACATACTCTCAGATAACATATTGAAGTCAGTTATTTTAGCACCTTAAAATGATGATTGTACTTTTATTAATACTGATATACTTAATCGAATACCAGGTGAACAGAAAACATATCATAGCTACGATAAAATAATTTGTGATGATGACAATGAAATCCAGTAGTTTTTGAATTCTTTGACTATTAGTGGTTTGCCACCACATAAGTTAGTATTGAAAGTTAATTGCATCGTTTTACTGATCAGAAACTTAAATACAAAGGAAGCATTAGTCAATGGAACAAGAATGCGCATCAAGTGTATGCATCGTAATGCTATTGATTGCGAAGTTTTAACTGGAACCGCACGCAATAAGAGAATTTTGATTCCACGTATAAATTTAACATATTCCGGTACTGTTTTACCATTTAACTTTCAAAGAACTCAATTTCCAATTATACCTGCATTTGCGATGACAATAAATAAGCCTCAAAGACAAACATTCGAAAAAATTGGAATTTTATTGAGGCAGCCAGTTTTTACACATGGTCAATTGTACGTCGCAGCAAGTAGAGTTCGATCATTCGATGGTTTGAGATTTTATATTTCCGAATATAATGGCCAAGGGCATTTAGCAAATGATGAAAGAGTTTTTACAAAAAACATCGTTTACACAGAAGTTCTGAATCATTAAATTTACTTTTAAACTATTTGAAGTTCAATGGACAACATTTATTTTTTTAACCGCCCGGTTTTTTTGATTTAATGAAAAACATATGAAAAAATAAGAGGCACGTATTTTTTATTTCATTTTTTATTTTGTATTAATTTTTTATTTAAATTTTATATAATTCGAAAAAGATAGGCAAAATAACTGTGTAGCCTTGGCGAAACCTGGTCAGTATGGCAATAAAAAAACCCAAGGAAATGTCAAAAAACGCGTTATTGCTTTTTAAATATGGCTTAGCCAAGCTAAACCTCATTTTTCCTATCTTTCATATTTTTCAAATAACTCGAAAATTAATACATAGAAAAAAATTAAACAATTATATAAGCTTTGTAGCAGATAATCTTCAAACTGTTTTCGAATTTTGTACCTTACCAAAAATGAAATGTAATCCACTGGAATTGAAAACAATGTATCTTATACTTCTATGAATGTCAAGTCTCATTTTTATTAGCGTTTATTTGATTCAATAATAACATGAAAAAATTAAAACTGACAATGAATTATATCAAAAAATAAATACGAATACAAGCTGTAATTTTTTTTTTCAACTGTTACTAACATTAAATTTTAAATTTCATAGGTATTGCAGGGAATTAAGGCAAACAACACACGCTAATGACGTATTTGTACACGCTCGCAGCTGACGTAATAGAAGAAAATTCAAAAAAATTATATGCAAAAGAACCTCAATAACGTTCAAACTTAAAAATTTAATGAATTACGGTCGAATTTCGACCACTGGGCGACCACTAGTTCTATGTAATTATGTTAAATTTTGTATACTTATGCATTAGCCCTATGGGGTAAATCCCCACGGGTAAATATATAGTCTATCTATCTATCTATGTCTCTTTCGTTCCAGCACTTTTTCATTGTAGCTGATATTTGTCTCAGGTGTTTTAAGTATTTCCAAAATATAATTAAAAGGAATTGTACTCGGAAGTAATTTCGAGAGATTGTTTAAATTATAATTACTCGGCTCTTTAATCTTGCTTTTGTTTATAACTGATGTACTATTGCGCTACTCATTCTATGTAATTATGTTAAATTTTGTATACTTATGCATTAGCCCTATGGGGTAAATCCCCATGGGTAAATATATAGTCTATCTATATATCTATCTATCTATCTCTCGTTCCAGCACTCCAGAACATATTTGTCGAGCACATTTGCAGGACTCAGAGACTAAAAATGATAAAATAATATATAGTTAAAAAAAAATAAAAAAAACGTTTTTCTAATGGACTAAAAATATCAAAATAATTATATTTTGGAAATACTTAAAACACCTGAGACCAAATATCAGCTACAATGAAAAACGTGGAGCGCATTTCAGAAAATACGATTGTTACTCATATCATAGGTTTAATGGAAATCAGTAATTGTTTCTCTAATAATATATTCAGAGGTATGAGTTTGAAAATAGAAGTCAATCATGAAAATACTTGAATACATGGTAATACTAAGAAACAACTGAGACCAAATAACAGCTAATACAATGAAAAACGTGGGGCGCACTCCAGTAATTGTTTCTCTAATAGTATATTAAGAGGTATAATATACTATTATAATATATATAAATCACTCCATTAATTGTTTCTCTAATAGTATATTAAGAGGTATGCGCCCCACGTTGAAGGTCTATATGGGGCACCAAAATATTTGAAAATTTATTAAGAATTCGAACTCGGCATCTTAAACAATTTGATAAAATTAATATTTCTCAACACCTCTTGCAAATTTTGGACGCCTGTAAAGATTTTGTAAACCCCTTGCAATAAACTTACATATTGTTATCAGTTATGTATATTTGTGAAAAGTACAAGTAGATAATGGTATTAAGTATATGATTTAGTGATACTGAGCGCACAAGCATATGCAACGTCTAGTGAAAACATTAAATTATGCAAATATAACTATAAAATCAGTGATAAACGCGTCAATTGTTTTTTCCATCTGGATTTCATTACTCCTCCCAGAAATTCCCTTGCTTCCATTTGCCATGAAAAATATAGGAAATACTCTTCCAAAATTTATTTAAATCCAATCGCAATCTGTTCAGTATGTATAGAAAAATAAGACAGCAAAAGTTCCCGCGAACTCTGGGAAAGGTGGACACGAACTTCCCCGAAAACAAAGATTCATTTCCAACTGTTCATGCGAACTTTCGCAGGTTCCAACACTAGATTCAATAGTGGCAAAAATTTTAGAAAAAATGAAAAAAGTGAGGTGACGCAAAGAAATTGGCATAAGACACGAAAACTTTGAGGAAATGTACGCACGCTTAACATTTACTTGTTTAACTCTGCACCATTTTATGGCAATAAAGACTGGCATTATACTATTATTACGAACATGAACAAACGGCTTACAAACCAATAACGATGACAACTAGGCAATGATGTGGGTGACCGATAAAGAAGATTATAAGAATATAATGCTATTAAGATCTAAAAAACGAACGTCAAGTATTCGATTCGATAAAAAGTTTATTTTTTAATGGCTATATACAAAAAAGATAACCGTCTTCCAGGAAATGCCATATTTCAAAAAAACTGTATAAAAGTTAAAAAACAAACTAAACTTACATATCAATATTATTTTGTACTAGACTAATAAAAAGCGCCATGTCGGGTGTTTGGACCGTTTATGTATTAAGTGATATGCCTGACAGTTGAATGAGCGAGGCAGTGAATGAAGAAGTGCGACTGTGATAGCCGGGGTTGTGACGATACACGAGAGATCATTTGCGTCACAACTGGCGTACTGTAAGTAAACAGACGAAAGCTGTGCATCTCGTGTAGGCTGCAACACGCTGGCGTCTACACACCACTAATCTCACATTACACACATACCTTTACCTGCAATGTGAAAACTGAACAATTTAATTCATCCGTTTCGCATGTCAGAAAGTTTTCATGAACGACAAAAAAACGAACCGATGTTCCTCTCTAACAGCTCACTCGTCAGTTTAATGCTAATTCAAATGTGTTCAGTTCTCTCTCTCTTCTATGGCCCTACAGCCCTGGTTGGGCCCTGGCCTCTTTCAATTTTTCCCCCCATTCTCTTCTGTCGGTAGCCATCCTCCTCCAGAAACGCACTTTCAGTATTTCTTTCGCATCCTCATCCACCGCAGTCTCCCATCTTCTCCTCGGTTTTCTCACTGGTCTTTTTCCGTGGATTCTGGTATTCAATAGTTTTCGTCGTATTCTGTCTTCCCCCATCCTGGGTACATTACCTTAGACGCTGTAGTTTTATGTATTGTGTTAGCGGTGGTTCTTTATACATTTGATACGATTCAAAGTTATATCTTATTCTCCAGCCGTGTACGTCATTAACTGGTCCCAGGATTCTTCGTAATATATTTCTTTCAAAGATGTCGAGAGTGGTTGCTGCTTTGGAGTTCAGGATACACAATGTGTACAGTTACTGGTACAAAATACGTACTGATTACCTCGACTTGTTTCGACAAAACTGTTCAATATGAAAAACTGAATGACGGGGAGAGCTGAATGGACGTGAGCTCGGTTCCATGGCGTTTGTCGGTCATCCAGCGGTGCTGAGGGTTCGGTTCAAGATCTAGTCGACCCAACTCCGTCTAGAAACCTGACAGCCGTTCTAGAGCGGTGAAATGCGCGGAGTCGACGAAAGAATTACCCCCACTTAAAGTAGCGCAACCAGTGACTAAAGAGGAGAGAACGCGATAAGTTTGCGCGCGCGCACACACACACACACACACGCACACAAGCTTTGCATCCTTTCAATCTTATCGCCAGCCTTGTTGAAGACGATCTACACGCTATGAAACTCTATACAAAAATGATCTTCACGAAAGAAAAGGTTCTTCTTCTCTATCTCCATAACGGCTGTCCATACATAGTAGTAGCAGTACGTCATTAAATGTTAATAATCATTTAAACATTCGAGTGATAATATTACGTTACGGCTGTGTACAACGGAAAACGCTGTCGTGTCGGTGGTCCATAAAACAAGAAACGTAACATCGTGGCTTCACAGGAGCATCGTTACGCGTCAATTCGGCAGAAACAGTGGTACCAGAAAACTGTTAAAACAAATCACTTTGAGTTTTTAGATAGTGATAAAATACTTACCAGAGTAATATGAAAAGGGGGACGAAAGTCCTGAGATGTATGCCGAAACTAGTCACCGGCCCAAAAAATCGTTCTCAACAGCTCTCAAAGTTCACCGACATTTATAATTACAGATTTTTAAAATTACATGACAGGATGCTAATTTTAGATTAGTGGAGCAGACGTTTCTTTGAAGAGTTATACGTCCTTTTACTTTGACGGGACTTTTAAAGTTTAATTAAAACGGGGATATTGAAAGAGATGGTAGTGGAACGAGTATTACTCCAATAGTGTACTCCTCTTGAAAAATAAAAATACTGTACAAATGTATCTTCAGCTAGGCACTATTCGGACTATTAAACCGCTGTAATTTCAGTTTCAACTGTAACAAACGTCTTTCCAGACGTGGACATGTTTGGCTGCTTTCTTCATTTTATGTTTGCCAGAAAATTCAAACCGTACGCCTCGTCTGTCATAAAAAGGATGGTTAAAGCCAAGGTTCTTATGCCTGGTTATTTAGTAGAGCGACTGCTGTTTACTATTATGGAAATGTAATCCCTCATCAAGCAAAACTTAACGAAGTATGTCGCAGTGGTTGCACAATGAACAGGCAATTTGTGGAATGTTTTTGAAGAAAGATACAGAGAAAAACAATGCAGCAGAAGGCAATATTTCCTCGCAGAAAAACGTAAAAGCTAAAGCAGCGTACATTACACTTCTAAATCGAAACTACTGAGGTTTGGTCTCCTGCATAGAAAAGAAAAATGAAGTATATTCAACTGGATAAGAGTCGAGAAAAATTTAGAAGCAAAACACGCGAACACACAGGTAGATTTTAAAAGTATCTGACTCACGTAGAAAAACTTTACTAACTGAAGTGGAGATTCTGTTTATCAAAACAAATAACACATAAGGAAAAGAAAACACAATGGTTGGAAAATTAAAAGTGATAACACATAATTAAGAAAATTAAAACGGGAAACACAATAAACAACCCGTCTAATTACGCTTGCGGTTAAGAACTTGTTTAGCTTGTGGAAGACATTCTATACAGTGATCTTCGTTTATCTTAGATACAGTCAGTATCAAGCCTAGAATTCGTGTGTATAAGCAACTTGGATCCCACCCAGTATAGGAGATTCGTGTGAACCACATAAAGGGAAAATGTACAATGTATACGTGTATCTAATGCTGTCGTAATAGTTTTAGCAATGACTTCTACAAATTCCATAGGACCCCTGGTGTTGGCTGGCGAGTTAGCGAGACATGCTGCCAGATGTTTAAAGCGTCTAATGATGCATACGTCGATTAGGTGGACGTACAGAGCACGGGTGCTCTCAACACGTTACCCCTTTTAGAACTAGACGTCGCGTCGTGACTAGAAAACGCTATTGATTGCATCACCTTACATAAAATAATGTAACATTTTAAATCCATGTCATCTCAAATAATTCATCAATTATTACATTCCGCTGTATTTGTTTGAGATGATCATGACGTCCGGTCAAATAACTATTTCGAAACGTATATGATTGCCTGGTATGCTTAGTACGGAATGGCATCCATCCCGAGGGTCTGTGGTGGAAAAAAAAGTAACACGAATGTAATACCTTCTCGGAATATTGGTCGTTCCCCAAGAAAGGGATTTTAGAGGTCTAAGATCAAAGGAACTCAATGGTAACGAAATAACAATAAGGGACCTTTATCACATCATCCTCAATAACCTCATATGCGACGTGATCCCAACACGGGAATGATCAGATCGTGACCGAGCCGAAACTGATACGACTGGCGATCAAATGAAACAGCTGGAACCTGGAGACCCCCGATTACTAAATATAAGCCTACAGCGTATTTAATCTATAATATGATACTTAAACTAATGTCGTATTATAAAATCTATTAACAGTTACTACAGCTGGCAAGAGACTCACTATGCCTATTCTGGCGACAGTCCAACCTCTCTCCTTACCAGTGTCAAAATTTTACGTTATTTTTATACCATCATTATATTCTATTCACGTCTTCGACGACTTGTTGATTTCAAGGCGCCAAGAACAGACTGCACCAGTGCGAGCACAGGATAATCAGTAGCAACCTCCAGCGACGTACCGCCCCATGGTAACGAGATGACCAAGGCAAATATAATAAAAACCACACGAGCTGGTCCAGGAGTTGCCTCTATTACAGAAATATGAATACAGCTGAGTGGGAGTTCAGCATGTCACCGAAACTGTAAACACACGATCATGAAATAATGGCATACAGCCAGACATTTTCAGTTCCAGAAGGTTAATCACGATTATTATATGAAAGTCGCTGATGCATGTGCCTTTAAGTTAAATGAACGTCAAACTGATTCGAAAAGCTCAAGCAATGATAAAATCTCACATTGTGAATGACACAACGAGTTTCAAATAGGACTAATAATGTAAATCGGTAAACTAAAGAAAGGATAATCAGGATCGGCTTTGATATAGTCTATTAGCCAAGCGTGTGCCCTTCGGCATCTCGGATCTGGAAAACTTGGCAGAGATCAAGTAACCCGATTGAATCTATGGCGGCACCAAATAGTATCCTGGATCCGTGCCGCTTGCCAGAACGTGCTTCAACACAATGAATTGTACGCAAACCGTACTGGCTAACTTATACTATTTTCCTGTTCCCCTGTCTCATAAAATGAAACCGTCCACAAAATCCGCGCTCAAAGTCCTCGCACACCCGCGCACGCGAGTATTCAACATGCAACTTTTCCGCCGTCAAACACTACAAACAAGAGCACAAAACGAACGTCTGTAGAGGCACATTTTTTTTTACCACCACAGTTATTTTATTTCGCGTCGTACATGAAAACGGGAACAAGCGAACACCCGAATCAGAACATCGCAAGCCCTTTGAACGTACAGCAAACGCTGCAGTACAGTACAAAACGGTGCATGCTCGTCGGTAGCGAGTTAAAATAAAAAACACGTACACAGGAACAACAAAACCGTTGGGCGGCAACTTTATGTACAGGTAGCACGTCTACTCGCTTTACTTGTTCTCTTATTTTTCACAACATAAACACACATACACACAAGGAGAACAGTAATTAACACGACTGCAAAAAGAAAAACAACGACATAACACATGCTATGCAGGGCGTACATTAAAGGTGTAATTTTCAGATTAAGAGTTGGAAACAGCAATTGTGTTCAGTGCTGCCAACACAAGCGTAATGCTGCTACGGCTATTTTTGCAATTTTAACACGACTTCCATCTTCGTTCTGACGATTGACACCGCGCTACGTAGGCCTACAGTCAAATGAAACCGTTCACAAACGGCTGCCTGTTTTGTCTGTGTTTCACTAGCACTCTACAAGTTATAAAACGACATTGATTAAATAAAAAGATATATTAGTAAGTTCCCAGGGCTGCATAAATCGCTCAATATTTTCCACTAAATAGCCTACATTTGTTGTTACGTAAATAAAGTTAGATAATTTTTCAATTATCAGGAAAATTACGAAAACCGCGATTCCTCTATTATTTTTTTAGTAAGGTACATAACATTAATTGTAAAGCAGACAATCATACCATAAACACAAAAATTTTCTAACTACTGGACTGAATTTTTTTAATTGAATTTATAACCATAATGGCTAACTGACAAATATTTTAGTCATAGAGGTCTATAGACCTACATCTAATACGTTTCGCAAATATACATAACTGATAACAACACATGCAAGTTTTCTTGTAAACACAGATTACAAACTTTTGGAAGGCGATCCAAAATTTGCAAGCAGTGTTGAGAGATATTCATTCTGTCAAATTTTTAAAGATACCGAGTTTATAATTTGAATACAAATTTTCCTAAAATTTTGAGATTCACCTTTGGCCCGAGGTGCTCCTAACGTTAAAACACCATTATATCCGAATTTGGATTAAAACTCACGTCAGTCTGACACTCGACTGGATTTTTATAACTTTTTACACATTTTTTCAGACTTTATATACCTTTTCGTATTCTGGGTCCTAAAATTTTGAATTTCAAAAATCGGACATTATATTGAGACATTGGTTAAAATTCTCCATAATTTTAAGCCCCAAAATGGATTTTTCCTTTATTTTATAAAAATGTCGACTCCCTTTTTAGCCCTTGAATATTGAAATTTTCAGAAATCTACACTGTATTCAATTAAAATATCTTTAAATGTACATTAAATGTATAAATGAACATTTAAGGTAAAACGTATATTAAATTTCATTCACTGTGGTACCCCGATTTTTCACCCCACATATTTTTTCCTGCCGCCAATTATATGGCGAGGGTGGTCAATCTCAAAAACAATATGGGCCTGTAGGAGAAAATTATGGCCACGCATGTCTAATTTTGCAAAAATCGGTTGATGCAAAGAATGTTATTGTGACACATACCCCAAACGGAGAGACAGACAGACAGACAGACAGACAGACAGACAAATGACAAACGGTTCACTTAAAACTGAGAGCTCACTGTTCTCGTTCAACTAAAACAAGTTTTAACGTTTCTTTTCTAGTGACTGAATGTACAATTATTAACCTCCATCACTGATTGCTTTTTTTTGACTGAAATAAACTGGATTTATAGTGTTCCTCTTCTTTCTTTCGTTTAGGTACTCCAAGAATGTTGAAAACTGGTCTGTTGCCCTTCCTGCGAGAACGTCAAATAGAGTCCGATATTTAGACATTTCAAGAGCAAGAATAAACAGCGTTTGAAAATCTTTCTGTAAATTATTTCATTCTTGCCATAAAAAGAATTTTTATAAATTTAAATGAACTATTTAAGAATTATTCTTGAAATATGCAGAATGAAAAAAATCTTTGAAATAACCAGCCTAAGATGAAAACTGATAAGGTGAAAAATTATTAAACTTCGAAATTTCAACATTTTAAGGACCTCCCTTGAACATGGACCCCGTTAGTTACATTACTTGATCCGTGTCGCTGGAGTTACTTGTAATGCATACCTCGTCCGTTTGTATTATTCCCAGTTACATACAGACATACATTAGGTCTCAGCACGCTCCAGCTCCAGCTTTCGGAGTTACAACGAAGTCTCAAGAAGATTTACGAGACACGAATCACTCGGGCAATTGGTACTGAGAATAGGCACAAGATACTAAATTAGCTACTAAGTGTTCTGAAAAAAATTAATAAATAAAAAACCATCGCCGTGTGCTTGTACTGGAGGTACAGTAAACGTAGCCTTTCAAAAGGAAAAAAATTCGGGGCCATAGATATGGAGGTTTAGGAAGCTTGGGATGACCTATATGCTACAAGGATCTGAAGAGCCCCAAATGGTAGAGGTGTCTTCAAAACTTCTGCCTTTGTAGTACTCCGGAGTAGTTTTCACATAAGATTTAGTTAATTTGTTTTAAGTCAGTTTTTTCTACAATGTAAATCTAGCAGATTATGGCCTTTTGAAGCTTTAACCATTTTTTCACCCGCTCTTCAGGCGCAATGTTTAGTTATATCGCAGAAAACAAAGAAAAAATGACTTGGAAGGGAATTACATCAACTAATAGTAAAACATTTCAAATAGTTAAAACTTAAAAAAGATATTCCTAAAAAATATTTTTTCTCTTGTCGCTTCTCTCCACTTGTTCACACTCCGTTCGTTCCGTCCACCTGTCCACAACTTGGCAAATTTTAAAGATGTAGAGTTAAAAAACAATCTAGAACGTGGGGAATTAAATTTCCTACATTTTTTATTTGAAACTTTTTTAATCGAATTTGAATACTACCCTTGAAGAGATAATGAAAAAATGGTTACAACATCAAAATGCCATAACTAGCTTAATATACATTGTAGAAAATAAAATAAGAAACAAATTTTCAAGGAAATTAAATAAAAAGTTACTTTTTAATCTTTAACTTAATTATTAATCTTCTTTTAACTTCATGAAGTTAATCTTTAACTTACGAGAAAACGAAATTAGTCTTGAGGGTTAAATATGAAATTTTTTGAAATATTTCTGAAACCCCCTTTCACCCCCACAATTTTTAAAGATGCACCCATCACTCGGGACTTTTCAGCCTCTTGAAGTACAGTTTATCCCTAACTTCCTTAAACTCAATATTCAAGGCCTCCCATTTTTCCTCTTTATAGTTAATGTTTGCCTTAACTTCGCTGTAGCCCTACTACACAGTACTACTGACTAGTGTAGTCAGTGTTCACTGCACGTCTACACAAATGCTTTATATTTGAGAAACGTTTATGTGTAACGTTTTTAAGTTATACCATACACACTCCTACGTCTACTATACGTATAATAGTATAACAGGTCGACTAATTAAAATACTTTTTTAACGTCGTCAATTTTTAAATCATACAATTACTATACTTTCATTAGCTGAATTTCTGAAATAACAGAGCGCGTCTTTCCTACAAGGATACCACACATCAGGATGTCCAGGATAGCTTTCGTTCCTCCAAACCAACAGGTATATTTTACCCAACGTATGAATATGAAGTCTTCTTCATCATAATCGTCAGGCACACCACTCTATCCCTTAATGCCATATCCTTTCCGATGTTTCATAAAATATCTAGCCTATACACGCTTCTCCACTCTCCCCACCTACAAGGTCATCATGTAGGCCTATCATACAACACTCGTTTAACTCTCGGTATTTTCTCGTTTCCCGTCTTCTAAGAGCTTCTTCTTATGCTCTAAAATAAGCTGCTTCCTAAGGTCAGCTTTTTGTACTTAACACCACAGTGCAATTTCTTCAATTTGAAACTAAGGATTCACACACAGAGAACCCAAACAAGAAGTATACATTAATAACTCCAATAAAAATCTTTGAAATTATCTTAAGACACTCTGGTGCAGTCCAACTGAAACGTTGGCAATATATGTGGCGTATTCTACATGGTAAGAAGTCAAGAGTAGGCCTAGACAAAAAATAATAATCCTCTGCAACACGCGAATTCTAAGAAAACAACGTTGAGGCCCGTACCACTTTCATAATAAATACACACACATGCGTGCAAAATGAGTCCGGAGGTTTCAAAACAGAGACGGTGTTTAACTTGGAGATCCTCACGTTTACTTAAGTTACATTCAGTAATATTGTACATAATGTTAATACGCCAGCACTTCTGTGAAATCAGGACCGACTCATCGTGCACTTCCTGACCAAGCAACAGAATAAAACAATAACGGTTTGTCTGTCTGTAATCACGCCACTACTAACATCGCCACACGCGAGCGCGCAACGGCATGAAGACTATGTCTCTATCGGACGCGCGCGTCCTCCTGACTCTATAGATAACCTCATGAACACAACGGGTTAACAATTCTGCCCGTAGGAATCGTATGTCAATTGTTACGGAGGCATTACTTTGATAACTGCCATAATCATCAATTATTCTTTACACATTACCTGTTTTTTATCCTAAATACTTTTTACTGCCAACGAATGTAAGTCACCAATAAATCTAGCGGAATACCCTGTCACATGATTTAAGAATCTGTATCTACTAGCGGGCAACGTGTCTTCACTTACCTGAAAAACAAAAGAAAAACATATTAGAAAAAGTTACAGCTTACGTGGGAAACAAACGTCAGCACAAGATAACACATAAATAGAACAGGAATTTTCTTTCAACTACACATTCAAACTAATCTAACGACAAAAATCTTCCGAAGGGTATAGTATAGTATATCTGTTATAAACTGTTAGTTATCGTATTATATTCACTGCCTTGCCTTCCCACTGCTCAGCGAATGACTACCTTAGTCATTCTCCACAGCGATTTCTTTCCAGAACAAGACCATACCAGAGTACTTCACTAGATTATACATCCTTCTTATAATCTTTCTTCCAGGGGTTACCAAGACTTTAAGAATCCCATCATAATGGTCCTAACAAACCACCCTTTCAAATTCGTCCTACTCGAAACAAGAATTTCCTCGAACTAGAATGTCAAGTACTGGAAATTAGAAGTTCGTGTGTTAGGGGCTTGCGCGCTGGTAACAGAACTCCTATTATTGGAGTGTCGCTACACTTATTTACCCATACAATATATAAATGGGGTAATGTGTAAAACACTACACATCTGCGAGTTCTCGTCTACTTCTAAGTTCTAATTTTACTTTTGTAGTTTTGCCTCCAGAACTGCAGTAACTGTAACCACCATTACCATCCGTTTGTCGCCGTTGCCAACTTTCGGCCATCAATACAGAAAGTCACGTTCCCTAAAAATATGCACACTGAACATGTAAACATTTACATAAACCTTTATGAATTTGTGAATTGGTCTGTATTCAGTCAAAAAAAGTTTACATTACAAAACGGCTTACATTTTTCACGGGACTACAAAAGATATTATTATTAATTAATTGAAAAATTACTACAGATCAACTGAATATATAACAGCTCGTTAAAAAGAAAAGGCCAGACATATTTTATCTTTCTACTGTGACGATTCAAACTACACGGGTCTATGTACACACACAACCATGTAACTTCTAACGCTAACTTCACAGAATATGTAGGCTATAAACGTTTTCTAATTTGCCACATAACGTTCTTTAAATCACAATATATCACTGAATCTGGTTTGTATATTATGATCAATGACAACTGGATATGTACTTTGTGTCTTACACCCAAAACATAATCACTTTTCAAATTAAGGGAGTCTAGAAACCAAATCGGCCAGTTTAGTAACCACAGTCCAATCATCTACAAATTTAGATGTTACAAAATATGATTACGATATAAGCTGTTGAGCACGCCACATGTCACCACTACACGTTTCTATTATCTTATTTTCAACATGACACAAAACTCGAACAGAGAAATAGTATGGGTTACGGACTGTTAGTATATATACTCCTTGTTTACAAGCGAAGAAACCGGTGAATAAAAATAAATTAATCAAATCAATCTCGTGTTTTCGAGTTACGTAATCGTCTCCCATTTATCTTTTTCTCAACTGATTTTTTTTTTTATCTATCTTTACCGACTATCGCTACGACGGTGCCTTTCGGTTCAACGACTGTTCAAAAGGGTGATCAATAACAAGGTGACAAGACGAAGGAACTGTTTAACCGAGCTCTCTCTCTCTCTCTCTCTCTCTCTCTCTCTCTCTCTCTCTCTCTCTCTCTCTCTCTCTCTCTCTCTCTCTCTCTCTCTCCTTCTTTCCTTACTGTCACAACGGTGACAGTACTCAACTGTCAGTACTGTTTACTGAAGTCGCTGCAATTACAGTATATTATTTTCATTAACAACTACGAACAGAAATCTCCAACAGTAATGACTCCTAATTCAGTAAGCACAAAATCCTAACATTTGTTTGTAAAAATTCGTACAGTATTTTCGTAGCTGTAAATTACGCAGACATTTTTTACAACTGGACACCGATCTAGATTGTAAAGGGTAACTGATTAGATAGCATTAAAGCTTTCACGGCTGGAGTCATCGTCAGTAAAATTATTTTCCGCGCTGTTGGGCCGTGGTCGTCTTCTCGTAGAGCCAAACGTTTCGACTGCAGCTGCGGCAGTCAGAAGAGGAGCAGAACAGAAGACCCACTGAAGGTGACTGCCGCAGCTGATGTCGAAACGTTTGGCTCTACAAGAAGAGGACCACGAAAACGGATTAAGAATCCGAAAACGAGTTTCAACTGGACACGGTGGGTATAGAGTTAGTTGCCTGCAATGTTATGAACCATGTTGCCAACTGATAAAACAAACAAACGAAGCAAACAAACAATGTCCTGGTAAATGACCTGAAGATGGCTTGACTGCCGAAAGCGCTCGTCAAAACCAAAGACAACTTAGTGGTTTGTACAAAATTACTAGTAGAAATATTTGAGACCACTAACACTCCAATATAACAATAACAACAAACAAACAAAAATTCCATATCACTATATAACGAATGTAGAACTAGTGAAACATACTGATAAAAAGTCACCTAAAAAGTCTGAATGCTATTTAGTGTTGTTTACTATCCGTTTGTATATTCTTTTTTAACCGAAAAATTGAAATTGAATTAAACTGCCCATCAAAACGTGTCTAAGCTCCTTCACGTCCAAGGAGGTGTAGACTTGCTCACTATTTTTTAAATAATTGTTCAATTATTTATGATACAAAAGACAGTGAATTACAAGTTTACTATAAATGATGATAAACAAATTGAAATTGCACTTAACGAGCACTTAAATATTCTCATGCGAATGCTCCACTGAAGGCTGTTGGAGTTACAGGTTTATCTGTATCCTCATTACAACATTTCTTTCCGCAGTTCTTAAAACTGCTCCCGATGACTAATATTTTAATCATTCTTCCCTCGCCGCACGGTTAACTTCTTTGTTAAATTTGCTTAACGTCAAAAAAAGTTAACCAACTATGGCGGATGCCCGGGAAGGACGAATGATTACTTTATCGAAGTGAGCCCTGTTCAGTGATACCTGGCCATCGAAAATGGACAACGTTCCTCACAATCGAAACACAAGAGGCTTAACTCTGAGAAGATAAATGGCAACGTTTTTAAACCTAGATTTGGATACACATCATTAATTTGTGCTTGTAATTCAATACGATGACACAATATATCTACCCGTGGAGGAAATCTACAAAACACCAATGTATGTTGGACACGGTGGAACAACAGAACAAGAAGAAAGGCGTAATAAACGCTGCGACAGCGGCTGAGGCTGAGATAACCTGAACCATAAAATTGTCTAATATCGGATATTAAGAAAAACTGTAAAAAAAAGGCAGGCAACAAATGTCACCTTCGAAGACATACGGTAACAGATGTTTCCAATGACAATAAACAGCTTTATCTGCCACACCGTGTTAAACAACAAAAAACAATCATTTATCCGTAATTAATAACTGGAATCAAATGGCACGAAGATAATTACACGCTCAGAACGAACAACAAAAAACGCAGAAAAATTACATTAATTTACGAAACACGATCGGAAGACGGCGCTTGACCTGCCCGTTAGACGACTTTAGTTTTTCTGGTATCTCACGGGTCCAATGCCCTACCGGCTTCTTACATTTCCGTACACTTCCACAATACCTCGGTGTATCAATTTTAAATCTAATCAAATCAGTTTTTGTGAACAATGACACGGAGTATATAAGCCCGCGTATATAGGCTTACAGATTTGTTACTTTTCGCAACAGGGTATTTCGAAATACTGTTAGCTATGACACTATTCTAATAACTCTTAATTGAATTTTTTCTGAATTTCATAAAAGTACTCGTAAAGTCAGCTGTCCGTTGAAATCGGCGCACGCCAAGAAGTTACGCTCGATAACTTACGGTAATACGAAGTCGTAAACGTGGAGGATAAAACCGTTCACCTGTAAAAGTAAATATTAAATGAAATGTAGAGTGGCACGGACGTTGACATAAAACTCGCTCATTACTTGATAAATTAGAAATTAAATTTCACTGAACCGGTTACGCGTTTTTAATCCTAAACGTGGCTGTAACTTGTTTTATTCCCTTTCATTGTTAATAAAACAAACAGGCCGTACGGATATAAAATATCCGTAACTGACTCACGTTTTTATTATATGTGCAGTGTTTTATTGGACACAATCTAAAAATTTAAGAGATACGGTGTTTACGATAATTTCCTCTATTCATGTTCTTAGGCGGGACAGTTATCGAAAATCTACTAGAACACAGCCGAATTACAACTCTCAACCTTAGCGAGCCGCCTTTTTATATTTGTATTCGGCCATTTACATTTAAATATTTTAAAAACCACACTGAAGCCACCCTATGTGCAATCAAAATCGGTGGGTCACAAGATTCCTAAAATAACGACAATCACAAACAACAGAACACAATTTACCGTTTAGTGACACGAAATAGAGATACAATTATTTACCTTTGTTTACGTTGTATTAAGTTTTTACGAACTTCTAAGCCGATTAAGATTAGCAGCCATGTTTGAGGGAATAATTAATAAGCGCCCTATTTTCAAATGTGTTATTGATTTTCTGTTATTATTTTTTAGTACTCGGACGTTACATCAGTTTTCTCTGCGTCTGCTTAAATGTAAAAGCAAAATATTGTATAGGCTGCTCTAACGCTTTCTAATTTTTGTAGCACCATATAGTTATGGTAAGTAAAACCTTTGTGTTAGCGGATGTAAAATTTACCCAAGAACGAAAACCTGTAAGCCACTGCTAAAAAATGGGCGCAACAAGTGCTCATCCTCAGATCGGACAACATATCATGTAGTTTTCGTTTCGTTGGTGGAATTTGTCCAAACTGATGATAAGGTGACAATCGAAAGATCTTATAGGCAGCATTTGATGTGGTGGACAACAAATTTATTTTCTTGCAAAAGATGACATCAATTGCAAAAGGTACATAATATAAATCCAATATATCACCCAATATCTAATATATAAATCTAATAATAATAGAAACTCGTCTATACGGCACTCGTTTGTCCGGATTTCCTGCTTATCACGATTGACGATACAGTATACCATAGACAAGTTCTATCGGTAACAATTCACGCTTTGAACTTAATCATATGATACAAACATATTACATCTCGTCAAACAATTTAAACCTACAGCTTTAAACACTTACCTGTTCATCTTCTTCTACTATTACATACTGTATATTTTTACGGCTCGTTATATATCGTTAAGTTAAAAATCTATTGTAATACAGTGGAACTGATGCTTATTAATTCCTACGCCTCACATACAGTTTTTGTTATTACTTCCATTTTCCATAAGGAAATGGAAGTATGGTGATGGCGAAAAAAAACGTGTTCGAGGTAAGGGTTGATTCTGATTGTATTACCCTCAAAAATGAAGAAAAGTCATTTTCCGAAAAGTGTCTGTGTGTAGAGAATTTTTTCTATGGCGAACAATAACTGCCGCAAATTCAAACAGAAACAAATAATTTTTTGCATATTGCCCGAGCTGTAGAGGACTCAAGGCGTACTGATTTTGGTGAAGATCGGTTAAGAGAAAGGGGTAGTTTACCTGCAACGTTTTATGTTTTAACAAGACCAAAGTACTTAATTTTGATAAATAAATTATCCTGAAAAGAAGGCCATAATAATCCACTGTAGAAAAGTAGATGAAATATCTATAAATGAAAAGGGTAGTTGAATGAGGAGGGCGTAATTTTCTATAAATGAAAATTATAGTTGAAAGGGAGGGGATAATTGTTTATGTGTACTATCGTTATCGGCAACAAAGAAGTAGTTTGTTGTTAAAATTCCTTCCCGAGCTGTTTGGCCGTGGTCCAATGTTTTCTGCAAAACCAGACGTTTCGGCAGTACCATCGACTGCCATCATCAGTGAAAATCGAGTGCGCTAACGTGATATGGTATACGTTACTGACCAGAGTACTGTGGTTAAGGCTGAAGAAAGTAGTAGTTTCTATGGAAATATTTCATTTCGAAAATGATTTTAAAAATAAATCTTAGAGCACGGAAGTCATGTACGGTTCTCCATACCGACATTTTGTTTTGTTTTCATCTTGTTGTTCTGTTAATTGCGAGCGCGCGGGGTCGTGCTACACACGTACGCTTCATACTAAATTGGCACAAAAGAAACTTGCACATTAATTTACATATTAGTAAAACTCTGTTTAAATGGCTTAAGTGTTTTTATAATGTATTGATGGAAATTAAATGGTAAGTAGGTGTACGCAATTCTATCTTAACCCCTTATTTTCCCGTCCTTAGTCCTGTTAAACGAGGTTCAGAATAACCACTGCTAAACATAACATAAATCCATCAAAGAATAAAACTGGCGTTTTATAACGCTGTGAGTAAAATTAATGGACACAAAATGTCTTTTTTTTTTTATTAAACACCTTATCACGAAATTCCTCAGTTGTAATAGATAATAAACATACAAATCAGATTACGTCGTATTATGTGTATTCAACATTCGAATCTGATTAAGCTACGTCTGTTTAAACACGGTGTACGAATATTTATATGTACATTCGTACACACGATCCACTAATAATTAATTATACTCACTCGAAATGTTTTTTTTTTAATTACAAAAACGTTTAACGTTTGACCTCGACTTATAACACGATGGGAGACTTTAACTCCTTTGTAGATAAAGAATATGGTACACGTGTCAACCAAAACGCAAAGGCATACGACCGCACAAGTTTTAATCGGTTTCATTCTGGTTTCCGGTACGGACATTCTTTCCACCGTTTTCGTGCACACTCACGTTACGATGTTCACTGCTAACGAATGGAGGAACGATAATTTATACTAGACGTGGTTAAAATGCTTATGTCAGAATAAAATATAAAATTTTACCAAGCCGTCACGATAAATACGTAGCGAGATTTAATTAACTTTGTCATCTACTCAAATTTGTTTTAAATAAAAAACTGTACTTGTATTAACAATTCAGGTCATGCCACGGAAAGGATATTCCACTTGATCTGAACAAAGGAAAATAATCACCAGCCCCAAAAAAGGAAAGGCAGCACGATACACTAGTTACGGAATCAAACTTGTCCACAATACTTATCCATACTGAAACATTGTATGGAAGAAGTGTAGAACCGTTAAGTTGGAGAGATAATTTGTAAGGACGGAGAGAAGCAATTCTAACCTAGTGTGTGGTGTTGCAAAGAAGACTTTAGGCTATAGATTATCTCCCACTCAATGATTTGGAAAAAAAAACTTAATACTATTAACTGGGAGATATAATAAGAACTATGAAGACAATAAGCAATGATTGGAAGGACAGAAGAGTAATTTACGGTTTTACAAAAATAAATATAATGGAGGTGAAACAAAAGCAAGGTGAAGGAAGGATGTAAGGCAAGGATTACCACTTAATACGTACACATCAGAAGCTACTGAAATGAGGAAACAGGAAAATCATTAGTAAGAGAATTCTCATTATTATTATTATTATTACTCTTGTTGTTGAACGAGTGAAACGAGTTCTCAGTTTTAAGGCGACCGTTTGTATTGTGTCCATCAGCTCTTTAGCATATGTCTAACGATAACTTTTGAACGCGTCAACAGATTTTCGTAAAACTCGGCAAGTGTGTCCACACTTTTACCCTACCGAAACCTATTATTTCTGAGATTGATTCCCCCAAAAACAGGGGGACGGGAGGCACAATGTGAGGGGGTCAAAATTGTGAAAAACCGCAAAAGCCCATATGGGGTATCAAATTAAGGAACATTTTTACTAAACTCTTAATGTAGTAATCTAAGTTTTCGGCAATCTGAAAATTTTGGGACCCCCAGGGCTAAAAAAAAGACAAAAAGTTTAAAAAAATTGTGCAAACCCAGCAGGGTATCAGACTAGAAGTGATTGTAATACAAATCCAAATGTTTCGAATATTTTGTGTTTCTTATATGAAACTTACGTAACAGACTTTAAAGAGACACTTATCCTTCTAATGGTGCGATTCATTTCCTTCTAGGAGATACGCTAGTGGGTGGTTTCTGTCATCCTCCAAATTATGTGTAATCTGTTTATTTATTGTGTTACCTACCTACAGTGAAATTATACACGAATAAACATTTTTTGTTTTGCTCCACTATGAATCTGTCAATTATTCTTTTTTCTACTCGTCGTTTTTTGCGGTCTTCAATTGATTTTCTGAATACACGGTAGGTTTTTTAAGCACGTCTCCCCCCACCCTTTTACTGTACATACTTCCAAGAATACGTAATCAACATGTTTTGTTAAAAGCGGAAGACAGATATAGGCCTACAGGCTACGGGGTATAGGCCCAATAATTACGGGATCTTTATTAAAATACACAACTGTATATCCGTAGTATTTAGTTAATTTCAGTTGTGTCGATTTGTAAAGACTTAAAATAAAAATGACGCCACGTAACGTTTAAGAGTAGAAGAGATTATTATAATGACTAGAATAATATTTTTTTTAATTACATTAAGACGTTTGTTGAATTATAACTACTACTATAAAAAATTTATGCACGAGTATTACAACAAATACCTTCTACTTCTTCTTCTTCTATGGCGTCACAGTTCGGAGTCGAACCGTAGCCTCCATAATCATCCGCCTCCACTTTTCCCTGTCCTTGGCGATCGATCTCCATCATTTTATTTTAAGTAAAGTATCAGCATTCCTCGCCACTGCGCCAATCCAGCGATGCTTGGGGTCTTCCCACAGGCCTTATACCCTCGATTTGACTAAACAATACCTTCCAAGGTATTCGGTTGCCTTCTATCCTAATGATGTGTCCTGCCCATTGCAAATGTATGCACTCGGATGGTGGTGGCCAAACCATTGTCTTTATATAGCTTGTACAGTTCCTCATTGTGACGCATTCTCCATATCAACAAATATAATTAATTAATATTATTTCACTGTAACTGAATGAACTTCATATAAGCCTATTGCCTCTAAGACCTAAAAGTTATACAAGTAATATTTACAAGTGTATAAAAATAAACACAATAACAAAATTAGACGACTTGAAGGAGGTAGAAACTGTCATATGAATTCCCACCTGTGTTCTCTTCTGTCTGAACACCGAAATCACAAGCATATGTTTGCAGTTATAAAGTTTTAATTAATCTGATTTTCAGATCAATTTTAATTTTGTGGCATTCACTAAGCTCATCAGTTAAGAAGACTGGCTAAGAGAAAAGCGCTTTAATTTACGGGCACCGTAGGCAAAAAGAGAAAGTCAGGGATAAACGTTAAGAGAGGGCGAGGAAACAGCGTATTAGTCATAAGAAAAACTTGAAATCGAACGGGTCAGCACTACACTAAAAAATCGTTTATCCGAAAATCAGGTTTATCCGAAACAATTTTTAGTAAATTTTAAAAATAAACAAAAGCATTTTCCTGTCGCTATAATCTATATTTAATAGCGTAGACAAGCGATTCCACGTGATATAAAGCAGATAGTCAATAATCAGAACTAATTGGGATAAGGGGTACTCAGAATTATCAATTTGTTCGGATTTTCGAACATAAAGTATGTAACGAAACGTTTTATGTTGCTCAATTAAAGATAATGAAAAATTTTGTTTAAATTTAATTTACTGAGAAATATATATATATATATATATATATATATATATATTACTATAATACTTATAACTATTTTACCTCAAGATGTATTTTTTCCTTTAGGGACATGTTTCGGGAGATCCTGTTCTCCCATCTTCAGCCATCTTGCCCTCGTATATATATATACGAGGGCAGTCCAGAAAGTAACTTACGTTTCAGTATGGGCAGCGATGGGGTGGGGCTAGCGCTGCCCAAACAGTTTTTATGTTTAAAAATGGCCGCACCAATGTGCACGATGATGAGCGAAGTGGCCGGCCGAGTGTTCTTACTGACAAACTGGTGGAGAAAATCAATAAAAAAATCCGTGAAAATCGCCGCTTTACGATTACTGAGCTATCACATGAGTTTCCTCAAATTTCACGTAGTTTGCTTCATGAAGTTGTCACGATAAAGCTTGGTTACCATAAGTTTTGTGCGCGATGGGTCCCGAAAATGCTTACAGAAATGCACAAAAACCAGCGGATGGCATCAGCACCGTCATTTCTTGATGCCTATGACAAGGATGGTGATTCTCTACTGGACCGTATTGTAACGGGGGATGAAACCTGGGTTAGGTACGTTAATTGCAAAACAAAAAATCAATCCATGGAATGGGGCGGGGCCATACTTGCTCACCCAAAAAACCGAGGAAGTGTTTGCAGACCTTGTCAGCAAGCAAAATGATGGTGACAGTTTTTTGGGACAGAAAAGGGGTTCTCCTGGTAGAGTTTATGGAACGGGGTACCACAATCAACTCCGAGGTATACTGTGAAACCTTAAAAAAGCTGCGGAGAGCAATCCAAAACAAGCGACGCGGTAAGTTGAGCTCCGGGGTATTGTTCTTCCACGACAACGCCCGACCGCATACAGCAGCACGAACGCAAGAACTTCTGGTAAAATTTGGATGGGAGATTTTCAATCATCCCCCATACAGCCCTGATCTGGCACCGAGCGATTATCACCTGTTCATGCGTATGAAAAGTGGCTGGCAATGCAGCGCTTTGAAGACGACGAAGAGCTGAAGGCAGGCGTTAATGAATGACTGAAATCGCAGGCGGCAGATTTTTACGATGAGGGCTTTCAAAAACTCTTAAATCGTTACGATAAGTGTTTGAACTTGAATGGAGACTATGTGGAAAAATAGTCTAAGAATGTAGTTGTCAAGCGTGTAAATAAAAAAATTTTTCTTTCATTTTTTTTATTACTTATTCTAAAACGTAAGTTACTTTCCGGACTGCCTTCGTATTTTATTATTATTTATTAGTTTATTATTTATTGTATTAATCCTCGTTATTATATTAATTCCATTCTTATTTTACTTATTTTGGTTGGTGATGAATAATTTGTTTAAAGCGTTAAATAGATTATGTGATTGAATAATCGATTTATTGTATATGTATATTCGGTATTTTTACTCCTTTTCGATGTCGTTCTCTTCCTCCTTGACGTCCAGGTTTCAATTAATATCTGAAATTCTTTTAATTATATACTTTGCAAAGAAATAAAACTCAAATATGGAATATTTAATTTAATTTATTGATCTCGTTGCGATTAGTCTACTTTGGGTCGAAATACTTATTCACAGTTCGAAACTCTTATCTCAGGTCGATTTGGTTTCTTTTTTAAATTAACATTTTAAAATTAATAGGTTCTTTTTACTGTTATCAGAAGTCAGAAAAAGGGCAATGCTGAAAAGTACAATACTCAATACTTACAACTAAAAGTTTTTACTTAATAAAATAAAAATAATATTTATCATAAAAATTGGAAATATTCGAACCACAGGCTAAGCTTGGGCTGACGTCATCACAGCTGATTGAAGTCGTTCACCAGACTATCTCATAAAAGATGGCCGATTCCTTCACTTCGGATTTACACCAAGATCTTCTCAACGATTTTCCTCCATATAAATGTTTATTCTTTAAGCGTCCCTCTTCAGAGCAGTAGTTATTAATTTTCTTGTTGTACTGTGATGATTCAGTGTTCGTAATCCGTTTTAGTTTCGGTAATAGGTGTTAGTTAAAAGTGTCTTCGTTTCAAATAGTTCATCCAGAATGTCGTGATGATATTCACATTGGAAATTTCTTGATTAGTGCATGGACCGTTCCTATATCTGGTTTATAATTGCCAATCTTCATACAAGTAATGGTTTGGTTTCTTTTGTTTAACTTTTATATGAACAACTCATATTTTAAATTTCCTTTCTTAAGCTTAATTCTTGTCAAAACATTTTTTATCTTGTTTAGCTATATCATTCTGATGTGTTCCTCTTGACGTTTAACAATCAACTCCCAGTGTTTTTCTTCATCATTCAAAAGGTCCTGGCTGATTTATTAGTAAATTTACATTGTTTTCAGTCAGCTGATACTTAAGTCTCAAGTTTGATTTTGTTCAAAGGAATTGAATTTTACATTAGATTAAAAATTACATTTTGATTATTATCTATTCTTATTAAATTCTAATTACATAATCAAATTCCTTATTTAATTCTGCATAATTTAGTACCATACATGATATATTTTATAGTATTTTTTAACTCAAAAGTCACATTTACATAACATTTGCTTGTAGGCCTTACCTACTTTACTTCCTTACAAATTAAATGGTTTACAGTATTTGTTAGATTCCAATTATCATTAAACAAGATCATTGATTGAATTATTATGATTTGGTTTCTTTAATTCTCAGTAATTTGATGTTTTACTTAGCTAACTTGAACCCTACCTTCAATTTAGGCTTTTCTCTAGGCCCCAGTGTTAGTACACTTGTCTTTTTCTAATATTATCCTATACATTCTTTAATTACTTTCACAAAGTTGTTGTTAAATTCATAATTCATTTATAATAAATTGTTATTGTGTTAAATTCAACAACTTTCATTCATTTAATTTGTTTCATTAACTTATTTACTAATAATTTACAATGTTGGTGAGGTTTACAATTTGGTCTATGTATTGATGTTAGTTCTATCACTAAGTTTACTATTATTTCAGATTGCTATTACCTTTTCTGACGTACAACTCCAATAAAATCCTAACAACTAAATTGCCCTTACTTAATTACAACATAGTTTATGGTTAATTGACATTATTAAAACATAATAAAGATATTCTCTTAAAATAAATTTAATCCCAAGCATTCAATTCTATGGGTTCAATGAACTTCTAACATAACAAAACAAATCTGTTTTTATTTAAACAGTTTATTAAAGTTAACTTTTATTCAGTCTATTCCTGTTTTTGTTTTGATTTAGGGATTTACCCTGGTTCCCCTCTCTAGTAATTTTATCTAGTCTTGGGGAATAAGGAACATCACTTAATTTGCATTATTAGTAGTCACTTTTCACAATAAAAATAAATTACACTTGTCCACCTTTAGTCATATATCTAATATCTTTACTTACACTTAATTTACATTTATTCTTATTTTATTGTATTGTACTTTTCTTATGTTATCTTTCCGGGTTTTATTTTTATAATGTGGTATTGTTTTTCAATAGTTATTTTTTACTTCCATATTCCTTAAGGAATGGAAGTATGGTGATGGCAAAAAAAATCGTGTTCGAGATTATTGCAGATTCTGATTCTACTACACTCAAAACATGAAAAAAAGTCGTTTTCCGAAAAGTGTCTGTGTGTCTGTGTGTCTGTCTGTCTGTCTGTAGATTTTTTTTCTATGGCAAACGATAACTGCCGCAAATTCAAACAGAATCAAATAATTTTTTGCATACAGCCCGGTTTTGCAGAGTTCTCGCGACCTATTGTTTTTGGTGAAGATCGGTTGAGGGAAAGGGGTAGTTTACCTGCAACGGTTTTTTTTTAGCAAGGGTAATTTTGTTTGTTTGGCAAACGATAACAGCCGCAAATTCAAACAGAATCAAATAATGTTTCGCATACAGCCCTGAATTGTAGAGTTCTCAAGACCTATTGTTTTTGGTGAAGATCGGTTAAGGGAAAGGGGTAGTTTACCTGTAACGTTTTATGTTTTAACAAGGGTATTTCCTATGGCAAACGATAACAGCCGCAAATTCAAACAGAATGAAAAGATTATTTGCATACAGCCCTAAATTGTAGAGTTCTCAAGACCTTTTGTTTTTGGTGAAGATCGGTTAAGGGAAAGGGGTAGTTTACCTACAACGTTTTTTTAACAAGGGTATTTTCTATGGCAAACGATAACAGCCGCAAATTCAAACAGAATCAAATAATTTTCTGCATACAGCCCTGATTTGTAGAGTACTCAAGACCTATTGTTTTTGGTGAAGATCGGTTGAGGGGAAGGGGTAGTTTACCAGCAACGTTTTTTATCATGCGTATTTTCTATGGCAAACGACAACTGCCGCAAATTCAAACAGAATCAAATAATTTTTTGCATACAGCCCTGATTTGTAGAGTACTCGCGACCTATTGTTTTTGGTGAAGATCGGTTGAGGGGAAGGGGTAGTTTACCTGCAACGGTTTTTTTTATCAAGGGAAATTTTTTTTTTTGGCAAACGATAACAGCCGCAAATTCAAACAGAATCAAATAATGTTTCGCATACAGCCCTGAATTGTAGATTTCTCAAGACCTATTGTTTTTGGTGAAGATCGGTTGAGGGAAAGGGGTAGTTTACCTGCAACGTTTTTTTAACAAGGGTATTTTCTATGGCAAACGATAACAGCCGCAAATTCAAACAGAATCAAATAATGTTTTGCATACAGCCCTGATTTGTAGAGTACTCAAGACCTATTGTTTTTGGTGAATATCGGTTAAGGGGAAGGGGTAGTTTACCTGCAACGTTTTTTTATCAAGCGTATTTTCTATGGCAAACGATAACAGCCGCAAATTCAAACAGAATGAAATAATTTTTTGCATACGTCCCTGAATTGTATTGGTCTCAATGACTTTCGATTTTGGTGAAGATCGGTTAAGGGGAAGGGGTAGTTTACCTGCAACCTTTTACGTTTTAACAAGAGTAAAGTACTTGAAAATTTATTTACACTTTTTGAAACAATGGTAATTGTTAAAAATAAAATAATTTTGTTGCCAGGCAATAAAATTATAATTTTTTCATTTTAATGTAATATAATATTTTTCATTTAATACAGCAATAAAAAGGCAGGTAAGACACAGCCTGGTTGTTTGGCTGAAAATGATTTTAAATATAAATCTTAGAATATGGAAGTCATGTATGGTTCTCCATACCGATATTTTTTCATTCTGTGGGTTTGTTTATCCATGGTTTTTCCTTACCTGCTCCTATTCTACCTGGGTATATCTACACTATAAGTTGGACTCTCATCATCTTCCTACTATTTATTATAGATTGTATTTTTGGTTTTAATAAACTTGATTTCTTTGGATCTAGAATTTCAGTTTATTGTTGTTCTTGATTAATTATTATACTAAATTATTCTTTATGCCAGTTTGTTTTTATTTTATATTTGCTGATTTTACTTCCATGTTCCTTAAGGAAATGGAAGTATGATGATGGCAAAAAATCGTGTTCGAGATTATTGCAGATTCTGATTGTACTACACTCAAAACATGAAAAAGTTATTTTTTGAAAAGTGTCTGTGTGTGTGTGCTGTGTGTCCTCTGTAGATTTTTTTTTCTATGGCAAACGATAACAGCCGTAAATTCAAACAGAATCAAATAATTTTTTGCATACAGCCCTGATTTGTAGAGTACTCAAGACCTATTGTTTTTGGTGAAGATCGGTTAAGGGAAAGGGATATTTTATCTGCAACGGTTTTTTTTAAAATCAAGGGTAATTTTTTTATGGCAAACGATAACAGCCGCAAATTCAACCAGAATCAACTACTCTTTTGCATACAGCCCTGAATTGCAGAGTTCTCAAGATCTATTGTTTTTGGTGAAGATCGGTTAAGGGAAGAAGGCAGGTAGTTTACCTGCAACGTTTTGTTTTAACACGGGTATTTTCTATGGCAAACGATAACAGCCGTAAATTCAAACAGAATCAAATAATTTTTTGCATACAGCCCTGATTTGTAGAGTACTCAAGACCTATTGTTTTGGTGAAGATCGGTAAGGGAAAGGGGTAGTTTACCAGCAACGTTTTTTATAAAGGGTAATTTTACTTCCATGTTCCTTAAGGAAATGGAAGTATGGTGATGGCAAAAAAAATCGTCTTCGAGATTATTGCAGATTCTGATTGTACTACAGTCAAAACATGAAAAAAGTCATTTTTCGAAAAGTGTCTGTGTGTCTATCTGTTGTTTTTTTCTATGGCAAACGATAACAGCCGCAAATTCAAACAGAATCAAATAACGTTTCGCATACAGCTCTGAATTATAGAGTTTTAAAGACCTGTTGTTTTTGGTGAAGATCGGTTAAGAGAAAGGGGTAGTTTACCTGCAACGTTTCATGTTTTAACAAAGGTATTTTCTATGGCAAACAATAACAGCCGCAAATTCACACAGAATCAAATAATTATTTGCATACAGCCCTGATTTGTATAGTACTCAAGACCTATTGTTTTTGGTGAAAATCGGTTAAGGGAAAGGGGTAGTTTACCTCCAAATTTTTTTCTTATCAAGGGTAATTTTACTTCCATGTTCCTTAAGAAAATGGAAGTATGGTGATGGCAAAAAAAATCGTGTTCGAGATTATTGCAGAATATGATTGTACTACACTCAAAACATGAAAAAAAGTCATTTTTCGAAAAGTGTCTGTGTGTGTGTGTCTGTCTGTAGATTTTTTTCTATGGCAAACGATAACAGCCGCAAATTCGAACAGAATCAAATAATTTTTTGCAAACAGTCCTGATTTATAGAGTACTCGCGACCTATTGTTTTTGGTGAAGATCGGTTGAGGGAAAGGGGTAGTTTACCTGCAACGGGTTTTTTTTATCAAGGGTAATTTTGTTTGTTTGGCAAACGATAACAGCCGCAAATTCAAACAGAATCAAATAATGTTTCGCATACTGCCCTGAATTGTAGAGTTCTCACGATCTGTTGATTTTGGTAAAGATCGGTTAAGGGAAAGGGGTAGTTTACCTGCAACGTTTTATGTTTTAACAAGGGTATTTTATATGGCAAACGATAGCAGCCGAAAATTCAAACACAAGCAAATTATTATTTGCATACAGCCCTAAATTGTAGAGTTCTCAAGACCTATTGATTTTGGTGAAGACCGGATAAGGGAAAGGGGTAGTTTACCTGCTACGTTTTATGTTTTAAATGGGTATTTCCTATGGCAAACGATAAGAGTCGAAAATTCAAACAGAATCAAAAAAGGTTTTGCATACAGCCCTAACTTATTGAGTACTAAAGACCTATTGTTTTTGGTGAAGATCGTTTGAGGGAAAGGGGTAGTTTACCAGCCACGTTTTTTGTTTTATCAAGGGTATTTTGTATGGCAAACGATAACAGCCGCAAATTCAAACAAAATCACATAATATTTTACATACAACCCTGAATTGTAGAGTTCTCAAGACCTATCGTTTTTTGTGAAGATCGGTTAAGGGAAAGGGGTAGTTTACCTGCAACGGTTTTTTATCAAGGGTAATTTTTACTTCCATATTCCTTAAGGAATGGAAGTATGGTGATGGCAAAAAAAATCGTGTTCGAGATTATTGCAGATTCTGATTCTACTACACTCAAAACATGAAAAAAAGTCGTTTTCCGAAAAGTGTCTGTGTGTGTGTCTGTCTGTCTGTCTGTCTGTAGATTTTTTTTCTATGGCAAACGATAACTGCCGCAAATTCAAACAGAATCAAATAATTTTTTGCATACAGCCCTGATTTGCAGAGTACTCGCGACCTATTGTTTTTGGTGAAGATCGGTTGAGGGAAAGGGGTAGTTTACCTGCAACGGTTTTTTTTTAGCAAGGGTAATTTTGTTTGTTTGGCAAACGATAACAGCCGCAAATTCAAACAGAATCAAATAATGTTTCGCATACAGCCCTGAATTGTAGAGTTCTCAAGATCTGCTGATTTTGGTGAAGATCGGTTAAGGGAAAGGGGTAGTTTACCTTTAACGTTTTATGTTTTAACAAGGGTATTTCCTATGGCAAACGATAACACCCGCAAATTCAAACAGAATAAAAAGATTATTTGCATACAGCCCTAAATTGTAGAGTTCTCAAGACCTATTGTTTTTGGTGAAGTTCGGTTGAGGGAAAGGGGTAGTTTACCTGCCACGTTTTTTGTTTTATCAAGGGTATTTTCTATGGCAAACGATAACAGCCGCAAATTCAAACAGAATCAAATACTGTTTTGTATACAGCCCTGATTTGTAGAGTACTCACGACCTATTGTTTTTGGTGTAGATCGGTTGAGGGGGGGGGGGGTAGTTTACCAGCAACGGTTTTTTTATCAAGGGAAATTTTTTTTTTTTTTTTTTTGGCAAACGATAACAGCCGCAAATTCAAACAAAATCAAATAATGTTTCGCATACAGCCCTGAATTGTAGAGTTCTCAATACCTATTGTTTTTGGTGAAGATCGGTTAAGGGAAAGGGGTAGTTTACCTACAACGTTTTTTTAACAAGGGTATTTTCTATGGCAAACGATAACAGCCGCAAATTCAAACAGAATCAAATAATTTTCTGCATACAGCCCTGATTTGTAGAGTACTCAAGACCTATTGTTTTTGGTGAAGATCGGTTGAGGGGAAGGGGTAGTTTACCAGCAACGTTTTTTATCAAGCGTATTTTCTATGGCAAACGATAACTGCCGCAAATTCAAACAGAATCAAATAATTTTTTGCATACGTCAGTGAATTGTAGAGGACTCAAGGCCTTTAGATTTTGGTGAAGATCAGTTAAGGGGAAGGGGTAGTTTACCAGGAACCTTTTACGTTTTAACAAGAGTAAAGTACTTGAAAATTCATTTAAACTTTTTCAAACAATGGTAATTGTTGAAAATAAAATAATTTTGTTGCCAGGCAATCTGAAAATTTCAGATTTTGTACCACAAAATCTGAAATGATTATACGATAGTTTATGAAATGGTTAATAATACGTCAGTGGAAGGTGTAATGAGAAATTAGCAGAAATGGAAACCTGGGGAATGTTAACTGTTCTGTAGATACAATTTTGTCAGAATGTTTGGAAATGATCATCAACATTGAAGAAAAAGTAAGCATATTAAGAAACATATGTAAGTACTTATTATAAAAAAATAATGTTTGTTTTTTGATAAAGTCATTTTGATTATAAAATATAAATATTTACAACAAGAAAAGAATTTTCAGTTTTCAAAATTTAAATATATTTTTATAAAACAATGGGTTCTTCATTGAGGTGGGGACCATGTCACTCACTCCATCTCAAGCCTCCTCTCCCATTTTGCAGAAAAAGAGGACCCTGTCAAGGCTGATACTTTGACGACAGTGACAGGGCTTTCCACCAAATTCAGCAGAGTGACAGGTAGGCCCAACTCTGATTGGCTCCTCAGATTTCTCCAGCGTTAGTAGGTTCTATGAAAATATTTTATTTCAAAAATGATTTTAAATATAAATCTTAGATATGTTTTATAAATCTCATGTTTTATGTTTTAACATGGGTAATTTTTTATATGACGAAACATAACTGCCGTAAATTCAAACAGAATCAAATAATTTTTTACATATGTGCCTGAGCTATAGAGAACTCAATGTCTGTTGATTTTGGTGAAGATCGGTTACGGGGAAAGGGCAGTTTACCAGAAACATTTTTTGTTGTAACATGAGTAAAGTACTTAATTTTGATAAAGTATCCTGATAAGATCTTAATAATCCACTGTAGAAACGTAGATGAAATATCTATAAATGAAGAGGCTAGTTGAACGGGCTGGGGGTAATTTTCTATAAATCAAAATTATAGTTGAAGGGGGAGGGGATAATATTTTTTATATGTGTACTACGTTATTGGCAAGAAAGAAGTATTTTTTTGTTAAAATTCCTTCCCTGGCTGTTTGGCTGAAAATGATTTTAAATATAAATCTTAGAATATGGAAGTCATGTATGGTTCTCCATACCGATATTTTTCTATGGTAAACGATAACAGCCGCAAATTCAAACGGAATCAAATGATGTTTTGCATACAGCCCTGTATTGTAGAGTTCTCAATACCTGTTGGTGTTGGTGAAGATCGGTTAAGGGAAAGGGGTAGTTTACCTGCAACGTTTTATGTTTTAAAAGGGTATTTCCTATGGCAAACGATAAGAGCCGCAAATTCAAACAGAATCAAATACGTTTTTGCATACAGCCCTGTTTTGTTGAGTACTAAAGATCTATTCTTTTTGGTGAAGATCGGTTAAGGGAAGGGGTTGTTTACCAGCAACATTTTATGTTTTATCAAGGGTAATTTTTTTTATGACGAACGATAACTGCCGTACATTAAAACAGAATCAACTACTCTTCTGCATACCTTTTTGAATTATACAGAACTCAAGGTCTGTTGATTTTGTTGAAGATCGGTTAAGGGAAAGGGGTAGTTTACCTGCAACGTTTTATGTTTTAACAAGGGTATTTTTTCTATGACGAACGATAACTGCCGTAAATTCAAAGAGAATCAACTAATGTTTTGCATACAGCCCTGAATTGTAGAGTTCTCAAGACCTATTGTTTTTGGTGAAGATCGGTTAATGGAATAGGGTAGTTTACCAGCAACGTTTTATGTTTTATCAAGGGTGTTTTCTATGGCAAACGATAACAGCTGCAAATTCAAACAGAATCAAATAATTGTTTGCATACAGGCCTGAATTGTAGAGTACCTAAGACCTGTCGTTTTTGGTGAAGATCGGTTAAGGGAAAGGGGTTGTTTACCTGCAACGGTTTTTTATCAAGGGTAATTTTTTTCTATAGTAAACGATAAGTATATAACAGCCGCAAATTCAAACAGAATCAAATGATGTTTTGCATACAGCCCTTTATTGTAGAGTTCTCAATACGTATTGGTGTTGGTGAAGATCGGTTAAGGGAAAGGGGTAGTTTACCAGCAACATTTTATGTTTTAACAAGGGTAATTTTTTATATGACGAACGATAACTGCCGAAAATTCAAACAGAATCAACTAGGTTTTTGCATACCTTTTTGAACTAAAGAGAACTCAAGGTCTGTTGATTTTGTTGAAGATTGGTTAAGGGAAGGGGTAGTTTATCAGCAACGTTTTATGTTTTAAAAAGGGTAATTTTTTTATGACGAACGATAACTGCCGAAAATTCAATGAGAATCAAATAATTTTTTGCACCCCCTGAGTTGCAGAGAGCTCAAGGTCTATTGATTTTCGTGAAGATCAGTTAAGGGAAAGGGGTAGTTTACCTGCAACATTTTATGTTGTAACAAGAGAAATGTTTCCATGACGAACGATAACTGCCGCACATTCAAACAGAATCAAATATTTTTTTGCATGCTTCCCTGAATTGTAGAGGACGGAAGGTCTGTTGATTTTGGAGAAGATCGGTTAAGAGAAAGGGGTAGTTTACCTGAAACATTTTATGATTTAACTAGAGTAAAGTACTTAATTTTTATAAATAAAGTATCCTGATAAGAAGCTCATAGTAATCCACTGTAGAAACGTAAATGAAATATCTATAAATGAAGAGGTTAGGTGAACGGGGTGGGGGAAATTTTCTATTATTAAAAATTATAGTTGAAGGTGGAGGGGAGAATTTTGTATCTGTGTACTACGTTATCGGCAACAAAGAAGTAGTTTTTTGTTAAAATTGCTTCCCGGGCTCTTTAGCCGTAGTCCAATGTTTTCTGCAAAATCAGACTTTTCGGCAGTGCCATCGACTGCCATCATCGGTGAAAATCGAGTGCGAAAACGTGAGGTGGTATACGTTAGTGACCACAGTACTGTGGTTAATGCTGAAGCAATAAGTAGAAAGGCGTAGTTTCTATGGAAATATTTCATTTCGAATTTGATTTTAAATATAAATCATAGAACATGGAAGTCATGTATGGTTCTCCATACCGATATTTTGTCTATGGCAAACGATAACTGCCGTAAATTCAAACAGAATCAACTAGGCCTACTTTTTTGCAAACCTATTTGAATTATACAGAACTCAACGTCTGTTGATTTTGTTGAAGATCGGTTAAGGAAAGGGGTAGTTTACCGGCAACGTTATATGTTTTAACAAGGGTAATTTTTTCTATGACGAACGATAACTGCCGTAAATTCAAAGAGAATCAGACCTAAATTGTAGAGTACTTAAGACCTGTTGTGTTTGGTGAAGATCGGTTAAGGGAAAGGAGTAGTTTACCTGCAACGTTTCTTTTGTTAAAGGGTAATTTTTTTTTCTATGGTAAACGATAACAGCCGCAAATTCAAACAATAATATAATGTTTTGCATACAGCACTGAATTGTAGAGTTCTCAAGACCTGTTAGTGTTGGTGAAGATCGGTTAAGGGAAAGGGGTAGTTTACCTGCAACATTTTATGTTTTAACATGGGTAATTTTTTTTTGACGAACGTTAACTGCCGTAAATTCAAAGAGAATCAAATACTTTTTTGCATGCCGTCCTGAATTGTAAGAAAGTGAAGGCTTGTTGATTTTGGTGAAGATCGGTTAAGGGAAAGGGGTAGTTTACCTGCCACTTTTTACATATGTGCCTGTGTTGTAGAGGACTCAAGGCCTATTGATTTTGGTGAACATCGGTTAGGGGGAAAGGGTAGTTTACCTGAAATATTTTTTGACGTAACAAGAGTAAAGTACTTAATTTGGTAAATAAAGTATCCTGATAAGAAGATCTTAATAATGCACTGTAGAAACGTAGATATAAATGAAGAGGCTAGTTGATCGGGGTGGGAGTAATTTTCTATAAATGAAAATTATAGTTGAAGGGGGAGGGGATAATGTTTTATATATGTACTACGTTATCGGCAACAAAGAAGTAGTTTGTTGTTAAAATTCCTTCCTGGCCTGTTTGTGCGTAGACACATGTTTTCTGCAAAACCAGACGTTTCGGCAGTGCCGTCGACTGCCATCATCAGTGAAAATCGAGTGCGATAACGTGAGGTGGTATACGTTAGTGACCACAGTACTGTGGTTAAGGCTGAAGCAGTACGTAGAAAGAAGTAGTTTCTATGAAATATTTCATTTCAAAAATGATTTTAAATATAAATCTTAGAACATGGAAGTCATGTATGATTCTCCATACCGATATTTTGGAATTATAATAAGGTAGATTTTCTGTCATGCTACAAGTATTATGTTTCATATAGTGTAAACATAAAGTACTGTATACTGCAGTACTATATACTTCCCCTGCAGAACGTCTAACAATGAAACGACTTCGAGATCGGGCAGCCAGGAAACGAGCTTCAAAGCTAACAAAAAACTACGATTGATTACTGTACGAACAAGCAATAGGACTGTTCGAGTACTGTAGAAACTATAATTTACAGTGCGGTGCAGTTGTATAGTGTGTTTTGTCATATTCACTGTAACTTTTAAATTATTATTATTAAATAAAGTTACTGTACTTACATATGTACTATTATTTAAAAAGAAGTTTCGGTTTATTCGAAATTTCGTTTATCCGAAATGGGCGCGGTCCCATCAAATCGGATAAACGAGTTCTTACTGTATTTTGATACTCCGTGTCAACCGGAGAATCAATATGGTTCCGCAAATGTGAATCTATAATACACAATATAAGAACACATGATCGTAATGTTGGCGACATACAATGTTAAGGACGGCGACGATGAATGGCGTCACTGATGACGGCGATTAGGATGTAGCCTCTTGAAAATGCACATCCAAGTATTAAAATCGAAATGTCCGTTGTTGCTATCATATTGTATACAAACTGTATCTTGTAAAAATATAATCTGAATTACATATTATTTGGTGCGATAAGACAGAATTACACTTCACCGTAAAAAAAAACTACTGACTTACGCTACAAATATTTCAGTAACAAAATTATTTGCCGTACAGAAATAGGCACTAAAAAAAATTATTGTGTCATAATGAAAGCTCTGCATACCCAACTGAAACTACTTTATTCGAAAACGAGTGGCGTGTGACTATACAATCAACAGAATAGCTGTGGGGAGCTGATATGGTTACCATAAGGTAGACCTACTACACTGTGTAGCTCTATATCCCGTTTACTTACGTAGTTTATTACGCTGCTCAAGTCGTATTACATTTCAAGTGCCGTGAGCCTATTAACGCTGTTTTCTGGGATCCGAGTTTATTTTCATAATTACAAAAAAGAAAAGTGACAAGATGCGGTGGAAAAAAATAACGAGATAATTACATCAAAACAACGCACGATATCGGTAGACACATTGGGGAGATAAGCACTTCTCTCACTGGTGATAAGTAGAGGAAGACCAGCACAAACCAACAGATAGTGTGACTCATCGACAGTTACAGCGCAACTTTCGCAACTGTAATCAACTTACGCAACACCTTTTAAATACACTGTGCGCGTTTAAATTGACGATTACGGTAAGCTGAATGTCAACCGAGGACTAGCTACAGAAGACGGGAACAGTACCGCTGTTCGAAGAACGCAAAGCCAAAATTGTTGGTTCGAAGAACGCGTTAACCAAAATATCTCGCGAATCGTTTATAAGAAAATCGCATTTAACAAGGCAATTGCCAGGTTCCGTCGAAACACTGACCTTTCGTGAGCAATAAATAAAAACATAACTATCAGATAACATCAACATTTTAATCACTTTCAACAACGTTATAAGCGATTTCTACAGTAGACAATGTCGTCTACCCACATATGAAATTTAAAAAAAAACTGCGTATGGATTCTACTATCAAAAACTAGTATTTCTAACGGTGTGGTGATATAGGCGCACATTTTACAACACAGGCCCATCAACAAAGTTTCAGTGTACCATTACGCGCAGCCTCAATGTATATATTAACAGACCTTTACAATAAAATTCAACTTTCAAATTATGATCGTCCATAAATTGAATCTCCTGATAACGTTTCTACAAAAAGAAGACGCGTTCATAAATATATGATAAGAACAAAGTTAAACTCGGATATTTTTATTTATCTGAAATCCTTCATACGCTGACACTACACTTATTAATATTCTGTATGTAGATTATTACATTAATTAAAAAAAAACTTTATAAGAATTTACGCATTGAGGGCTCGTCTTGTGCTCTTCTTATTGCGACCCTTCTATACAATTTTTTCGATTAGTGTAGGCCTAATTGTTTAAAAGCGCGTTTCATAAAATTTAAATTTAATATTATTTTATATAAAAAATATCGGTATGGAGAACCATACATGACTTCCATGTTCTAAGATTTATATTTAAAATCATATTCGAAATGAAATATTTCCATAGAAACTACGTCTTTCTACTTATTGCTTCAGCATTAACCACACTACTGTGGTCACTAACATATACCACCTCACGTTTTCGCACTCGATTTTCACCGATGATGGCAGTCGATGGCACTGTCGAAAAGTCTGGTTTTGCAGAAAACATTGGACTACGGCTAAAGAGGCCGGGAAGCAATTTTAACAAAAAACTACTTCTTTGTTGCCGATACCGTAGTACACATATAAAAAATTCTCCCCTCCACCTTCAACTATAATTTTTAATAATAGAAAATTACCCCCACCCCGTTCACCTAACCTCTTCATTTATAGATATTTCATCTACGTTTCTACAGTGGATTACTATGAGCTTCTTATCAGGATAATTTATTTATAAAAATTAAGTACTTTACTCTTGTTAAATCATAAAATGTTTCAGGTAAACTACCCCTTTCTCTTAACCGATATTCACCAAAATCAATAGACCTTGAGCTCTCTGCAACTCAGGGGGTGCAAAAAATTATTTGATTCTCATTGAATTTTCGGCAGTTATCGTTCGTCATAAAAAAATTACCCTTTTTAAAACATAAAACGTTGCTGATAAACTACCCCTTCCCTTAACCAATCTTCAACAAAATCAACAGACCTTGAGTTCTCTTTAGTTCAAAAAGGTATGCAAAAACCTAGTTGATTCTGTTTGAATTTACGGCAGTTATCGTTCGTCATATAAAAAATTACCCTTGTTAAAACATAAAATGTTGCTGGTAAACTACCCCTTTCCCTTAACCGATCTTCACCAACACCAATAGGTATTCAGAACTCTACAATACAGGGCTGTATGCAAAACATCATTTGATTCTGTTTGAATTTGCGGCTGTTAACGTTTACCATAGAAAAAAATTACCCTTGATAAAAAACGGTTGCAGGTAAACTACCCCTTTTCTTAACCGATCTTCACCAAAAACGACAGGTCTTGAGTAATCTACAATTCAGGCCTGTATGCAAAAAATTATTTGATTCTGTTTGAATTTGCGGCTCTTATCGTTTGCCATAGAAAACACCCTTGATAAAACATAAAACGTTGCTGGTATACTACCCTATTCCATTAACCGATCTTCACCAAAAACAATAGGTCTTGAGAACTCTACAATTCAGGGCTGTATGCAAAACATTATTTGATTCTCTTTGAATTTACGGCAGTTATCGTTCGTCATAGAAAAAATACCCTTGTTAAAACATAAAACGTTGCAGGTAAACTACCCCTTTCCCTTAACCGATCTTCAACAAAATCAACAGTCCTTGAATTCTGTATAATTCAAAAAGGTATGCAGAAAGAGTAGTTGATTCTGTTTTAATGTACGGCTGTTATCGTTCGTCATAAAAAATAATTACCCTTGATAAAATTTAAAATGTTGCAGGTAAACTACCCTATTCCCTTAACCAATATCACCAAAACCAACAGGTCTTGAGAACTCTACATTTAAGGGCTGTATGCAAAATATTATATGATTCTGTTTGAATTTGCGGCTGTTATCGTTTGCCATATAAAATACCCTTGATAAAAAAAAACCGTTGCTGGTAAACTACCCCTTTCCCTCAACCGATCTTTACCAAAAACAATAGGTCGTGAGTACTCTACAAATCAGGGCTGTATGCAAAAAATTATTTGATTCTGTTTGAATTTCCGGCTCTTATCGTTTGCCATATAAAATACCCTTGATAAAACAAAAAACGTGGCTGGTAAACTACCCCTTTCCCTTAACCGATCTTCACCAACACCAATAGGTATTGAGAACTCTACAATATAGGGCTGTATGCAAAACATCATTTGATTCTGTTTGAATTTGCGGCTGTTATCGTTTACCATAGAAAAAAATTACCCTTGATAAAAAACCGTTGCAGGTAAACTACCCCTTTCCCTTAACCGATCTTCACCAAAAACGATAGGTCTTGAGAACTCTACAATTCAGGGCTGTATGCAAAATATTATATGATTCTGTTTGACTTTGCGGCTGTTATCGTTTGCCATAGAAAATACCCTTGATAAAACAAAAAACGTGGCAGGTAAACTACCCCTTTCCCTTAAACGATCTTCACCAAAAACAATAGGTCTTTAGTACTCAATCAATCAGGGCTGTATGCAAAAACTTATTTGATTCTGTTTGAATTTGTGGCTCTTATCGTTTGCCATAGAAAATACCCTTTTAAAACATAAAACGTTGCAGGTAAACTACCCCTTTCCCTTAACCGATCTTCACCAAAAACAAACGGTCTTGAGAACTCTACAATTCAGGGCAGTATGCAGAACATTATTTGATTATGTTTGAATTTGCGGCTGGTATCGTTTGCCATAGAAAATACCCTTGTTAAAACATAAAACTTTGCCGGTAAACTACCCCTTTCCCTTAACCGATCTTTACCAAAATCAACAGATCTTGAGAACTCTACAATTCAGGGCCGTATGCGAAACATTATTTGATTCTGTTTGAATTTGCGGCTGTTATCGTTTGCCAAACAAACAAAATTACCCTTGATAAAAAAAAACCGTTGCTGGTAAACTACCCCTTTCCCTCAACCGATCTTTACCAAAAACAATAGGTCTTGAGTACTCTACAAATCAGAGCTGTATGCAAAAAATTATTTGATTCTGTTTGAATTTGCGGCTGTTATCGTTTGCCATAGAAAAAAATCTACAGACACAGACACTTTTCGAAAAACGACTTTTTTTCATGTTTTGAGTGTAGTACAATCAGAATCTGCAATAATCTCGAACACGGATTTTTTTTGCCATCACCATACTTCCATTTCCTTAAGGAACATGGAAGTAAATATCGGTATGGAGAACCATACATGACTTCCATATTCTAAGATTTATATTTAAAATCATTTTCAGCCAAACAGCCAGGCTGTGCCTTACCTGCCTTTTTATTGCTGTATTAAATGAAAAATATTATATTACATTAAAATGAAAAAATTATAATTTTATTGCCTGGCAACAAAATTATTTTATTTTTAACAATTACCATTGTTTCAAAAAGTTTAAATAAATTTTCAAGTACTTTACTCTTGTTAAAACGTATAAGGTTGCAGGTAAACTACCCCTTCCCCTTAACCGATCTTCACCAAAATCGAAAGTCATTGAGACCTCTACAATTCAGGGACGTATGCAAAAAATTATTTGATTCTGTTTGAATTTGCGGCTGTTATCGTTTGCCATAGAAAATACGCTTGATAAAAAAACGTTGCAGGTAAACTACCTCTTCCCCTTAACCGATCTTCACCAAAAACAATAGGTCTTGAGTACTCTACAAATCAGGACTGTATGCAAAACATTATTTGATTCTGTTTGAATTTGCGGCTGTTATCGTTTGCCATAGAAAATACCCTTGTTAAAAAAACGTTGCAGGTAAACTACCCCTTTCCCTCAACCGATCTTCACCAAAAACAATAGGTCTTGAGAAATCTACAATTCAGGGCTGTATGCGAAACATTATTTGATTCTGTTTGAATTTGCGGCTGTTATCGTTTGCCAAAAAAAAAAAAATTTCCCTTGATAAAAAAAAGCGTTGCAGGTAAACTACCCCTTCCCCTCAACCGATCTTCACCAAAAACAATAGGTCGCGAGTACTCTACAAATCAGGGCTGTATGCAAAAAATTATTTGATTCTGTTTGAATTTGCGGCAGTTGTCGTTTGCCATAGAAAATACACATGATAAAAAACGTTGCTGGTAAACTACCCCTTCCCCTCAACCGATCTTCACCAAAAACAATAGGTCTTGAGTACTCTACAAATCAGGGCTGTATGCAGAAAATTATTTGATTCTGTTTGAATTTGCGGCTGTTATCGTTTGCCATAGAAAATACCCTTGCTAAAAAAACGTTGTAGGTAAACTACCCCTTTCCCTTAACCGATCTTCACCAAAAACAAAAGGTATTGAGAACTCTACAATTTAGGGCTGTATGCAAATAATCTTTTCATTCTGTTTGAATTTGCGGCTGTTATCGTTTGCCATAGGAAATACCCTTGTTAAAACATAAAACGTTACAGGTAAACTACCCCTTTCCCTTAACCGATCTTCACCAAAAACAATAGGTCTTGAGAACTCTACAATTCAGGGCTGTATGCGAAACATTATTTGATTCTGTTTGAATTTGCGGCTGTTATCGTTTGCCAAACAAACAAAATTACCCTTGCTAAAAAAAAACCGTTGCAGGTAAACTACCCCTTTCCCTCAACCGATCTTCACCAAAAACAATAGGTCGCGAGAACTCTGCAAAACCGGGCTGTATGCAAAAAATTATTTGATTCTGTTTGAATTTGCGGCAGTTATCGTTTGCCATAGAAAAAAAATCTACAGACAGACAGACACACAGACAGACAGACACACAGACACACAGACAGACAGACAGACACACAGACACTTTTCGGAAAACGACTTTTTTTCATGTTTTGAGTGTAGTAGAATCAGAATCTGCAATAATCTCGAACACGATTTTTTTTGCCATCACCATACTTCCATTCCTTAAGGAATATGGAAGTAAAAAACAATATACTCGTATACGGTGTATACAGCAGACTCCGTATCACCCTACGTGTACCGAATCTATGTACGGTATGACATTCTTTTTAGTTAAATGTTAAATTTTTACATTCTCTATAACTGGCTACGAGCACTTTATACAAATATCTTGCTATAACCGTAATTGTCGTATTCAATCCAGCGGTTACGGTATAAATCCGCTTTTTCCTCCACTCCAAAAATCCCGAATACTGGCCATTTGTACAATACTCATAACGTTTACTCACTCCTGATTATCAGAAACGTCTGGTACGGGGACCGATCTACGATCGTATTAGTTCGTGTAATCGAGAGTAGTCCATTGTAGTTATAAAATAAATAAATAGAAAAAATCACATTACTACAGTTTAAAATACGAATCACTGGGCCGCAAAACGTAAATCACGTAAAAGCTATACACAAATCGAGCAAATAAATTAAGTCTGCAAAACCTTACGCAATGTAAGTCTGTGGTTATGGATCTCTGTTTTCCTTACTTTCTTGGAGTATACATGTGGCGTTTAGAGTGTGTTCGTACTGACACAAAGGGAAGAAAGACAAACGAAGTGACCGTAAGGAATACAGTTTCAAGATAGTTCAGAGTTCACGTTGCGGCTTCCGGTTTGACTTCTCCGAATTTCGACCAAAAAGACCTTTATATTTTGTGCAAAAAGAGTAAAGCGTATTCAATAACACTCACGTTACGAGAAGGAGCTTCGCAAATTTAATTTGGTCGCAGCTCATCTTATTCGTATGACCTGTGGTCAGAAACAAATTTGACAGATCGGAGGAGGGGAGGGTGACGGAGAAGACAGAGCGCGGAAAGGAGGACCAATAACAACACTGTGCCAGCTGTCACGGAATAAATTATCATTTAAACATCAATGAAATCTAATAACCAAAGTCTATAACCGCTGAACAAGAGTAGGCCTAACACATGAACCGCGCATGAAACAGATTAAATAAATATCATCTTGTATCTCAACACAGAACGAAACCGTACAGAGAAAACACGTATCACAATAATGATCCTACAGTTGCATAACCATAACTACACACACGCACGCACTCGTCTCGACTTATCAACGAAACTGTACGGTATAAATAGATTTTATGTTAACGCACTGAATCATACAGTACACAAAGCATATCTACTATGTACGGAGTAACAAGTGCATTTCAACTTTTAACATCTCACCCAAATAATTATGATAACATTTGATATAACGTTATATCAAAGATAACGTCCGAACTAATTTCAGGTTATATTTCTCTTAGAGGTAAGTAGTAGAGGGTACACCTCTTGAAGTAACCTTCTTTCCTTTTTACATTAAATCTATACTTAGTACAAACCTTTAACTACGACGTCACTAGATGCAATAAACAATCATTTGAATTTTATATTTCTTTAATGTGTAAAATAATACTCGAATTACACGACCATGGAACTATAAAAATTATTATTATTATTATATATTCATAACAATACAAACTATATATACGAGCTATACAAACTGTATAAAGACAATGATCTAGCCACCACCATCCGACTGCATAGATTCCAATGGGCAGGACACATCATTAGGATGGAAGGCAACCAAATACCTAGGCAGGTACTGTTTAGTCAAATCGAGGGTAGAAGGCCTGTCGGAAAGACCCAAGACTCGCTGGATTGAAGCAGTGGCGAGGGATGCTGATAACTTACTTAAATTAAAACGATGGACATCGATCGGCAAGGACAATGAAAAATGGAGGCGGACGATTATGGCGTCTAAGAGGTTCGACTTCGAACTGTGACGCCATAGAAGAAGAATAAGGAGGAGGAGGAGGAGGAGGAGAAGTAGGAGGAGGAAAAGGAGGAGGAGATGATTCATATTACTATTAGAATTATTCTCTTGTTTACAGTTTCTCAGTAGCGCGAACACACTCAAATTTTCCTACACCAAACATGGCGCTATCTTCTTTAAAAGGTCATACGTAATCACTCTGATTTCTGCAATTTCAAATCCCCATTTTTATTAATTACGTACGTATGGAGGATCACACATCGAGAAACCGCACATACCACGCTGGGCCCCTTTTGAAACGATCAGCACGGAAACAAGTGCAAAATAAACTGTTTACATAATCCTATGTCTATTAATAAAACATAAAAACTTCACACACACGATTGTACACTAACTGTTCTGCGAGAAGGAAATATTTATTTTCAAATTATCGATTTAAGTATTTCTCGATGTCTGTATCGGACGTCTGACTTTAAAACAATTCGTAGTAACAAAAATGCTTTACTTAGTCTGCTTAAAAAAGAAGAATACGATTACACAATATTTAAATTAATTATGAAAAATGTTTTGACTCTGCTTGTCCTTAATTTTTTAATAAATATAGGCTATACCTTACTCCAAGTAAATGATTAGCGCATGCACGTTAAGCTATTATTCTGCTCTGTAACTAATGTGCTCTGTCAGTGTGTACGTATACTGTTACCAATATCTAATATGACATGTTTAAACATTTAATATAACGCTTGCCAGAATTTTTTCAGTACAGCAACTCCTGCTTCTAGTCTGAACAGTGTCTTCCTAGACTCCCTGTATCTCTTTGGCCTTTTAAGTTTGTAAGCCAACAATTTTTCGAGATGCCGTTGCCATATGTTAAAGTCATCGACTCCGGCATGGATTATTGTTCTTCCAACAATGAAACATCCAATTCATTTCGTGTATCATCGTTTATAATTTTATCATATCAATGGCGTGGCGTGGGCACAAAACACCTGTTGCCGGTTGTGATAGGCCTAAAACTTGACCTAAAAATTAATTCGAATTTTTTCTTGTACCAAGTGTTCCTTCTCGAGCGTTTTCTACAATCCGCTGGGAGAAGAAGAGGGTCCCGGTTCAATGGAATCTGACTCACATTGCACTTACACTGAATAAATCAGAACACAAATAATCGAATTAAAAATAATAAAGACAAACAGAGAAACACATGACTAAACGAAAAAACACAAATAGGTACGTAATATCTGCTGCACGTCAGTTCCGAAAACGAACATAGCTGTTAACTGAGCGTTTTGCCGGCTTATACAGCGGCAACACATTGGGTGGACGAATGTGTCACCCCCTCCGCAGTTTGTACAGTAACAACTACCGTACGCAGTAAAACATTGCCGATGTCTGAGCCGGCAACACGAGACGGTGCAAGCGCCCAGCAGTTCGAAAGCAATGCTACACGCTTATCTTCAAGTTTCCCTACTAATATTATTCGGATTTCAAATTATTCAATAACTAAAGTATTTATTCTGTAATATAATTAATACTATTTCCTCTTATTTCCAGTACTGTTGCCACCGGCAACACCGGTTACATGGACGCCACGCTACTGTATCATATTGTAATGCTACCTTCTGCTGACCTGACGAACTTCCTTTCGCTATTTTGGAGCTTCCTAAATATCGTCACGCGTCGGAGTTAAAGCTTCCGGACTCGCACAACAGAACAGATACCGCTAACATTTTGTGCAGAACAGAAGCATGTTCTTGACATGGAGAACTCAATTATGGAGACATATCTTTGGGGTAATATGGAGGAAGGCCTTTTCTCATGACGCTTGGGTAAAGTATTTTGGGGATTTTTCTAATGTTCGAGAGCTTTAAAGGAGTAAAATACATGGATAAAGTGATGACTTACATGGCATGTGAAAAGTAAACTAATTATCTTGGTATTTCAAACATTATGTTTGTGTATTTGGAATCTTAGTGGAATATCTTGAAAAGAAATGGAATTAAAGCCAACCGGTTCATAGAAATTATAGCCGTTTTTATCCATAGGGATTACTGATTTCAATTTAGTTAAAAGAAACAGTGTGGTCTTGGGACTTGCAGAAAAGAGAGATAACGGGATATTTGAAATCAGAAAACGCTACCACATGTATGTGTGTGGAGCAAGATTTAATGTGTTGTTACTGCGCGTTTTATTCTGTTTATAAATGCTAACGTCATGCCTGATTAACATTAAGATTAGAGTGTGAATATTCCCATCTCGTCAGGTTCGAACACGATACGTCCGTCTTCTCACTCTGTATCGTCCGATCAGATCAGATACCTTGTCCAAGCGTGCGCTGAACGTGGTAGGCTACATTAATTCCAAACCGAATGGTCCCTTCGCTAGTTGGGAAATGGAAACACATAGCATTCACTACAGTACTATTACTTAGAAATACCAACTTACAGATTGTCAAAGATATCACTGTCATAATGAATTTCTGTATTCCTTAATAAATACAAAGTTGTTTTAATTTATTCAATGGAGTAAAAATCGCGCTCCGTTTTGTCTCGTCTTATTTTGGCAAAACAAAAAAAGTTTTGTCTTTACCCATAATTCAACCATAAGAACCCCAATTTTTTTAAAGGGAAAAATTAGAAGTCTGCGTTTTGAAAATTAACAAGTGAGCAGGGGTTCTATGCCGTTTTACTGCGAGAGATTCTAATTCCATACACTGGCCTTCTGTTTATGATTTGTTTTCAACAACGGTTACCCGCCGTTTAGCACCATCAGTATACTTCCGCAATGCTTAGAGAAGTGGATCTCTAATCACCAACGACACTACACTGTCACTCAGTGCCTCCTGGCGAAATCCCCGCTCCCCTGCCCCATTGACGACTGTTCGGTTAAAATTCACCGTATAAAGAACAAAAGTAAAAATCGTAACAACGGCAACACTGGTGCACTCTATACGTGGCAACGGTGCAGTCCGAAACAATGACAGCACACAACAACACAGCCCACGTCTCTCTGGATATTCATAAAAAAGCACACTGACTAACTCGGAGTACACGTAATGTTTGTTTCCCGCTCTCCCGCCGCCACTCCGGTGTCGCTTTACGCCGTAATTCTATTCCTTCAAGGCGTTTTCCTTCCTTCTTACACGTATGCTAATTTTGTCTTAAACGCCTTTCTTCTTAAAATGTATGACGGGCGTATTACGTGTGTGCTTATATATTTGTCTCCCTCGTCTCACGAAAATCTTTAAAAGCAAGACACACACTGGCATAAATTATTTTTATTAAATAAACCCCCTGTGTAAAATTAATGTAAACAAGAAATTTCATTTTTTTTATGCTCTGGTATATATTCACATGTTTCCCTTCTTTTTTCTCGTGTATTTTATAAGTTATAAACAGAAATTAACCTGTTGCACACCACTATATAAATAATTCCGATTGGCGCTAAATATACTGTAGCCCAGTGGTTCCCAAACTTTTCAGTCCGCGACCCCGTCAAAAAATTAAAAATTTCACGGACCCCGTCTGAGTTATGAAATAACACAAACAGTAAATACGATACAAATTTTTATATTTTAATTAAAATGTATTAAAAACAAAATTCTCTCTCTGAACTTGCAAAATTATAATATTAATGATATCAAACATAGTGTAATGTGAACAATGAAGCTGCTTTTGAACAATTAGCTCTGCAACATCTGGTTTAATGTCTGATGTCTTCAATGTTCAGTCACTTTCGACATCAAGTTTATTTCTTAACTTTACCATCCTCGTCTCTATCTTTCCAGCCATACGTGTCGAAATCCAGCTACTTAGGCGTAAAACCAGCTACATGGTAAAACGTTATGCTTAGATACAGTGCTTAGACGAGGACTAAAACAGTTCTGCGTTGATGCGGCGCTCTAGTCAGTTCGGCTGACAAACATATCTGCTACACGACATAATTTAAAGACATTGTTAAACCCATTAGTTTGAAATTACTTTTAAAATTACAATTAGTTTGAACAAAAATATACTGGAATCTTCTACTAATTGTTTTAAGATTCTACAAATTATATTTTAGACTATAAAAATCGGAGAAAATTATGGTATATTCTATTTTTCTTAAACGTGTCCGCGGACCCCTTGAAGCAATGTCGCGGACACCACTTTGGGAACCACTGCTGTAGCCTATATTTTCGATCTGATGATGAGCTAAAGAGCTAAAAGGCTCGAAAGCACTAATTTCTGATTGTGAATATAATCACTAACATCGATTTATTACTTTAAATATTTCATAAGTTCTGCTTGTTGCTTTTTTGATAATTGACTATTAGTTACAGAGATATTCAGGGTGTGACTAACTTGTTTATGTCACCTAAGTATAGACAACTGTTAGGTGTTTGTGTTTAGTAAATTTTTAGAAATTCCAAAAACGGAACCCGCAGAAAATTTAATATCCAAGACAAAGGCCTCTCATTATAACTCATCATGAAGACACTACACAATGACAGATTGATGCAAGAAGCAAAGGCAGTGTGGGCGCAGTTAATAAAGTTCAAAAACGAAACCGCTCATTTTGGTTTGTCATTAGGTCACTGTTGTTAAAAGTGGACATACAGTAAGAGCAAGAGATGATGAATTTAATATCAGATACGGTAAGGTATGGTATGGTATGGTAAGGTTAGGATACGTCTTCGAAGACTAGATTAAGCTTATAAAAGACTTGCTTAGTGTCGGTGTTAGTACAAGACTCTACTGTTTGACCGCAGGCTGTTCGAAGGTAGCTGACGAAATACGCACCAGGTGTTAATGGAACTTACTTGCGAATAACATATTATTTTTTAATAAACTGACTGTAATAAACGATAACAATTAATAATATGCAAGCTCGATATTACCACACACACACACACACACACACACACACACACACACACACACACACACACACACACACACACACACACACACACACACACACACACACACACACACACACACACACACACACACACACACACACACACACACACACACACACACACACACACACCTTTATTAAACGCTTAAACAAAGTGTAAATAAACGATTTCTCCTTTTGTATGTAAAAGTATACACAAGTATATTATACTATCCTCTTACATCATTATAAAAGTGTAAGTCTTATAATTATGTAAGTAAAAAATAAATCATTCGTTTATATTGATAGTCGGCTACACTTATTATTGTACTATCAACATAAACGTATAATTTGCTTTTTATTATATGTTTAATACATACGTTACTTTCACGTATGTTTTATATATTTTATATACTAAAACGTATATAAACGTATTTAGTATCAATATACTGAATAAAGTAAAATACTACGTCAGACTGATGCACACAAGTGACAAAAAAAATTCAATCTGCCTAGTAGAGATTTTAAGTGCATTCGGATTACGAACCTCAACTGCCTACAAGTAAACTGTAAACTGAAGGCAATACAATTCGTTTGTAATTTAACTTTGTATAATAAGTATCAAGTCAAAACCGTCATAAGTGATGTTTATAATAAACCAACGGTGTAATAAAATGCAGCATAGGACCTACTAAAAATCTGCACACTGCATTATCTCGCTTATTGCTTACAAAGTCATTAAACAGTTCTTAAACAAAAGAAAACATATCATTTTTAAAAATTAAAGATGAAATTAATTAACTAACTCACGGCATACAGTACTAGAATAATAAAAGAAATTAATGTTACCGTCGATTTTACAAAGAAACCTAAACCTATAAGGTACCATTACAAACACAATTAACAATGAAAAGCATGAACTAACTCGCAGGAATACAGTACTAGGATAATAAAAGAAATTAATGTTACCGTCGATTTTAAAAAGAACAAGAAACTGATATCGTAAAAAAAAATTAACGACAAAATCAATTAACTCACGAATACAACAGCAGAATATTTACATACACGTTTACAACCCGTTGAAATTTTAATTACATGCTTATACTGGAGCAATGTCTTCAATAGCCGCAGATTATTTCTTTGATAATTTATTCAGTTTATTGTTTCCGCATACGCGGGCGTTCAATATAAATCGTAAATACAATCACTGGATTATAGGTACAGTTAATAAATAATTTAACAACGAAACAATTGCTGTTATAAATCACGTTTTGAATCAAATAAAAATTATACAAACTCAAAAATACGAATAACATCAAAAGCAAATAAATTTTTATAATTATTACCAATGCTCGGTTTATTGTTTGCGAGCTGTTTCCATCGACTGCCACGGGCAGAACATCTGAAATCGGCTTTTGAACCCGAGTACAGCGGGAAAACAGTCCACGTTATTGATTCACTATACGTTTTACGATCATATCGTTAAGGATTTCCGGTCTTAAAACACGCAGAGTGCTCCGGGGCAACGCTGTAGTTCCAATAACTTCTGTGTCCAACAGCCATGTTCATACTCATGTTCCAAACGTTTCTTTAAAAAAAAAAAAAAAATCGCTCTTCTCAAGAATTAAATTATTCTCTTCCTCCGTCCTACGCACATTTATTAAATCATCGTTTTCTTTGAAGCAAAAAGATGTTCTCTTCAACTTCCATTACCACGTCGTGCGTATGCAAATAAATAAATACGATTATCAAAAAAACAAATATGTATTCTTACTGTTGTTGGTTGAATGTAATGTTTTCAGCTTCTCGGACAATTGCTGTCAGTACACCTTACTTATGGAGAAACATTGTTCTTATGGAGAAACTGCTCGCCTATACTAGCAAACTTGAAAATTTTGTAATCGAGAAATTAACTTCAAAATAATCATAAAATACTGTCATGCATTATAAATAGTTATTTTAAAAAATTTACAATTACAAATATAACTATTACAAAAATAAATTTGCTATACTGAGAAAAACAGCAGTTTTATTTAGTTTAGAAACTTAACTCGCCAGTACTCGGATGCCATACACTTAAATTAAATTATTTTACGTGTGGTTGCAGGTCTATGTATCCTTGAGACTATGATGGGATTAAATTGCATTATATTGAGTGAAATAAAGAAAAAAATATTTTGTTTCACTCTCTCAGTTTTTTTTTCAGTATTGAGGGCAAAAAGTCGATCAGCAAGGAACTTTTTTATTATTGGGGATATAGCTGCATGGTCTAAGGGAGAGATTTGTTCAGAAACCTATTTTTGAAACCCAACTTATTACCTCTTTACATAAACGTGCATACTATTTTTTCTGTACATAGGCCTATATCATTCTTTGTATCTAATAACAGAAGACAACTAATTTACACAAGCCCAGTCTGTATCTCTTTCCACGTAATTTTGTTATCAATGCTCACGTCGGTAAACATAAGGATTTTAAGTTTTTTAAAATTGTAATTGGTAGATCTTAATTTATTTTTCACGTTCACTTAATGCACCAAATTGCATTAAATTTTAAGATGACGTAAAAAGTTTTCGGAATGAAACAATAGAATACGATTATATTTTTTCAATATTATATGGACTTGATCCAAAACTATTTTAATCATAAACATACGAACACACATAACATCGTAATTCCTTATCCGAAAGAAATAGGATTTTCGGCATGATATATTTTGGTGAGAGCAGACAGAAGTCAAACGGTGCGAACTCGAGCGATTATGGTGGATGCAACGACACGCCTTCCTTCAGATAGTTAATTATCATCCTTGGAACAACGATAACACGAGACCGTCTTTTGTTGTTATGGAAAATTAATTTCTGCATCACTGAACTCCGCCTTTTCTAACGAACATCTTTGTGCAGATATTCACTAGGTCAACTTAATGGCAAATAACAGTTCTCAAAAACTAATGTGTCGTTACTTTCTCTGCAGCCGACAGGACAGACTTAGCATTCTCTATTGGTAGATAGTTCAGACGTTCTCGTTGTTTTATAAATACAAAATAAGATAATAAATTCACTGCCGTATCTCGTTCCGGATAATTACAAATTGGCAATAGTCGGGTGTGTTTAGCTTTTCTACGTGTACTGTAGACGCAAACAAAGTATTCGCGAAAAATAGTCATTTTTATTTGAACCTTGCGAAATAATTGCATTGTTAAATATAGCGATTCAGAATTGAATTATACCGTAAACATTATATCCAATTAACGAAAGGTATATTTAAATTGTTTTGAATGATAGCGCAGACTAGTTACGCAACTTCGGCACACAAAAATCGAGAGTACGTGCACAAAAAGCCGAGAAAGGTTATGTACGATCGGTACGACTAGTTAGTCAACATTCCGAGGACGATTATCAAGAAAACTGATTAAAAGGAAAACCCAACAAAAGAATATAAAGAAGTGACTGATTAGACAAGTTTGGTGTTGACAGTTACACAAAATATGCAAATAAAGTCGACGAACTGTTTAAGCCTGTAGCACTTTTAGAAGTGCAAAAAAGATGTTATTGCATACTCGTGATAGCGGCTAAGTGACACTGACGTACATTACACCAAAAAAAAATTTAGGCCTGCCCAATTTGGTAGTTTCACAAATTTATGTACCATGCTGAGACACATATATCTTCGGGTAACTTGCGTCATTATCGTAGCGTGTACTAAAAGGTTATAAGTTCAAGAGGTTAGGCATTAATTTATTGTTTTTTTAAAATCCTCTTCATGTACCAAGTAAGCCAAAACATTAGTCTTTTAAGCTTATGGCGCCTACATATTGTATCTACCATTTTATTTGTTTAATAGCTTTTTTTAGGAATCTACTACCAAACCGGACGACTTAAACTTTACATAAATTCGTACACTGAGTCAAGACTATTATTAGTACCACCGTTTACATTTATTTTTCGAAACCGTTTACAAATTATCCTCCCAGTAACACAGTCAGCCTTTTCAGACAGTGAAAGGAAATCCCATATAATAGTTATATTTCTGCAAAAACATAATGTATCCTCCTATAGAAGATCATTCCTACTTTCAGTTTTCCAGATTTCCATTAATGATCTCATTGTCAACCGTTTTTGTCCTCCACGACTTTTCCGGCACGGTGTAAGTAAGGTTTTTCCTATTAATGTACGTCCCAATCAATAGGAGGCGGCTTCACCATTACCGTATTCTCTAGTTATCTTCTCTAACAATTTTTATTTTTTAATTTTCCTGTTTTCCGGCTTCTAATTTTTCTCTACCGCATCTTCATTTTGTCTTACAGCTGCGTCTTTTTCAAGTTACCTTACACAACGTTTAACAAATTTTCATATTTTTCATCACAATTCGCATCCCTGTTTCCGCTCCGACTTCTGATAAGTTCTAACACTGAAATTTAAAGTCGCTGATATTCGCTCCTCTTTCTGTACTTTACTGATTTCTATAGGAAGGCCTCTGTAAAACATGCATCTCAATTCGTTACAGGATAATTACTAAAGTGACAACAAAACTGAGTTCACTACATTTAGTTCATAAACTTAGTACAAAAAGTTGTCCTAAGGCTTTCACGGCCGGTGTCAGTTGTATAAGAAGAGTTTACCGGGCTGTTTGGCCGTGGTCTATGGTTTAAGACAAACCAACCACGTACGATACGATAGTACAAAAAGATTATGCTCTGTAATTTCTAGTTGTAAAATGTAAACGAGATCAAACGGACGCCACCAGGGTATCCAAGAACGAGAAGGCAATGACCACAGAAAGATATGCAGCTTTGATGTGAGAAGAGGTATAAATAGGTAATTATTTAGCTGCGCACGTTAAGCTACTGGGAAAAAATTACAGCCAAGGAATATTCTGAAATGCTTCCAGAAAAAAAAGGTATAGGGTACAGAAGTATTTTCTGGCATGACATAAAGCAGACAACGGTATCTACAATAGAAAGACCAGTCAGAAAAAATTGCAACTGGGTACAGAAAGATGAAGAAAGGAACCCGTTGGATGATGATTTATAATTACTACCCGGCGTACAGACTAGTTGGAACATCGTTCCTATTAAGTGTTCGTTTACGACTGTTACAAGCCACAACTGCCAGTGACTGCAGACAGTATATTCTTAATTTTATGGATAAGAAGATAACGTATGTAATGGCGTAGTTTTCACACACAAATGTCACAATGAATCCTCACGTTCGTCTGAACGTCTTACAAACTCAGAAGCGGAGGTAAAAAAAAAATACTTATTTCATATAAACACACACACGTACACATGGCAAACACGAAATAAGAACCTGTGAACAGTGGATTGTAAATAAACAGTGTTTATACTAAAGAATTTTGAATTTTACGATCAAGGGCAAGCATAATGATGCCAACATAAGCATTGCTAAGTGACCGGCGGTTATTATGTCCAAAGTATTAAACAGATTTACGGAATAACCGGCGGGTTTGACGCATCCGTCGGTGCACGCTGCTCTGAGATATTTTTACTACTTTCAATGCTGTGTATCACGGGACTTTCCGAACCACTCTCGCGCGCACACTTTTTTCTCTCTTTTAGTTTGTGCATCGATGCGTGCGTGCGTGTGTATTTTCGTCTTCAAGGATTAGGATGTACGAGTGTTCCAGCTCCGTTTCCTAACCCGATTCAGTCGCACCTCCATCACATACGGTAGCCACGAGCGATAGAACACACAACTGATACCCAAAACTTTTTTTAGGCAGGGGTTGAATCGTTCCACATTTAGTATCTAATCTTAAAATTTACAAATATAGCCTCGCACAGTCTTTTACTACCTTCGAAATATCATCTCAGCAGCTTGTATGCAACTTATAATCTTCTCAGTTAGTTCCCATGTGCAGAACCGTCTTTACAGTACGACGAACTTTCCAGACTGTCAACCGTATTTTTTGCTTATCTCCTTTCCTGTGCTCTTCTAATAGTTTCGCGATTTGCCTGCATTTAATACTGTGTTAAAAGTACGATCTACAGCTTTGTATCCTAAACTTAAACATCTACTTACGCGTATACCTGATCGAGCGCATCGACTTACAAGCTACACCATGCCTAATTACAAGTGTTTCGCTCCTAACACTCGTAATCGCTTCATCATAATCGATCATGAAGTAACGGCTCATAAGAGTATCCACTAATTCTGTTTGCCTTAGTTATCTCAGTCGTAATGACTTTAACCCATTTTCCGCTCAATCTCGACAACACGTTTCATTTACTTCTATTTTATACCTCTAAAACTATTTCGTTTTCCAACTAAAATTCAATTACTGTCAAGCGGACGTCTTAGCAACTGCTACTACTACTAAAAGAGCCACTACAATAATCGTAACGTATCTTTTCTAGGTGCGATGCATACTGGTAGATGGAAATAGGGCATCGAGATAACAAATGGTTTTCCGTTAGCAGCTTGCCGTTTTCTGCAACTGTAACTGGCGGTTACACTATATGTTCATAGAAGACTGTCTGCCTACAAACTACCTACATGCTTCATAGTTGTGTGTGTGTTAACGAATACAGAATAATCACACACACGCGCGCGCGCACGGGTTAAAACGTCCTGCGACGTTGTCCGATGCCTAATTGCCAATATCTCCTGTCGCTGCAATTTTCTTCGGTTAGACCTCGTACACTCATTGATCTCCTTACACAATGTATCCATGTCACTTTGGCCTTCCCCTTTTTCTGTTTTCCTGTGGTATCCATTTCATCACTCTCTTTGGCAACCTCTCCTCCCCCATTCTCTGCACGTGCCCATACCAAATTGTTTTTCTCGATGTATTCCAAAACAGTTTGTTTTACATTAATTTCTTGCTTAATTGTTTCGTTTCCGAGCCGGTCTAATATTGATGGTCTACATATTCTTCTTAAGGTGTCCATTTCTGTGGCTTCTATCTTTCTTTTCAGATGTTCTTTCATTCTCCATGTCTCAGACCCATATACTAATGTGCTCTTAATCATTGTGTTGTATATTCTCATTTTCTATTGTTTTCCTATTTCGGTGCTCCACAGTATTCCATTTAGAGACTTAATTATTGTTCTTGCTTTGTTTACTCTACACTTTATTTATGTATCGTCTGTCCCTTCCTTGTTAAAATGTATTCCCAGATATTTGTAATTCTACATTTTGCTACAATTTCACCGCTTTCCAATACTATGTCGGTCGTGTCCTCTCCTATACACAAATATTGTTTTTCTACATTCATCTGCAGTCCCCATTTTCCGTATTCTTCCTTCAGTTTGCGAGCCATGTATTCTAAGTAATCTTTGTCATTTGCGCATATTATTTGATCATCTGCAAACTGAAGTGTATATAAACAGGTGTCATCGTCGATTTGGATGCCCATTCCACTGCATTTCTTTTTCCAGGTTGTTAAAGCTTTAGCGACATATATTTAAAAAAGTGTTGGGGAAATGCAGCATCCTTGTCGCAGACCTTTGTTGACTGTAAAAGGTTCTGATATTTTATTTCCTAATTTCACTGCACATTTCATGTTATTGTAAATATATGGACAGCCTTTACGAGGGTATGATTGATGTTGGTATTTTGAAGCACTTCCCATAGTTCTGATATTGGTATGTTATCATAGGCTTTTTGTAATGTAGAATAATTCTACTGTTTATATTTTCATACAACCGCCTTTCTTAGTTAGGCTCCAAAAAATGAAACGTTAAACAAATTTTACACTTTAGTAGGTGAAAGTTCCCCATTGAAAGTCTTGCGTGGCTATTAAAAGCTAGACTTCAGCGTGCAGCACAATTACGTTTCGTCACATAGGGTCATGTTTGTGTCTCACTTTTCATATACCACGACGTTATATTTATTTAAATCGTGTGCAAAAAACAGCCTGCCATCATTCAGAAATGTTACTCGGGCCCTTCTGTCCGTTCGAAAACCGCAGTGATACATTACCGGACTCTAAAAAGAACACCGACGAATGCAGCAAACAACATCGCGTCATACTTTCTAGGTAACACAGAATGTTTGTGAACTTAGTTTTTGTCCAAATTATAAATACCCATCTGTCGGAAGGTAACACGTTCTTGTTACATTTTCATTACTGTTATGGCACGAATAAAGTGTGATATGATGGTAGTCGTAAAATAAAGAAAACGGCTTTCTCTAATCATGCAGACTTCTCCATGTCTTTCAGTGAATTCTTGCCGACTGCAAGGCACCAGCCATCCGATGAACAGTCTACGGTAGTCTGATGAAGTTCTTTTGGGTAGAAACGACGTTACTACCTATACAAATAACAATAAATCTCAGAATATTCTACCAACGACCGTTAATTTTAATGCGGTAGTCACACTAACTTTGATCTCTCTAAAAAAAGTTGCTGCCAGCCACTGGCTAGTCACTCAGTACAACAAAATAACGAGTATTGCATGAAACCGAGAATGGTGACGTGATATTAACTGATTATTTATAACTGATGTGGTTTAGCGGCTTTTCTGAAATTATTCGGTTATTACAGAAAGCAGATGAAGAGTGGAAACTGGCTTATAAATTTCAAAATTCCTCCTTCTTACAGTGGTCGGATTAATATTGTTTTAAAGCAAAACGTAGATGTATTAGCAAAGAATTTAAAATAATTTACCTTTTAGTCGTTATCTACCTTATCTTGTAAAAACTCTGACTTCTTAAACTGTATTTATTTATCAATGAAACAAAGCCACACGTACACGAGCTGTCATACGTTGCTTGTTAGTAGATATGAGCTGTTTATCTCATACACCCGATCAAACATCTGCCGCGACTAGTAATAACGTTTCGCTCTCGTGCGTTGTTTACCCGGGCGCAGAAAGCGTATGCATTCGTAACACACACGATTCCGCTACGGGTTAATTCATGAATTTCACAAATATCAACACAACTAATTAACAAAAATTACCCTTTTATATAGTTGACAGTTGAGTTTAGTGTCAGCCGACCAAATGCAAGTCGTTAATATCGCTGTTACATTTTTCAAATTATTCCTCACGTAATATTATCCGAAAGCTGGTATGAACACGCACCCAAGGGCGCGACAATATTACCAACAAATTCATTTCAGAAACGGCTCTCATGGTCAGAGAACGATACGGCGGAAAACCGTTGAATTCGAGGAATATAAAATTTCGTACCTTGTTTCGGGCATGCTCGAGAGCAGTGACTACACACGGACACGTCTTCACTTACCTGCAAAACAAGAATACACATTAACAAAGGTCATATGTAAACAATTAAAAAATTAACACAGATAACATATAATTATATACCGATATTAAATGAGCTTTTTCAATACAGTTGCAAGTTCAAAAAATCTCTCTTTCACTCACAAAAGATTTTTTTTATTGACAAGGCAACCGGTTATGTTACAAGCATATGTTCACTGCAGATCATCACTTACCAGTATCTGATGACCCCTGTATACCCGCCGAACTAACTAGACGCACAGAATCGTCAGAAAGAGCACAAAATCAAAGACTTAAGTAATATGGATCAACCTACATCATACTGAATGTTTTTAGAAAGATACGTATTCATATTTATGTTGTCACTTATTTGGCCGTTTCGTCGGTATAATAATGAAAAATATAATAAGACAATAACTAGCACTATTGGTTTTCATAGCTTTGGCCCACTGTATAGTGGCAGGTCCTGCAAACGATTCGTTTTGAGCGAAATGAATTCGAACTCGGGAAGAATGGTGGAAAATTTGTGAACGCCTGATCACTACAAGACTCAAAGATTCCCGCAAGATAGGATAATAATAAAATATTTTTAAAATCAATTTTTTCGCTTATATTATTTTTTCTTTTCACTAGTAATGTGAATAATTAACGACGCAAGCCAAAACAATGTTTATAAAACATCATAATGAAAACCCTCTACCCTTAGTAACAATTATTTTTATTGATGACATTCGCGTGTGTATTGACAGGTCAATTACTTTAGCTTCGTCTGCACTATACTACATTTTATTCAGTCGTCATCTTGACTTCACGGATTAGGCTGCCCTGCCTGTTCCGCAAACCATCTCATCCTCGGACGCCCCACACTACGATACCCTGTGGGTTTATAATTCAAGGCAAGTTTGGGAAGGCGATCTTGCTGCAGTCTTCCCCAAATGCTTACACCAGTTGGCCTTGTGTTCCGTAATTCTATCCTGTAATTTAAAAATCTGTAATTCTCGCCTTATCTGTGCATCGCATATTCTGTCTCGTAATGTGCTCCCTTTGACCAACCTGAGAAATTTCACTTCTGCTGATTTAACCTTCCCTATCCACCTGTACAGCCACAGTCTTATAAAACTTAAGCTTAGTGTCTATCCTAGTTTTGTATTTTAAGGTTCTATGGATTGTTCCACATATATGTTTAAATATTTGTCCAATATGTTGTTAATATTCACCCAGCTCTTCTCGTCTAAATTCTATTCCACTTCTAACTTCTTTTACATTTTCTTCTAGATCTTCTGAGACTCTGTTTGAGAAAACGTCTATGACTTAAACCTTACAAGAGACTTAATTCTTAAAAAGTAGTATGTCAGGGATATTTCTACAGCAACGTCTTGTCTATTTAGTCCTTTCCTGATGAATTTCTTCGTATATACAAATATATGTATTTCGTACATACATCCAAATACTAGTGGAGAGAAATCCTGTCAGAACTTATCCTATCGTACGATCGTGGAGCCAGCCCGGAAGTGTCTCCAAAACTAAGTTTCGCGTATACATGCTGCTAAACAATTATAATTTCATCTCTTCAAGAGTTCTAACACATCTGCAAGCAGGATATTTTTTGGCGAGAAATGAATTAACGCCGTCTTTTTTACTTTTATTTTACAAAAATAAAAAATCTTGTAATTCTTTATTTTGTAAACGTTTTTAGCACGACAAGACAGATACAGTACAAAGCTGTGCCTGTAGCAGATAATGTTTTGCTGTAGGTCAGATACCAACGATAGTCATCCTCTAACCGCCTTACATTAATACGGAAACACGAAATAAAGAATACTATGAGTATCCTAAAGCTTACTGGGGTGCCCCTCGGTATGGCGCTGCCGCTGTGTGTGAGAATTGGCCTCCTCTGTGATCTGTCGCCATCGATTCCATGCTCAAGACTATCCTATATAAACGTCGTTATTTCGTATGTACTGTATAACTACCGTCGTTACTTGCATACAACATTCACATTCCCTTTCAGTAACAGTAAACTCTGACATACCGTGACAAACACGTGTGTACACGTTATTTATACGTGCACTTTACACTGAACGCGCGGTTTCCAGTTTGCGTTTTACAGTAAATGTCACCTGTTGTACTTGCGATGACGTGAATGAAAAGTTCACAAAGAGCGGCCAACTATACGAGAAGCGGGAAAAACACTCGGCTCTCTCTTTGTATCGTTAGTGGATTTGGCAGTGACGCTGGTACCTGTCAAGAATAAGACGGAATGACCACTGACACGAAGCGAGAGAGAGCTGGTTACTCCGTTAGTTGGTATCTTCCAGTCCTGAAATAAACCGCCAGCACACGGCCAGCAGACATACACAATCGCTATACATAGAATCTACACGCACACTTAGCTAGCCTTGGCTTGATTTGCTATCCTGTCATTCTCACTGCATTAACCACTCAAACACTAATTAAACTGATCATGAAATTATGCCTCCAAATAATAATTTCATACATTTAAGTGGAATATAACATTCAATATCCGTTAATAAATACAAACGTCTTCCATCGAAACAGAAGCAATTTCGTTAACATTAACTTCTTCACATATATATTTATTAATTTTGTTTTAACACAGGCTACTTTGATCCCGCCATATCTTCTTGAGTCACAGAATGCCTTTTCAATTGTTTTTTATTTAAATTAAAAACCAGTTGAAAATTAAGTCTTCTCATTAAATATAATTTTTTTAAATAGTAGACCTACACTATTCATCTCTAATACGATGTGATGTGTAAAGGAAATGATGAGAGTCACGTAGAGACCGGGAGGTGTAGGCCTATCTACTGATATACGGTAATGACTCTCGATGACGCTACACATTTGAAATAAATACGGTAATACAGCTGCAGTTCTATGGTCGGACGTCACTTCAAGAGACACTGAAAACACTTATTAGGCCAGTGTTAACAAATGGCTCAGACATTAGCGTAAGTTAATATTGGGAGGGGGGCTTGAGAGAAGTGTATTAAGATCACCTGTAAGGGAATGGTTGATTTTTGGTGGTGTTTGGCGCAGGCGCCATAGTGCTGAGCTCTACAGACACCTTGACAGCGAACCATTTACTAAAATAAGTAGACTGGAGTGGATTGGACAATTAAAAAGAGTGAAGGAAACAACCCAAACAGCACGTATTTTATCAGAAGATCATGACCAGTACGGCCAGAGGAAGACCAAAAATTCGGTGAAGGATCTAGTGAAGGCTAGAGCGAGGAAATAGGGAAGAACAGAATCGTGTCTCGGAACAGGCCAAGAGCCACGAAGGGTTGTGGAACTATAGACGATTACAAGTGCAATACGAATATTGTCTTTACGCTGTAGGAGTAAGGCAACAGTGACTATTATTACCATCAGATGCTCAGAGATTTCATTAAAATACATTTTGTTACATTATAAAGCTTACGATAATATCTTTCTTTAGTTTTGTTATTTTCTGGTGATGGTATGCTGGCAGACCATCGATAATTAGTTCATCGAGTCTTCCCAATACGGCAACTTTTCGCGCTGCGTAAATTAACATAACGACAGGCAATTATGACCATACACGTTTCCTAGATTTTACATGGCAGAAACGTTAGGCTGCCAAGGAGTTAAAATCACGACCTGATCTTAGGCGTAGTCAATCCAACTAAATCCAAAGTAATCATCACTTTCAAAACACTTACCTAGTTGCGGGTTTGAAATCCGCCAATCTCCACGTCAGCGAACTGACGCATACTCTAGACAACGTACACACCGTACTTAGTACACCACCGGCGAGTCACACAAGTCAATCAAGCTTGAAACCAGTCGGTTTTGAGACGGAAATGCATACGCATACGTTCTCGGGGTTCCATGAAACTAACAAACATGGGCCAAACTACGTATGCATGTACATCGCGACGAATAAAACACCCGCTGCATAAATGCATCGCTTCGGATTTCGAATGTGCTCACTCCCATTTACGTCCTACATAAGCTATATTAGTTTTTCAGTTCCCGTAACATACACATAATAATCAAATTTAAAAACAGAACTATATTTCGTTTTCGAAAGTCGAGTCTAATTCATAACAACTTTACATGAAAAGCATTAACTTTCGTTATCTTTTCATTTCAGATGACAATACAATCGGCCTCATAACGTCACCGGTTCACAACTGTCAGTACGATTAAAAAAACTCGTTAGCTGACTCACGAGTTATTCAACCAAAGAGTTGTTATATTCAAACGTGGGCTTTGTACACGTTCATCTTGCTATACTTCTCCTGTTCCGCCGACCAAGGCTAAGTGAAAACAATCGTTAAAGCAAACAGTAAACGTCGACTGCCGTGCGGATAAGAGGAAGGCTAACGCAGATGTTTTCAAATCAATGAACTACGGAGTCTGTACGGGCGAAGAAGTATACGTCTACGTACATATGAACTGGTAATCTGGAAAAAAGGTATATTATAGAGTACAGAGGATCAGAGGCGCAGGTAATTAGCAGCGCGAGAGTGAGAGGCCAAAGCCTTTGTAGTGAAGCTGAGGGGGGGGGGGAGAGGGGCTACCACTGCAGCACTGACAGTGACAGATGTGTCCGCTCGCTTGCAGCCAACAGAACCCCCCCTCCCCATCGTCAGGTTTGTATCATTGCCAACCACCGACAAACTAATGGTCGCTTCTTCTTCTCTTCTCGGTGGTGATGTGTTTCATCAATCCGTTATCTACGTAAACGGCGGCAAACTCTGAACCGAAGTGAATTCAAAACGCTGGCCCGGCAAGTAAAAAAAATAATGAAAGACCCGAATCGCCTTCACTAAAAATATTCCAGAAACAACGCCTTTTCACATCTTATCAAAAAGAGTTTTTTCTACCGTGCAACCTCAGAAAAACGGGTCGAAGAGATGCGGTCTTTCCTTCATAAGGTTGTCATGTTTTGGGGTTGCCACAGTACTAGTGAAGTGTTAAGTCGTCTAAATTGAGTGCCACACACGGTACGACTCCCCATAAATTATTTTCAACACAACGCGGGAACAGTTTACGTACAATAATCATATTCAGGAAAATCTCAATCTCCCGACTTTCGGACACAATTAACACGTGTTAGCATATTGTAATATTACTCAACCAAACAGGATTCGTTGCAATTATATTCGTTCTTCTCCGTACAGGCTACGTAAAACCCCGTAATTCATCAGTTTGGACACGTCGGTTGCATGTTTTACAGGCGCTTGGAACCCTCCATCCCATCACGGTTACAAAAAACTGATTCAGTAACGAAAATAATAATGACTGGGCATGGATCCAAAACGGCAACAGTACAACAGCCGACCGCGTGTATCTTCTATGTGCTTGTCTGTCACAGCGCCAGACTGGCTGTTGTTATAGTAATTAATTATCACTCACACGCGCAAGCGAATGGAGAGAGAGAGAGAGAGAGAGAGAGAGAGAGAGAGAGAGAGACGACAAACAATGAATTTATTATGGGCTAATTAAATACATGACGCGCTCACACCATCACAGTATACGGTGACTATAAATATACAATCGATAATGTTTATCTTCACTTTGACATCCGTTATAAAAATTAATTAAATTTTGTTGAACGAATTTACGTATTTCAACGAAAAATGATAACAGTGACTTCATACTTATCGCACTTGCGAAAATTATGTAATTTACAAAAAATTAAATGACTGACGCGTGCACAGATCCCCAACCGCTAAACGTTAAAGAAGCGTTAAAAAACCAAACGTTAAACGTACGAGACAGTTTATCGATGTTCGTTAAGTTCGAAAAATATGTACAAGTACGACCGATAATTCTCGCTTACCAATTCTTCTTCTTACTTTATTTTGAAGTTTCCTTGGAATCGATACTGCATTGTACGTCACTCTGCAACTTCACAGCACGTTTCGTGTTTGCGATCATCCTAAAACCTCACGCTACACACATATAAAAACAAAGTTAACAAACACAAACCGCACGTATACGTCGATATATGTAAAAATGAGTTTACATATCAACGAACACACATAAAGAAGACCTCGTAAAATCTCGGAACGACTCACGGTAAAGTAGAAATTATAATGAAACTTAACATGTGCAGAATTAAACACTTGAATAAACACATATGCCGTAATTTACGTTTTCAACTTATTATGTTTACTTTTCGTGTAATCTTTTGGACTTAGCATTTCAACCCACGTGTCTCGGTCGCATAATAGCCCGATTATAAGAACAAAAAATACCCTGTCCACCAAAAGAGTCGGTCACTAACCACACAGTCGACACACGTGACATGAATTAATTATTTCATGTTATTAATTACGTTATTACAATTAAATGTTACAACACGCGTTTGCATTAAGCTATTGTGCGAAAGCGTATCATTATGCCAACAATCGCCCCCCCCCATCACACACACACACACGGACAGATATCGATTCCTTAACTAGGCATTCGAACGTTCTAACTTCCTTAGTACTAACCGATACCGCTACATTAAACAGCAGCAATAGTCTAAACAGAACAAAGAACAAACACGAAAACGAGTATACATGATCCAAAGAATAAGCCTATATGTTTAAACTCTAAGTGACATAAAATAGACCCGAAAATAAAATTATTAATTAAAATTACGTAGCTACTTATTAAATGTTTCAAACACGTTTAAAACACATTAAGATACACGATACAATTTAAATTAACATCAGGGGCGTATTTACGAGGGAGGGAAGAACGCGATCGGACTCCCCCCCCCCCGAGGGTCGAATTTTGTTAAATCTCTTAATTTTTAGGTTGTATTATTAGTTTTTTCAGCTGTAAACGCTAATATAGTAGTAACTCTTTTTTAAATATACAAACAGTTTTATTGCAGCATTTTCGTATACGTTTAAATACGAAATATAGGAAAATCAATTCAGTCAACAAGTATCTTGCAAACAACATTTCAATAACGAGTATTTTTATCGTGTTATTACAGTTTACTTTAATGGGACTGCTTTCAGGATGTTAACACACGTTTTTCAACCACTTTAGTGATAGTCATGTTGATAGTCTTAACGTGATTTTTCTTTTGTATGAAGCCGACTCGGCCAGGTCTCTCCAAGGCCACATTCTAGGTACGCCACTGCGTAACCTCCGTAAAGAACACACAATCATGGATGAAAGGCCAAATGGAAGCACGGTCCGTCTACGCTCATCCAAACCGAATTGGTAACTTTAAAAAATATCGGTATGGAGAACCATACATGACTTCCATATTCTAAGATTTATATTTAAAATCATTTTCAGCCAAACAGCCAGGCTGTGTCTTACCTGCCTTTTTATTGCTGTATTAAATGAAAAATATTATATTACATTAAAATGAAAAAATTATAATTTTATTGCCTGGCAACAAAATTATTTTATTTTTAACAATTACCATTGTTTCAAAAAGTTTAAATAAATTTTCAAGTACTTTACTCTTGTTAAAACGTAAAAGGTTGCAGGTAGACTACCCCTTCCCCTTAACCGATCTTCACCAAAATCGAAAGTCATCGAGACCTCTACAATTCAGGGACGTATGCAAAAAATTGTTTGATTCTGTTTGAATTTGCAGCTGTTATCGTTTGCCATAGAAAATACGCTTGATAAAAAAACGTTGCAGGTAAACTACCCCTTCCCCTTAACCGATCTTCACAAAAAACAATAGGTCTTGAGTACTCTACAAATCAGGGCTGTATGCAAAACATTATTTGATTCTGTTTGAATTTGCGGCTGTTATCGTTTGCCATAGAAAATACCCTTGTTAAAAAAACGTTGCAGGTAAACTACCCCTTTCCCTTAACCGATCTTCACCAAAAACAATAGGTCTTGAGAACTCTACAATTTAGGGCTGTATGCAAATAATCTTTTGATTCTGTTTGAATTTGCGGCTGTTATCGTTTGCCATAGGAAATACCCTTGTTAAAACATAAAACGTTACAGGTAAACTACCCCTTTCCCTTAACCGATCTTCACCAAAAACAATAGGTCTGGAGTACTCTACAAATCAGGGCTGTATGCAAAACATTATTTGATTCTGTTTGAATTTGCGGCTGTTATCGTTTGCCATAGAAAATACCCTTGTTAAAAAAACGTTGCAGGTAAACTACCCCTTTCCCTCAACCGAACTTCACCAAAAACAATAGGTCTCGAGAACTCTACAATTTAGGGCTGTATGCAAATAATCTTTTGATTCTGTTTGAATTTGCGGCTGTTATCGTTTGCCATAGGAAATACCCTTGTTAAAACATAAAACGTTACAGGTAAACTACCCCTTTCCCTCAACCGATCTTCACCAAAAACAATAGGTCGCGAGTACTCTGCAAATCAGGGCTGCATGCAAAAAATTATTTGATTCTGTTTGAATTTGCGGCAGTTACCGTTTGCCATAGAGAAAAAATCTACAGACACACAGACAGACAGACAGACACACACACAGACAGACACACACACACACAGACACTTTTCGGAAAACGACTTTTTTTCATGTTTTGAGTGTAGTAGAATCAGAATCTGCAATAATCTCGAACACGATTTTTTTTGCCATCACCATACTTCCATTCCTTAAGGAATATGGAAGTAAATATCGGTATGGAGAACCATACATGACTTCCATATTCTAAGATTTATATTTAAAATCATTTTCAGCCAAACAGCCAGGCTGTCTTACCTGCCTTTTTATTGCTGTATTAAATGAAAAATATTATATTACATTAAAATGAAAAAATTATAATTTTATTGCCTGGCAACAAAATTATTTTATTTTTACTTCCATATTCCTTAAGGAATGGAAGTATGGTGATGGCAAAAAAAATCGTGTTCGAGATTATTGCAGATTCTGATTCTACTACACTCAAAACATGAAAAAAAGTCGTTTTCCGAAAAGTGTCTGTGTGTGTGTCTGTCTGTAGATTTTTTTTCTATGGCAAACGATAACTGCCGCAAATTCAAACAGAATCAAAAGATTATTTGCATACAGCCCTATATTGTAGAGTTCTCGAGACCTATTGTTTTTGGTGAAGTTCGGTTGAGGGAAAGGGGTAGTTTACCTGCAACGTTTTTTTAACAAGGGTATTTTCTATGGCAAACGATAACAGCCGCAAATTCAAACAGAATCAAATAATGTTTCGCATACAGCCCTGAATTGTAGAGTTCTCAAGATCTGTTGATTTTGGTGAAGATCGGTTAAGGGAAAGGGGTAGTTTACCTGTAACGTTTTATGTTTTAACAAGGGTATTTCCTATGGCAAACGATAACAGCCGCAAATTCAAACAGAATCAAAAGATTATTTGCATACAGCCCTAAATAGTAGAGTTCTCAAGACCTATTGTTTTTGGTGAAGATCGGTTGAGGGAAAGGGGTAGTTTACCTGCAACGTTTTTTTAACAAGGGTATTTTCTATGGCAAACGATAAAAGCCGCAAATTCAAACAGAATCAAATAATGTTTTGCATACAGCCCTGATTTGTAGAGTACTCAAGACCTATTGTTTTTGGTGAAGATCGGTTAAGGGGAAGGGGTAGTTTACCTGCAACGTTTTTTTATCAAGCGTATTTTCTATGGCAAACGATAACAGCCGCAAATTCAAACAGAATTAAATAATTTTTTGCATACGTCCCTGAAATTGTAGAGGTCTCGATGACTTTCGATTTTGGTGAAGATCGGTTAAGGGGAAGGGGTAGTTTACCTGCAACCTTTTACGTTTTAACAAGAGTAAAGTACTTGAAAATTTATTTAAACTTTTTGAAACAATGGTAATTGTTAAAAATAAAATAATTTTGTTGCCAGGCAATAAAATTATAATTTTTTCATTTTAATGTAATATAATATTTTTCATTTAATACAGCAATAAAAAGGCAGGTAAGACACAGCCTGGCTGTTTGGCTGAAAATGATTTTAAATATAAATCTTAGAATATGGAAGTCATGTATGGTTCTCCATACCGATATTAACAATTACCATTGTTTCAAAAAGTTTAAATAAATTTTCAAGTACTTTACTCTTGTTAAAACGTAAAAGGTTGCAGGTAAACTACCCCTTCCCCTTAACCGATCTTCACCAAAATCGAAAGTCATTGAGACCTCTACAATTCAGGGACGTATGCAAAAAATTATTTGATTCTGTTTGAATTTGCGGCTGTTATCGTTTGCCATAGAAAATACCCTTGTTAAAAAAACGTTGCAGGTAAACTACCCCTTTCCCTCAACCGATCTTCACCAAAAACAATAGGTCTTGAGAACTCTACAATTTAGGGCTGTATGCAAATAATCTTTTGATTCTGTTTGAATTTGCGGCTGTTATCGTTTGCCATAGGAAATACCCTTGTTAAAACATAAAACGTTACAGGTAAACTACCCCTTTCCCTTAACCGATCTTCACCAAAAACAATAGGTCTTGAGTACTCTACAAATCAGGGCTGTATGCAAAACATTATTTGATTCTGTTTGAATTTGCGGCTGTTATCGTTTGCCATAGAAAATACCCTTGTTAAAAAAACGTTGCAGGTAAACTACCCCTTTCCCTCAACCGAACTTCACCAAAAACAATAGGTCTTGAGAACTCTACAATTTAGGGCTGTATGCAAATAATCTTTTGATTCTGTTTGAATTTGCGGCTGTTATCGTTTGCCATAGGAAATACCCTTGTTAAAACATAAAACGTTACAGGTAAACTACCCCTTTCCCTTAACCGATCTTCACCAAAATCAACAGATCTTGAGAACTCTACAATTCAGGGCTGTATGCGAAACATTATTTGATTCTGTTTGAATTTGCGGCTGTTATCGTTTGCCAAACAAACAAAATTACCCTTGCTAAAAAAAAACCGTTGCAGGTAAACTACCCCTTTCCCTCAACCGATCTTCACCAAAAACAATAGGTCGCGAGTACTCTGCAAATCAGGGCTGCATGCAAAAAATTATTTGATTCTGTTTGAATTTGCGGCAGTTATCGTTTGCCATAGAAAAAAAATCTACAGACAGACACACAGACAGACAGACACACACACAGACACTTTTCGGAAAACGACTTTTTTTCATGTTTTGAGTGTAGTAGAATCAGAATCTGCAATAATCTCGAACACGATTTTTTTTGCCATCACCATACCATACCATACCATCACCATACCACCATCACCATACTTAAGGAATATGGAAGTAAAAGGCCACTGGATTTATAATCTTTTTTTACGTATAGACAAAATTTTACGTATAAGGCAATGCTCGTATACTGTATGTCAAGATAAGATAAACGTGTGGCAGGACTGGCGGTATACACGATCAAAACCTTGTACAGAGGTAGCATGACGGTACGCTTGGAGCAAGCTACACGACTTCACTATAATCACGATTGACACAATTACGTACGCAACTAACAGCCTGAGCTAACTTAATCGTAAGTCTTTCTACCGTGCTCACAATTTACTTGCTTGCCAATTTAATTAAACACATTAAGTGTTTAACACGTTGTGTGTTTAAACACATTAACTTAAACACTGTTAAGTTAATTTTATTCCGTTATATTTTTCCTGTTTTGTGTTAATTTGTTAATCCCCTCTCCCTTGAAGAGCCTGCTGCACTCGATTGTCATGGTTTTCTTGGCCAGCGTCTACCACTGAATTTTATGTATCCTTGTTTTGTTAACCGGTGGCGAGTCTCCTACCCGAAATTCTGTCTAAACTAACCGTACCACTCCCAACTCTGTCTTATCACCGATTTTATCGTTAGCTGTTCTTTGACATTTGATTTTTACTTTCGTCTTTCCTTGACGCTCTTTATATAAGCTATTCGTCTGTTCTAAAGCATCCATCCAAGCTTCGCTTGTTTGTAGCGTTAGGTTTACTATATTTTTCCGTACTTCAAGTCTTTTTCTTTTGACACTCCTCTTACTCCTAAACGTCGTTTTTTAGACAATTATACATTCCACCGACTTTACCTGTGTTGTTAATGGCTTGTTTATCTGTTCTTCCATTTATTTTTATCACGATCTTAAAGTACTTTATCTCATAACTTGTGCCGTCTTCCATGTTTTGGTTTTCTACACCTTCAACTAAGTACGCTTCTAGTACATTTTGCACTGTGTAGCTCAGCAAAACTACAAGTGTTCAGTGATCAAAAGTGTTTTGAATAAAAAACGCGCGCGCACTAGCATACACGCATAAAAGCGCACTCACAGACCATTAATAATACAATATGTTCACGTTGCGTTCTGTTACGAATGCGACAAAAGTGGTTTACGTAAACACTGTCTTTACACCTGCAAGCTGTCGTTTAATTTTCTTTTTATATTCTCCTGTTAAAACAAGTTATAGATCGTGTAACATGTTAACCTTACATAACGCAATCGATGCTCACGTAACACATGCGGCATGACAATATCCATTTCACTACTTCTCTGCCTCTGCCCGTCTCCTCTGCCGTATTTCTTTGATCACTTCCTTATTGTGCAAGGAAAAATGTAGACTCCTGTACGATGGTTGAACGTTCGGCCAATAATATAAGTGTCATAACATATTCTTTAGTCGACGGGCGAACGAGTGACCAAATGATTTAAACTTCATGCTTCTTTATATGTTGCATCGAAAGCATGGTTCTAAAATACTAAACATCAATTAGGCCTACTTGAAAAAAATCCTGCATCACGTAAATCGTTCTGAATATGCGCGCGCGCGCGCGCGTGTGTGTGAAAGGACAGACTTAATTCTGCAACAAACAAGTGCGTAAAAAGTCACTGACGCACGCACGCTAATATTACCTAATCTGTCTGTATTGACGCGGCGAAGGTTAAACATTTAATACGGTTGTTTAGCACAGTATAAAGTTTTAGGTGATGTAGCGCGAGCAGTAGCAGCATGTTTAATTAAAACTTTACTCATAAACAGACGAATGTCGTCGTTTAAACGGGACGGGAGCTCGTCCTCGTCCTCGTCTCACATGAGAGAGTCACAGTACGACAAGAGACTTCTCCGTTTCTCTTAGCTCTATATATAAAGTTGTTGGGCTTTAATTCTGCGAATAATAGAGAGCGAGCAAGGTTTACTTGATGATGTACACAACAGACAGAGCGGGGGAGCAACACTAGTGTTAAAGACTCTCTCTCGTGTTGGTAATTGATTCTGGCTTGACTGGTTTCCATGGCGACGGCGGCGGGTACACATCTTTGACTGGATGCTGTTCGTTGTACGTTGCTGTTGATGCTGTTTATATCAGCAGCCGGAGAGTCGGTTGCATCCTTTAATTACCGTGCCAACATCGTTCTCTCACGGCAGAGAGTGTATGCATGTGGTCATGAGTGTTTCTGTAACTTCCTCTTCTCCCTCGGGTGGATGATGCCGGCTGCAATCTCGACACCGTCTCCGTCTCCGCTTTATTCTGCTTCAGTTGTACGATCGATAGACAGCTACTTTCACCGCCACCTCATAAACTCCTCGTCTTCCACAAACGATTAGTTTCCGATTCTATCGACGCTTCCCCTTGTTTACTAGTGTTCCTGTAACAGCTTTAGTCCACTGAACAAATAATTTCCCTAACTATTTATTAGCATATTGACACTGATTAATCATACTGAAGTTAAGTTTTATACCTTACCAACGACACACCTTATATCAACGTTTGTACTAAATGACAAGACTCATCATGCATTTAGACTAAGTTATGAATCCTGCTTTTATGTTTAAATATTTTTCCGACAGGCAGTAACAATGAATCTCGTCAAACCGTCTGAAATCTGTACAGAACGGTACAACGAAATCTACGTATGTGGATGAAATCTTCTGCCGACTGATGAAAAAAGAGTCTTACCACTCTTGTAAGGGGCAGATCAACCGACCGTTAAAACTGTTCTTCAGGAAAGCGCAGAATTTAGGACGCAAATAACGCTACTAAGAAGTAAAAGGTTAAATTTTTCAAGAACATTCACTGATGGCCGTAAAAAAGTAATGAGCAAATAACATCAAGTTTGATATTAATAAGAAAAATTAATAAACAAAACACTAATCGAACGAAATATCAAAATCGTAAATAAGTAGGCTTCTGGCAACCGGCTTTCAGGTTTGATTTAACAACCCCTTAGTTCTAGACTGGTCACTGACAGCAGACGGTATCGACCTTCACAGTTATGTTTGCTGTTGTACTGTTTTTAACTTGTACTACAAACCTAATAGTACTGTAGGCAAGAAAACTAGATAAAATTTACCGATATATTATAATATTATATGTATAACCGATAAAAACATATATTACATAGTGTGTGTGTGTGTGTCAAATCGCAAGTTACTGACCGAGTACCACAATTCTAAGAAATGTTACTGTTGTGTATGTGTGCCCTCAACTAGCGAAGAAGTTAACATCGTTCTTGTCTTGTGTCATTATGGATTCTTGTGACTGAAGTTGTAACAACGGGTCAACTTCTCATAGGGAGAATAATAATCAAATTAGTTGGCTGTGCATAAAGGACAAAAAGAGCAAGTGTAAAGGTAGCGTCGAAACAACCTTACTTAACAAAATTATCACTACAACAGATCATTCCTGCATTCCAAACGTGGCTGTAAATCGAAGTCAAGAACACGTTAGAGAAATGTAAAAAAAACTGAAATTTATTAAAAAGATACGACTTAGCTGGATAAATGCTGAAATATAACAATGTGAATACTCGACTGTGTAAGGAAAGGCGAAACGTACCGGGAACAGAACAGAATCTGCAACGACATTCGACGCTCGTTTTCTCAGAAGAAATTCTGCGTCTCGCTAACAAGTGGTTTTCTTCGAACTGATTATAGCCTACAGATGAATTAGCTAAAGGCTTCTTGTGTTCGCCGAAGGAGAGCATGCCGAAGACCTGATGAACGACGGGGGATGTTTTTTCGACGGCGCGTTAACAAGTTGTTAAAAAATCTGTCTAAAAACACTTCGCGCACAGTTATACATCGTGGACTTCGATCTCGGCAGCGCACTTCGTGACACGAAAGCGTATACAGTTCTGTTTGAACTTTTACCGGATAAAATGGAGTCTACTCCAAAATTAATAAAACTTGGTTTTGAAGCTGAGGCTATCAGTTCGACGAGGAAGATATTCCCAGATACTGCAGTAAGTGGCTGCAATCATCATTTTAATCAATCTGTTTGGAGACAAATACAAAGCATTAGACTGATTGTGGAGTACAAGGAAAATATACAAGATTCATGTGAATGTGTGCTGCTTTGACATATTTACCGACTGATAGATTCAGAAGATGAATGACTTCTGATCATGGAAAATCTTCCCGAAAATAAGATATTAGTTTTTTTTTCAAGGAATACTTCGTTCAGCAATGGATGGACAACACACAAGTTCCTACTGAAACAAATTCCTACTTCCGACAGCAACGTACAACTAATAACGTGGTTAAGAGTTGGGACTCAAATTGAACAGCTTTATAGGAAGACATTACCCTAATGTTTTTCTGTTGTTTAAAATTCGGAAAGAAGCGCAGAAAGTTTCTTTCCAACTGATGACAAAGGATCTTAAAGAGTCCGGTTAGAAACGAAAGAAGATTTATGTTAGACAGAACGAGAGAATTAACAATATAAGGAACACTTTTGTTGACGACAACAACCAGGAGAAGTGTGTGAAAGCTCTCAGGTATGTAAACAAATTAGATTCATAAAAAAAAATTGGTTACAAATATCGCAATGAAAAATATTGTTAAAATACAAAACAAAATACATTAGGCCTAAATACGATATTCATTTCTACTACAAAAAGTATATATACGTGAACTAACAATACTAAATACGAAAAAAATACAGAAAAAAATACGAAAAAAAATATAAATTGAAAATATGGTGTGAGAGGAAGTTGCAGTTGATTTATTACTACTGGTCTCATCTCGTTTATTTAAGTGTCCGCCTCAGCCACGTCAACAATTACGTTTGTAACCGAATGCAAATTTATTGACATAACGAACAATAAAACTGGTAAAATGACAATGACAAACAAAATGATTATAACGGACACCTACCCTGACTAAAAACCCAGACGAACAGTCCCTACTGTTCTCGGAGCGCGCGTTTGTATTTCAAGAAAAGTAACTGTTCCGTGTTTGAGCTGTTTGTATTTCAAGAAAAGAACAAGCATTATACATTACTGTACATGCATACTGTTTTTGCTATACATTAAATGAATAAGCTGCCTTGATTTTACAACACTTAACAACTACGGCCATTTAAAACAAGACATTTAGAAACAAGTTCAACTGGTACAAACAAAAAGAAGCTAAAAATAAAATCAATCTCATCCATCATTTATACTCTAAAGACATAACAAACATTAAGATAATTTTTATGTCGACTTGCGCGCGTTGTCAGATAACACGTGCTGGCAACGATAATGTTTATAAAAATATAATTCACTACTACGGTTATTTACTACAAGTTATTAAACGGGCTCCTTTTATAACTCTACAAGCAGCAATAATAGACCCGCACACACGCGCGATCACACTACAAGTAAAAAAATATACAGTATATAATAAATGATATTATCATCGTCTGCAAAATGTGAATTAATAAAGGGAATGAATCATCCAGTGCTGCTCCGGTACAGTCGGTTCCAAAAACACTAGCGCCTGACAGCGCTATAGACACGCCGGTGTTTCTGCGCAACCATTGATACAGCCACTTGTATGAACTGAATTAAATACAGTACTGTTACTTGCACAAAACGTCGTGATATCAATACCTAAGCGGAGGATATCTATGCAAATGGTCACAAATAACCCTAACAGACCAATCCGTTTAAATGTACCACGATGTTTTGCGTCTGCAGGTCTGCGTTTGTATGACACCATGCACTGGTTTAATTCTATCGCAGTTCCACTTTCCGATTACCTCTGCCTTTAATGAATACGATACAATGATAGGTAACTTGACGGTGGTAGGAAGTATTAAACGGACGTTTTACAAATGATAGTAAGGAAGCCGTATGAAGGCGCCGATGTAAATGATTAGTAGCTTGACCTGTAAGGAAATCGTTGTTTATCGACGCGCGTCACAACGCCGAAAACATATGACCATAAGATGTTCCTGTCTCGGAGTACCGATTCGGAAGGTGCTCGCTTATGTCCGAAAGGCCTCGTTACTGTGGCAATGTTGCCAGACAGAATGAACTATCAGAGAGCTTGAATACGGGAAAATCAATTACCAACGCAGCAGAATCGCGAAAAACTGAGAATCAGAAACGTGAATAATAAATAATGGAGAAAAAGGAGGAACGAGGGATTATAGAACTCAACGTTATCAACGAATCTTGGCAAGTATTAGTATTCTGAACAATGTGAGGAAAAACGAGTAATCCTCTCGATAACACTAAATTCAGGGCTGCCGTAAACGCTTGTGCACGGTGCCCACTGCACGCGGGCGCCTCAATCACATCATCGATGTGCATACGTATTTCTCGTATAGTACATAAACTGCATGAACTTCATCGAACGTGACAGAAAAAGACCCCGATGGATCTGAAAAATAACTCAAAGGAGAGTTTTGTTTTATAAAGTCCGGGATAACAGTTCATCCTCTTGAAAGGCAAATTCAAAAATTTAATGACTTATTTGGATTGTTCAGCAGTAGCCTAATTTGTTGCTACCCGAAAGTTGAATTAATTCTACATTGTAGAGATATAAACTTAATTTCTCGAGATGAACCGGATAGCGATAGGACTGATTTTTTTTAACGAAACGAATACTTTAAAACTGATTTTTTCCAAAATCTGCTGGGATAAGCTGTAGAGCACTTTTCAGTACATACTTCAAAACAACTTGTTTATTACATTACCAAACACGGCAATAAGTTACGAACATTACTTATATATTAATGGTACCTGTTGCAGCTGGCACAATTTCAAATAATAAAATGTTATTTAAGGTAGACCGTGGCTTAGAGACTGAGAGATACGAGAAATATATAGGGGGCGGCAAATTCAAGACTGCACGCAGGCGCAGGAACGTCTGACTAAATTTTCAAATACTTAAGCCCACTGCAAAATTTATACTGCATATTGTGAGGCGCACGAAGAGCCTCACACAGTTACTTTCTTTTTTTTATACAGTATTTTATTCTGTATTTATGAAGAATCGTGAGTATATTCTGGCAGACGCAAATATAGTACTCAACGAAACCTTCGTCACTTAACAAGACACATCAGGACAGATGGAGAAATCAAAAAGAGAATCGCTGAGCATACAAAATACACTGTGGAGAGAGAATTTAAACAAAAATTAAAATAACGAAAACAATGGAACACCGGGTTAAGTACTGTAGAGCGAAACCTAAAATTAACATTGTTACGTAGTAAATGAAATCAGCTGTTATACCTGGCGGCAAGTAAAAGAAACTGCAGGTGATAAGTTTCGATGACGGGATTTATTAAGGCAGGATCATGAAAAGAAAAAATGCGGATGTAAAGATCTATCTCTAACCCTAACAGTTCCCTTATTGTGGCGTCACGACGATATCTTCTTGTTATAGGTACGCAACAAATTTCTGTGAAAGTTTGATCTAATTTGACGTCAACGTCCCTACGAAATGTCATCGTTTACGCAGTTGGACAATGATAAGAACGAAACGCACACACTACGTCCGGTCAGGTTATTGATTCTTTTGCGTTACGAGGCCACAATTTTAGCGTTGGCGAGAAGAAAACTGACATCAACAAACTTGACAACAGTAGGTCAACATGGTGGCGGGGCGGAGGGTAAACACTATGCGCGATGGAGGTAAACGATATCTTGCCGACGTGACTTCCGGAAAGACGGTGACAGCACGGCAAACACAGAATAACAATATTACTGTCTCCGCGGCTATTGGAAACTGTCAGCGCTCCTGCTTTGCAAAAACAAAGCTGGCTGGCAAACGCTGAACACGCAAAACTTATTGAAATCTAATTAAAAACCCGTTATTCGTAACGTAAAACAATCTCACATTACTGAGTTTAAAGTTCTAGTTTTGATGAAGTCGTGTGGGATAGTAGCGCGATCATTATCAAGATTTTACATATACTCTACCACTGTTTCAGTTAATCAACCGTGCGTTTTTCTGCATGTGGAATCCGGTTATTATCGCATATAGCGCTAATCTCTTCGGGAACATTAACCACACATGAATTTGTGCGAATCCATAATGCACGTGGTCGCAAACGTCATACCCACATAAATTTTCGTCACTGGTTACAGTGATCGTGTGTAAAACCTCGCATTACCATAAACGCGTATGGAAACGTCGAGTGTACAAACCTGCGAGCATCAGTCTTCATTTGCGTCTCACCAATACCCAGCGGAGCAGGCAGCCCGACAACTTTAGTCAATCTGTCTTCTGAAGATTGTGCAAATCCAATACGTTAATGCCTTCACTCTCTCGTAGGTAATCTCCCACCCTACCACTTAGTAGTACACATAGTGCGTATTAATGATCACAAATTAACGTATGCCTACGATTCCTTTCTCAATCAGTTATTATTCCTTCTAAGTAGAAATAACAGAATCCGTATGAATCCATGAAAAACCAAAACACTAAATCGAACGCCGATGCCGCCTCACTCATGTTAAACATACGTCGTGTCCCCACTCGTCCTGTTAGATAAACAATTCCCTTGTGAGAAGCTCTGCTGGAAACTGTTCTCATTAATCTTCTTCTGCCTACATGTTTACTCAACATTCTTCACAAAACTCACTGATCACGCATTATTCCAGCGTCTTGTACGGTAAACACTACAACGGAGGAGAGAACAAGTACGAGTGATATTGTAATCACTGAATGAGTCGCTCTGGATTTGGTCGACGCACAGAAAAAAATGCAGACTAAGAACGATGTTACTGAAGGCGGGGTAGAGGAGGGCTTGCTGCACGCAAATGGATTACATAAATGCGAACGCACGCGCGCGCGCGTGTGCTTTCACTTGATGAATTAACGATTCCAGTCAGTCATTAACGACATTCCTCAATCTCTGCAAAAAGACAAAGAATCTGGAATGACAAGACGACGGCATACCTTCAACATCTGCTTCTTCCGAGTACCATACACGTACTCAGGAGAGTCATTACACGCGCCTTAATGGCGTCTGTCTGCCCCGTCCTGTCACAAAAAAACTCTGTATTTACTCAGTTCTCTCAAAACATCACTTACTATTAACTTACGCAATCCAATAAGATTATATTATCTACGAGCAACACGAACATAAAACCAATTCGCAAGGTACACCCGCTGCGTCTTCGCGGCAATCACGTGAGCAGTAAAATAAACGTGTTAACCAGAAAACAGTCCGTCTTTGCTGACAATAGGCCTGTTTGAATAATCTTTTCGGGAACATAAAATTAACAACTACAACGAAAATATTCATTAATGACTTCCGAAGTCCAGAAAAAAATTAAAATTTAATTTTTCAATGTATTTACTACTATCATGTGCACAGACGGAATTCATCATAAAAAATAAATATATACTTTCGTAACTGGCATTTTATCAGTTTCAAATTCAATTTATAAGTTCATAGGGCCGTAAAAAATCTTAAAAATTATACTGGAAACAAAAATCAATTATACAAGACTTAGTATACTCACGTGAAGCTTTATAAAAAAAAAATACATAAAAGACGATTTTTGTGACATACGCAGAAAACAACAGCCACGAACTTCCGGCTTTACTAGCACGAATCCGTACCAATATAGTAAACTAATACAACGCACCAACAGAATAAAAGTAGGAAAACGTGGAGGCTGGAGAAAAACGTTACGTTTATAAACGCTGAACTAGTAAACAAAAAAATAAAGTAAAGAATAAACGTAAATAATAACTAAACATTACGAGTACTTAAATTCTAAATAGAGGAACAGAATACAATGTGAAAGAAAAATATATACGTAAAATAAAATAATAATAATGTCAGTTATATAAAAATTAAAAATATCAAAAACCAGTCAATCAACTAATTGCTGTGACAGTGTAGCTTTTAACGCGTACCATAATTGCAGCATACTTTCCTATCTTAGTAGAATGAAAAACGTCTCCTAGAACGAAGTGGTTCTATACTAATATAATAGCTGAAAACCCTATATTAATAGCTGAAAACAAGATATATAATATCTTGTGCACAAATATTATGATAATATGATATATGATCCAGATGGTTGTTAGATCGAGAATGCCATCCCAAAATAGCGTCGAGGTCTTCCATTGGAAAACTTCAGTCTTTACAACTGATTTAAAAAAGCAGTGATGAAGACGATAAAGATAAGACTCCAAAATGTTGCTGAACGCGATCTTGAATAAACTAAAAATTACCAGACTCTTCAAAAATCATACGCAGCGACAAAGGGACCAAGCGGACAATGCCTTAACTGACAAAGATGGTTTCATAATGCCCACGGAAAAATTTGGTTACCAGGACGAAAACAAAAACATCTCTAATGGTCTCGCGTTTGGCATTAATTATCACAATGGGTGGCCTCGCAATATGATAAAATACACATTATTTCTTCCATAATGAAATAAAGTACATGTTTTAATACAACTGTATAAATTAATAAGTATGATTTCTACACGTTTTAAAAAATTATTAATCCTGTAACACAAATTTCGAAAAGCAATATCTCATATCTTAAAGTTTAAAAAGAGACATGTTAAACAAAGACATGTTAATCAATATCAATGCTTTTTCTTATTTTTAACGCAATACGCTTAGTTAGCATAAAACTATCGTACATTAATAATTTATTGTTATATTTTAAAAGCAACATAAAGTATAACACTTTTTATGTCACTACTACAGGCTAAGTTTAAATTTTAAAACACGTTGAAGAATTTCAATTAATCGCACAGGATTACTTAAATTTGACATTACGAGGAACATTTTTCACGAAATGTTTACTCTTTAAAAAAATAAATATTACTGAAACGGATAAATGTTTTAAAAAGTACTAGTTTAGTACTTGCGCGCGTCAGAGAGAGAGAGAGAGAGAGAGAGAGAGAGAGAGAGAGAGAGAGAGAGAGAGAGAGAGAGATTTTAGAAGTCGGTATTGTTTCTCTATCCACAACTTCTCAAAAGAAAAAAAGCTAACAACGCAAGCCAATTAGCATTACGTAACACATGTATGATACATATTTCACCTTTAGAATATTCAACGACAGAGGTCGGAAAACGGGAAAGTAACAACGAAGCGAGAAAGCAACATGGAAACAACAGGCGGTGAAAATTAGAGACAGCTTTTGCAATGACGAATTTGAAATAAAAATATCACAATTTAAATACCAATGGTTGACATACATTCACATTCAAATTAACGGCCTGTCATTCGCGAAGGTCTTTCGTTCTACACAAAGAAATTTACTGCCCGCCATTCTATATAAATCAAAACGTAAAGAATTACACTTCACAACTAATGACATTCGACGTATCGGCGACCTTGATATTTCCAATTCCTAGAAGAACAGGAAGAACAATTGTGAGCGACCGCGCGCGCACCTTCCGCTGTACGGCGATGTTCCGATTAGCGAGCGATCTGCCGCTCACTTCGTGTGTTAATTCTCCACTTCCGCGGCCGCTTCGTTCCGAGCTGTGTACGACCGTTTGACGGAAAACTTCCATTATTGTGTACGCTGCAAACGCAAACCTCCTGAAGACGCAAGTGCAGAGAGAGTGGGTATTGGCGCAGGATCCTGTACAGCGAATGAATCAACATTCATCTAAAAAATAACCACAAAATACGAAGCAAATACGTCCAGCGTAATTCTCGTTTACATGACCTGGTACAGCGGATCCAGTCGGTTGACTTCCTTCTGTCTAAATTAAAATTTAAATAAATACTGCCTGAAAACTGACCCCGTGCGGTTGGAGTCCATTCCGAGACTCATATCACCGTGCAATATCGCGGCCCGTGCCCACGCCGTCGGTACACCATCGAGCGCTTTATTAAATATTATGTACACCTATCAATAAATAATTGTATCTGCTGTTCTTTGGTGACGAAGGGTAGGCATCATGCGGTCGGCAAATATTAAGACGTACTACAGTTTTTGTCAATCGACGAATGAGGTGAGTGTAACTCGATTGGGGCCCGTATAGAATTTTAGAAAAAGCTAAAACTACGAATAATTACACAGAAACATTTTTCATGCATCTCATACTTTGTTGTATTTCAAATACATATATTGCAAACACGGTTTGACAAGTCACAATAAATAAACGATACAATCAGAATGTACGTGGGAAATAAGATGAGGGTTACAAACACATGTGAAGGAAAAGTCGGCCAATCATAATACAGTACTATTTAAAAGTGACATATTCGATACCTATAATTTTTCTGTTTACCGGTCATACGCGTATCATGTAGAGAGGCATGCGGTTAGTCTAATTCCGTTTAGAAAATTCAGCCAAGCAGAACCTATCGATGAACAGTGTTTATGTGCCCGACCATTAAAACTTGTGAAGGCGTACATTATAAACAACGGCGTACACATAAAATGATACCCAGCACCCCAGCACATACGTGCTTACATGCGCGAATCTAGAAACCTCATATTTTCTAATAGTTCTACACGTAGGTAGGCCCTACTCCGTATATGGAGTTAGATGTAAACTAGTAAGCTCCCTCTGCACGTAACGACGAAACGAAATACATTATTATTAGATAAATATCAATATTAATTATCAGAAAAACTGGGAAGGTCCTTATTACTGTACTTTAAATTTTTTTTAGTAAAATACCACTTGTAAAGCAGACAACCATACAATAAACACCAAAAATTCTACACCACCTCCATTCGTTTTTTATTTTTTTGTTAAATTTACAACCATAATGCCTAGGCCAACTAATACAGTCTCCTTCTAGCTTTTAGGTTTATGTAGATAAGTACGCTTCATAAATATGTATAGACCTATATCTAACACTTTTCACAAATATTCAGAACTGACAAAAATATGAAAGGTTTTTCCAAACGTTTTGAAGGCGGTCAAAAATTTGCAGGCAGCGTCGAGAGGTATTAATTTTGTTAAACTACTAAAGATATGGAGTTCGTATTTTTAACAAAACTCCTCATAACCAGATACCCGATATAGACTTTGGCTCGTGACGAGACATTGGTCCGTGATGCTTCTACCGTTAAAACATTTTTCGAATAAACACTACATTCGGTGATGGGATAAAATTCCCTTTAGTCTGATACACGGCGTGGAGTTTTACAATTTTTTCACAATTTAGGTCCCTGGTGTTCTAAACGTTTGTCATTTCTAAAACAGAACGCTGTACTCCGACTTTCTTAAAATCATTTTTGATACCACACACGCACTTTTGCGATTTTACCAAACGATTCATTTCGTGGGTTCTGGCGTCCCAGAATTTTGAAATTTTGTAAATTACATTTGAAATACTCGTATATACCATTAGAAAAACTAAACCTTTCCCTCACTTCTTTTACTGACATTAAATTCGTTTATTCGATATAGCTGATAAAACTTGCCACTGCTGTTAGTCACAGTTCCGTATAATCAAGATCACACACGCCGTTTATCTACACTCTGGTCGTGGTTACAAATTGTTTACCTCCGAGTATGTGCTATGAAAATAGAAACGCATATCGACTGGTACGCATATTTTATAGAAATTATTACGAAGGCGGTCACGACCGGAGTCAACATTAGCGGCATATTTTCGGAGGGGGGAATGGGACCGCATCCCCCCCCCAAGAGGGTCCACATCAGTGTATACGTTTGAAATCTGAAATATACGAAACTCAATTCGGTCAATAAGTATCTTGTAAACAATATTTCAATAACGTGTATTTTTATTGTGTTATTACTGTTTACTTTAATGGGACTGATTTCAGCCACTTTCAAGATAGTAATGTTCATTAGTCTTAACTTGTTTTTTCTTTTGTATGAAACCGACTCGACTCCGACCCCCCCCCCCTTTAAACCATATTCTAGATACACCACTGGTCAACATTATTAAAAATGCTATGTACAGGGCTGTTGGCTGTGGTCGATTGCTTAAATTTTTGTCTCTAAACGTTTCGGTCATACCTCCGGACACCACTTTCTGTAGAGAAAAGAAAACGTTCGCAAAGATGACAGGCCGAACGCGCCTCACAGTTGAAGCTTCATCAATCATTACTCCTCACGTGCACGCAGACTGCTTGCTCCTCTCAACTGTGAGGTGCGTCGTTCTGTCATCCTTGCGAACGTTTTCTGAAGATGGCTTCCGGAGGTGTGGCCGAAACGTTTAGAGACACAAATTTAAGCAATCGACCACAGCCAACAGTCCGGTACACTGTATTTTTAAAATAACGAAGCTTGTTTTAAACTTTCAATCAAACGGGTTAATGGGATTGCCACGATGTAAATTCGATTACGTCTACGCGGCCACGCTGCTACGAACTATATTAATACTGTATAATCCAAACTGTATTAATCCATGGCAAAATTATAAGTAGGTCAGAAGAAACGTTATGTCGTCAATTCCTTACTAAACCGCTACTGTTAGTAATACCTGGCCCCACTATATTAGTCTACGTGTCTTTCGTTACTTGCTTACTCAAAAACATTCCTCTCTTACCCTAGCTTTCGTACTGGGTGTATTAGTGTAATCCCTCCTATATAAATCTAGTTGCTTTGCAACAGTGACAACTGACTCTTCATGTTTATTTTTCCTATCTTCTTCCAGATTATCAGAATGTGCCTGTTATTAGTTTTCTGAAGTACTTGTAATATGAACAGGCCTACTTCAAGCCGGTTTACTGATTACACGTCATACCACATACATATGTGAGGCTTTTCTGATATTTCCTGGCGTATCGTTTTTGATCACGTTCATGTGATAGGTCACAGTACACAATTTTTTTTTTAAGTAGGCTACGCTTTCATCAAGCCTTCTGTCATTAATATACACATTTTATTAATTTATGCTACTTATATTATCCTTGTCCACGTGGAATGTGAAAGTAGGAGTGCACGTTTCTGAATAGTTTTAGTCCTTTTTAGTAAACACGGATGACAAAAAGGGCCCTCTTTAACCGGCCAATTCCCGTTGGACAGTACAGCCTACACTGTCTCCTCCTCCTCCTCCTAAGGCGCTACAGCCCAAGTCGGGCCCTGGCCTCCACCAATCTCCGCCTCCAATCCACTCTACCCATTGCAGCCATCCTCCAGTTTCTTATTCCCATGTCCCTCGCGTCCTCTGCAACGCCATCTTCCCACCTCTTCCTCGGTCTGCCTCTAGGTCTCGTTCCCTCCCATGTACCCAGCAGAGCCCTTTTGGGGTTCCTGCCATCCTCCATTCTCATAACATGTCCGGCCCAACGCAATCTTTGCATTCTTATAAATTTTGAGACTGGTATCTCTTTATATATTTGATACAGTTCATTGTTGTGTCTCAGTCACCATGAGCCATATTCTTGTATTGGGCCTATAATGCGTCTGAGGATTTTCCTTTCAAAGGTGTTTACTATGTCGGCTGTTTTCTGAAGTGCCTACACTGTCTCCTTACACAAATATTCGCAATAAAATGAAAGCTTAATGCAGTCAGTGTCGAAACACGTTTATTGTTCTAGTTTGTCTGCAGCGCTCGTGTTTACGCCAAAAAACGTGTTTACACGTGTCGCTGGTTATTATCACTTAATTATCGCAGATAGCGATGACAAAACTTATCAGGCGCCGATGACACTACTACGCTAATGACAGAACGTATTATTATCCTCGTGGAGAGAACGTTCATATCAGTGGAAGCTGTAATCATTAAATTTCTCAATCATAAATTTCTATTCTACAATAATTTGACATTACTTGATCATTACGTTCCATCAACCCTACGGGTACAAGACCCTCTCTTCCTGATCATCAACCCAGGTTTTCTATTCACGTATGTGATAATGGATTTTACAAGTGAAGTCCAATGCTTTAACCACCCGACCGTAACACCTCGAGAGTGTATTTCGATTGTAAGTCACCTACCGTATAACATAGTCACCTACAATCACGTTACTTTACGGTGGCCTCTCCATAGCTGCGTGAAAAGTGGGGGTAGTGGGGAGACTCCGTGTGCTAAGTTGTAACACTTCATTTCAAAAACGTCCGTCTTACTGTTGCTACAGACGGCTGTATGGATGCCCTTAACTATTTAATTATTACAACTCGGGTTTTACACATTGTTGACATTACCGGATTTCATTCAACTAACTACTATTTATAATTCTACTCAGTATTACTCGAAATTGTGTGAAATATGTATTTGTAATACCATAACAATGTTATTTGTTACATAATGTAAATAATAATAATTACTAGTGTAAAGCAAGCAAGTGGAATACTAATAGAAGAAATGGAGAAATCTAAATCTAAAATGACCATAAATATGCTTTATGCAAGTGCTGCTAAAATAGGACCTAAACGAAAAAAGTGGGTAAAAGTGTGTAACCATGCATAAAAATGTGCATACTTTATAATATATCACATAAAATCGAGCCCATAAATTTTTCTTGTATTTAATACAATTATTAATACAAATTTTAAAATTAATATGTAAGTAGTGAATGTAAGTAACTTACCGACTTATAAAGAAGTATATACGAAGTCAGAATGAACTGGGAATTCAGTATCATTCTCCAAGTCCGCCGATGTTTCTCTGTCCAAAATTGCTTCAACACCGGAGATATAGCTGCCATCATCTGAAGAAGATTCAGCGCTTGATAAGTCATCGTCATCGTCATCTTCGTCTAAGTTAATTACAAGCCTATCTTGCATTTCATTTGTTACTCCTTCTCTTTCCAAATATTCGTCTTCAATTTTAATTACATGTTCACACACTGATGTCTATTGTTGTTTTTCTATTGATTGGCATGCGTGCCTAGTTAAATCTATTATGTTTTTATTATCAAAAGTGGTGTTGTTTTTTGCAACAGACTGTTTAAGTTGAGCCCAAATAAGTTCTATGGGGTTTAGATCAGGATGATACGGAGGCAGACGAATAACAGTGTGGCCGTGATTTCCTAAAATACTATCTATTTTATAGGGTTTTTCTAACGGTTTATTCATTTTTACTAACTTATGTAGCTCTGGTTTAAACATATTAGGTGTAAAAGGAATTTTTTTATTAGATAACCACTGCATTAACTCACTTTTTGAATAATTTGATGTGGGACATTTTTCAGACTGGTAATTGTGGTATGATGCATTATCTAATACTAACACTGAGTTTGTTGGTAATCTCGGAATTAGCTTTTCAACTAACCATTTCTCGAAATTTGTACTATTCATATCCCTGTTGTACTATCATCATAATCACCCGTTTTCTTTCCCGATTTAAAAACCAATAAGGCACCATCGATGAACCCTTGATCTGTACCCGCGTGAACTATTATGAATCTGTCTCCTTTATTTAACGGTACACTCGCGCCTTCACCACTTTCGTCGTACCATGACTTTTTTACTGCATGAGACGTGTGTATAAGTTATACGTCTCATCTGTGTAAACGATTGGCCGGTTTTCTGTCCTGAATTTTTTTATTTTCCTAAGGTATTCAATTCTTTTTGCCCTTACCTCTTGACGTTCATTTAACACACTTCTATTATTTCTAATCTTCTTCCACTTAAACTCTAAATTTATAATAACTTTCCTTAAACATGATAAGCTACCTTGAAAGTTCACACCAGACTTCAGAAGTTGCTGAAGTTTTCGTAGCGTAGGATATGTTTTTTGTGTTGTCGTAAAATTGTAAATTGTTCGTCTTATCACACATTTATCAAAATCATCAATATTAGATTTTGTTGACCTCCTCTTTCTTTCTTTACGAGGTGTTATAAAGTGTGGTGACTGTTCATTTTCTATTGTTATATTTTAATATTTATACTTTTAATACGGCGAATCGTTCTTTCAGAAACTCCTGTTGCTGACGCTATTCGTTTTTGAACCTTTTTTAGTGGAATACTAATTCCATTTTTTCACTTTCCATAAATTTACATACATTAGAAATGACTTCCCGAGCTTGGCTATGCACAATCTTTTTACCTAACTTCGATTTAAAAGGAGGCATTTTTTCTTATTACGTAATGAAATAAAATGTACTGTAAAAGTAACAATACGTTAAGTAAAATAAAATTCAGTTTAACTTAACGTGATGTCTGAAAACACAACCACAGACAATATTAAATGATATTAAAATGTAATTAGATTATTTATCACATGTCACAGTCCCAAACTAAACACTAGTAACGATACAAACTAAATAATTAAATGAAATACAGGCCTACACGGTAAATGTTTTTGAAAACGCATCAACACTTATGCACTCAGTGAGACGTGCCGTTACACTGACAAAAAACAGTGTTCTGCGCACATTGCTTTCACCAAGGTTGGCGGCCGTCATAAAGTACACAAGTTGTACCTTCAACTCGTCTGTTGTCACACAGAACACGTCTAACGTTAACAAAATTTCTGTCATGTGACTTTCATATTATTGTATGAATGAGAATACACATTTTTCATACGTTTCATTCACACAAAAAAAATTGACACGTCATCACACTCCGAATTATGTTCCAAATATAATATTAAAAGCGAATTTTTACCACGCATATAAAGAAGTATGCCATACTGTTTACGCTCAAGCCGTAAACATCCGTGAATGCAGGATGTTATGCCAACAGGAGTTAAATGCTGTTACCTATTCCCCCGCCCGTATATCCCGACTGAAAATAACATTCCTAAATAAAATATACAGTAAATTAATGGTAACTAAATTGTAATGCAGTAAAAACTAATGTTTCATAGCTGTAAACAAACTACAAAACTAAATAATGAAAATATTGAAAGATAAACTACGTGTGAGCTAAGTTATTTTCTAGAATTTTAATCGCAACTCTCAGAGTCAAAGCTTTTCTCTTAGAGGACAAGCAAATCGTTTGTTTTAATTAAGGTTAAATTTACAAACTTAATAACGTCTAATGGATACAGATAGTTGACGTGCAAGAGCAACACTTAGAATACTAATTATTGCGCCTCCTCTCCCCAGCTTACGTGACGTGAAATTACACAAGCTTTTTGTACAAATATAATGGACACCGACAACGTTTCATCCAAATTCCTTTCAAATTTTATATACTAAATCTGTAGTTGTATACAGAATAATCCGTCGTGCTCGTCAGATGTAGTTACATATTTACATAACCTCACAAAATTATTTCTCTAATTTCCGTTTAGCGAAAATCACAGATTCACAATTAGAAACAACCAAACTGTTATAAAAATGTATAAAATATGACATTGTTATGCAAGTCTTAATTTAATCCAAAAATATTAGGTTTTACACACTATCTTATTGAGCGCCTTGTTACACGGTGTTACTATTTAGTTCCTTTTAGTTATTCAACAATTTTCAACAATATGTTAGCTATCAGGGATATAAATTTAAAACAAAACAATTTAAAACCTTATCAATATTTTCCTTCTTTTTCCTGGCGTTACAATTCAGCGTGGGATTTAGCTGCTCAATGACTTTCTTCCATTCCGCCCTCTCTCATTACACACCCGTCGTCTCCATCCCCTCACGTTCATACATGTCAAATCATCCTCCACGTCATCCAACCATCTCTTTCTGGGTCTGCCTCTAATTCTTCTTCCTACCGGTCTCCAATCTGCAATTCTCTTAGCCATTCTTCTGTCATCCATTCGCCTTACGTGGCGCAGCCACTCAAGCCTCCTACTCTTAATAAACCGGACTATGTCGCCACACTGAATCAGTTGGTCCAGTTCATTTGAATCCTCCAATACCCATCTTCAGTTTGCAGAGGTCCAAAGATTTATCCCAAGACTTTTTGTTCGAATAGTCTTAGATATTGCTCGTCTGTGCTGGTTAATGTCCCGGCTTCGCATCCGTGCGTTACTACCGGTCGTATAAGATTTTTGTATATAGTCAAATTAAGTTGTTTGCTTAACATCCTGGACATGAAAAGCTTTTCAGAGGAAACCTTATCAATTACACTCGGTTAATCAGAGGACTCTTCATGCTTTATAATACCTTATTAAGAAATATATTTTTGTAATTTCATATTTCACTTGTTTAATACATCTAACAATACTTCCTTAGGTGACCAACTACGATTAAACGTAAGAATTTATAAATTATTTACCTTAAATTATCCGCCGTGTGATTTCTTGTGCTTCGTCTAACCACTGCTGCTCCTGGCTTCAAAACTGCAAAAGCACTAGTTCGTTTGATAAAAGATAATTTACAATTACGTAATAATCATAGTATTAAGAACAACAATAATTTTATTAATGATATTAAATCTGTTGAACTACAACCTAACCACAAATTGGCGTCGTTCGACATAACTAATTTATACACGAACATCCCAGTCATAGATACATTACAGATTTTGAGAAACAATTTATCTGACAATAGTTGCATGAACACACAGACAATAAATGAGTTAATTAATTTACTCGAGGTTATTTTGAAACAAAACTATTTCACTTTTAATGGCTCGTTTTACATTCAAAACGATGGCCTAGCTATGGGCTCACCCCTCTCCGGCCTACTGGCCGATATTTATTTGAATTATTATGAGAATATTCACTTGTTGAACAATAATATATATGCAAATAAAATAATATTTTATGCACGGTATGTAGACGATACGTTTTTAATTTTTGATGGTACTATAAGACAAATCAAATTATTTAAAAACTGTTTAAATTAAATAAATAGAAACATCCAGTTTACTCTTGAAACAGAGGTTGATAACAAGATAAACTTTCTAGATTTAACAATCACTCGACAGATGAATAAACTAAAGTTCAACATTTATAGGAAACCGACTACCACTGACACCACAATACACGCAGACTCTCATCATCCTCTTTCACATAAAATGGCAGCGTACAATAGTTTCATTCATAGATTATTGACAATTCCTTTGGATGATAATGACTTCCGTGATGAGCTAAATGTCATAAAATATATCGCGGTTTCCAATGGTTATAATAGTTTAACCATTGACAAACTGTTGAGAAAACATGAAAAAAGAATGCTTAAACCCCGAATAAACAACAACACGCAAAAAATTTGTATATCTACTAATTACACTAGCTTTATGCCTAAGGTTTTGTCTTCTATATTGAATAATAATAGTTTCACTATTTCATTCAGGACTATTAATAAGTTACTGGATATTCTCAAACCGAAAAAACACACGCCTCCAGAAGAAAAAACTGGCATATATAAGTTAACATGCAATGATTGCGAGTGCTTCTACATTGGACAGACTGGGAGAGGTTTCCTTAAACGATTTCGAGAACATTTACCTAAGAAAATAAGAAACATTGACATCAAATCAAATTACGCCCGACACCTGACTTCACACAATCATAATTACACAGATTTTAGTTCCAATTTAATACCGTTACATGTGTGTAAGAAGGGCCGTTTCATGAATGCCTTGGAGGAATTTGAAATTTACAGTGCATATGCAAACCCAAGGAGTCGCGATATCGTGTTAAATGACCACCTGAACTTTGTCTCCAACCGATTGTACGATACCGCCTTGAGTCTGCTCGCTGGGGCTACGATAAGGTAGCAACCGCTCAGTGGCAGAATGAACTTGAACGGGTGCGCACCCAAATCCGCGTACGGTTCATATGCAAATTTTGACATTTTAACTTCTTAACGATCTCGCAAGAGTGATAGTTTTAACTTTTTAATATCTGATGATGGAGCATAAGCTCTGAAACGCGTCATAGATGAAGCACAAGAAATCACACGGCGGATAATTTAAGGTAAATAATTTATTAATTCGTACAAGTGATTTGGTTACCATATTAAACATGAATATTAAAGTAAGAATTTAATCAAAATTCCGACTCAAAATCAAGATTCGACTCGCATTTACACATTCCCCATGCCTTTTATTTCACCCGATATTTCTTAACCTGTGTCACGATAAACAATCCGAGGATATATAGTCAGAAACGTAACTTACTTTTTATTCTAATACCACGTTATATTATAAATACCCTGCCATCGTTCATCTTAGAGGCCTTTCACTTGAAACGAAGTTGATATTGCCTTACTCTACAAGGAGTTACAAGACCAATAAAAGAACAGAAGATCCTTTCTCCCCATCTTCTGTTCGCCTCCTTGTGAGAGTTGTTTGTGCCAATGAGTTTTAAATATATATTTGTTTTCTTCAGTGTGTACTATCCTGTGTCATGTAACACCGATACGTGACATGCGTAAAGCCTACGTGACACTGTCACATGAACAGAAAAGTTGGATGGATGCTACATGGAGGACAGATGGCGAACTTCTTACACTCGAAGGTAGACAGAAGATAGTGATTGTAGACAGAATAGTCGCTTGTCATGAATTGCGTGATCATTAAGATGACGTAATTTTCTGGGCCCACTGATGACTGTTCCAGTGACTTAAAACAATCTTACACGTCGTCGACAACATTACGACAGACAAATGATCTTCGACGACTAAAAATAATGCTGTTGTGCGAACTGGGTGTTTATTTGGTGTTAATGAGCCGTATTAATGAAAATGACAAGTGCGTTTTAGTGAAAATGACAAGTGTTTAATCTGTTTGTGTTGCGAACTACTGTACTATTTGATTTGGTGACGTTTATTATTACTGTCTGAGTACGGTGCGTATTGGGAATAACTAGTGTAACTAGAATACGAATATTTTCTTTTCAACAGAAGTGTACATAAAATCTGTGTCCAGTTATCTGGTGTACAATAATTTATTCCACTATTTAAACACCACGATCCCCGCAACAATATATCCCGTTATATTCTTGAGTCTATCCGTCTGTCGTATTGGAGAGCTACTCCTAGGTTTTTCTACTCTGTATAACAAGATTTTCCATTTCGCCTGTCCTTCTGGCTACATATTCATAGTAGTCTACAAGTGCTTTATTAATCTGTATTTTACTTCCAGTCCATGTAATACAGAAGCGTTCGTTCTGCGTTCCACCAATAATACTTGGAGAAGACATCTAAGGCTTCGATTCATTTGCCTCGATATCACGTTTCCACTTATAAATGCAGATGTAACTGGAAATGCCGAAGTATTAAGCGGCATTAATTTTACTAACTTCTAAATGGTTCAATCTTCCAGTACTTTCGTAAAATTTATTTATATGCTGGCCGACGTTAATCTTCTTTTAATTTCTACGAAACAATCTCCGATATCACTAACCTACAAGTATGTAAATTTGTAACCAATGTGATAAAGTTTTAAATACTGCTGAGACGATGGACAACCACCACTTTAGTTGTAACACTAATTTATGTTCCAATATCTATTGCAGTTTTCCAATCTTGTCATTAATTTCTGTTCGTTCTTCTTCGGTGAACCGTAAAGTGTCAACACATCTTATAACCCTATCACAAAATGTTCTCCCTGCAATTGAAACTCCATTCTCCCATTCATCCTCCATTATTTCATTACATATAGAGGAGCGACTAAGCATGCAGACCTGTCCTACCAGCCAGCCATGACACTGAACGTTCTAGATAGCGTTTTCATCTGACTCTGGCAATGCTATCTTCATTCTGTCTTTCTATCATATGTATCAAATCTTAAGGAGCGGTCACTTCTTTTAAGAATCTCCAGAGTTGCGGCCACTTCAGAGAATCAAGTAATTAACGCATTTGTATAATGCTTAAAACAGATATAGTCTGATAACGATGCTCTATAATCTTCTTCAACAATTTGTCCAACGAGAAGAAGGACTATTTGTTAACGAGTGCCTTTCGCTGGTACAAAGCCTCAGCATTCATCCGCAATTTGTAGCAATAAAAATATTATAAACCTGACGATTACTGACAGAAGTGATATTTCGCTCTCGCTTGTGGAATTAAAGAATTAAAAGATACCGACCACTTAGTTACCATTTCCGCCGATATATTTTGGAACATAATTCATAGGGAGACAGGCGTTTAGAGAACACACACACATCTGTACAAATGTTCACGTCAATGCGTATAAAATACACGGATACTAATTACGTCACCACACACAGCTGAGAAGCTGCAATAAACAAAAATCTAAAACTATAAATTGTAACATAGCAAAGGGGTCATTAATAGACGCGCAATAAATTTTAACACAATAATATTGAGAAATTATATATTAATTAGCAACAGCGTACACCGTGTGAATCGATTTTAATCTCATAGAAGTGAATGATGCGAACTGGGTGTTTCGCGGCTTTGTTTGAATCCGCGCGTCAGACGGGACGCGACGCGTTGGCAATCCAGTCGGTTACGCAAACGCAACAACCGTTTACATAACACAATTGTAGCACGCTGATAATGGTAACAGTACGTTTAAGACCAACATAAACTTTATGGAACATTTCCACTGACCGCGCCGTTATGGTGGTTTTTAATCTTTATAACCTTCGCTCTGTGCGTCTGTTCGGAGCCTTTCTCTTTACAAATTATTACTTTTTTACTGCTATTATCATATAGAAGTCGGCTATCAAAAAATTAATTTGTAAAGTTTAATGTTTGGTTTACAAAACTGACAGCGTTAAAGCCACGATTATCGGCCCAAGCCTCTGTTAACGCTACGATTGTTTCTAGTTTACAACGCCAAAGCCCTTGGACTGTCATGCAACAATGACCACTAAAGAAAAAAATAAAATATGAAAGGTGTTTTATCATAATTAACTAACAAAAGTCTCTTATATTGTGTTTCCAAACTGAAACATCAAACTTTTAAGGCGGTAATAAGTATTTATTTTAATTCTAATTTAGAATGTAATAACGGAGTCATTGTAAAATTTTGACGTTAAATACAACAAGCTTATGGCTCCACCAGAAGAGGGACCCGTCTCAAACCTTGTGGACAAGAACTTAAAATTTAATTTCCAAACATTTTTTTACGATACAATTATTAGTCTGTACGTTTCAACTGAAAAACATTCAACCGAAACCAAATCTCTCAATTATCCAGTTTCTAGTTTTGCTGTTATTACTACTAACACTTCTTACTTATTCAGTAATTTAATATAATATTTAATGTTTATAAAATGGAATAGTTCATGCGAAGAATGGACCCGTCTGTAGGGTGGGCCTAGGTTAGTTATCTGGTCGGTACCCGATTCACCATTCAATGATCCACCTACTCTCTCACTGCATGATCTGATGGCAGCGTATAAAACCGCCTACTTGCTATTGTGACCCTGACCATAGCCCAGTACATCTAAATATATTTCTCTGTGATGCGAGTGGAACATTTCAGTCTAGAATGTATCCTACATGAGGAGCCAGATAACTACATAGCCGCATTATGAAAATATCAAAAATTCTATCGTCACAAATACACCCATACATATACCCAATGTACGAACATGCGCGCGACCACAAACACTCAATAAACATATTAATATTGCATAGATAACATATAAACTATTACGCGCGCGCGCGTGTGTGTGACCAACATGACACTAATAAAACACATACCACACAAAGGCACCAGAATGAACATTTGGGAAAATATACAAACATAAAACACAAAACAAACTAATACCTGAACAAATACAAATCAAGACACAATTTTCAAAGCACTCAACATCGAAAATACACAAATTACTAATAAATATACCACAATTACACACAATAATACCAAATTAAAGTACCACAGGCTAACAGGAAACCACATTAACAACCAGCCAACACACAAGTACTTCACCAGACTCAAAATCACGAAGGCTGAGGATGGGAACACAATGGTACCCGAAACATGTTCCTAATAAGGAAAAAATATCTTGAGGTAAATCATTATAAATATTATATAAATATAAAAATCCGGCTGTACAATGTTTACACATTTTCCGGAACCAAAGATTACAGAAGTGATTGAATTCTCATCCTCCACTGCTGCTTGTCCATCCAAAGATCTCTTCAATTTCTCGTTCCCTCAATATAGTCTGAATTTCTTCCATTCAGGTGATAGATGGTGATGGTTTTCCTCTTTTCCTTCTTCCTGGTGGGGTCCATTCCATAACTCTCCTTGGCAATCTTCCCTGTATCATTCTTTTTGTGTGTCCATACCATTGTCATTTTTTGTTTGGATAAAATCAACGATTGAATTTTTCACATTCATTCTGTCCTTAATGACTTCATTACTAATGTTCTCACGTTGGGATACTCTTGCCGAACGTCTCCAAAAGTCCATCTCTGCTGTCATTAATTTTGTTCTTGTGTGTTTCTTCGTAGTCCAAACTTCTGAGCCGTAAGTCATGACACTTCTAACAATGGTTTTAAATATTTTGGTTTTAGTTGCTGCTGTAATTTGCTTATCCCACAGGATCCCATTTAATGTAGATATACCATCTTTCCTAAATTACTTCTGGATTGTATTTCTTTGTCTTGCTTCCCACTGGCCGTAATTTTCACCCCTAAATACTAATTACGTATTTAAGTAAGGCTTATTTAAACGAAGCATAGTCAACACGGCCCGCAAAAATACTAACAGCCACGATGAGACCAGTGGGATGGAAAATATACTGGCCACAAACCTAAGCAAATTTTATTCAACAGCTGATTGATCACGTCACTTCCAGTATAGACGTCATCATATTCTTTTCCGTCCTGACGATGAAACTGCGTTTAAAACTACACCGTGACGACTAACTCTTCCGGTAGCTTTCACAATTCGCGGCGTTACTAGCGGTGGTAAAATAAAAGTTCTATGTGCTTGCTCATACATACTCGTATATAAAATTAAGTATCTAAACAGGCGTTCGAATCAATGATCAACAACATACAAAACGACAATAGAATTAAAATTCTGACTCCCACGTAGCAAGTTCAATAACGGATTATGAAATTCTCACAACATGAGTAAAGTATATTGGTATGATAAAATAGTTTTTTTATACAAAATTACAAAGTGTTTATCATACACATAGAGGATTGGACTCTCAAAATGTTTTGGCCCGTACGTCCAGTTACTTGAAAAATAAAAATAAAACACAAGCTCAGGATTAAAGAAGACATTATTTAACGAAACGGAGACGACAAAGAGTAAATCGTACTTCTCACGTATTCAGGGACGGGTAACGTGGAATACTCGACACTCCGATAAAGCCTTTTGCACGGAGGAACGGTTGACAAACCCGTTGCTTATTTCTTAGCCACAATTCTGACCTCCTCTGCAACGAGGCTCCCAGTCAAAAACATAACATTTTTAAGTATTAGTGTGAAAACGTTATATATTTTCACTAAGAAAAAGAATTAACTATTTAACAAAAATAACAACGATAGGGCACAAACGTTTAAATTTAGAAAATCTGAAGCGAAACGAGAAATAGAGTTCTCCGATAGTAGTTCCCAAATAAAATAATTTTGTTATTCCCTAGAAAAAAAATATCGGTATGGAGAACCATACATGACTTCCATGTTCTAAAATTTATATTTAAAATCATTTTCGAAATGAAATATTACCATAGAAACTACTTCTTTCTACTTACTGCTTCAGCCTTAACCACAGTACTGTGGTCACTAACGTATACCACCTTACGTTATCGCACTCGATTTTCACTGATGATGGAAGTCGATGGCATTGCCGAAACGTCTGGTTTTGTAGAAAACATTGGACTACGGCCAAACATCCCGGGAAGGAATTTTAACAAAAACTACTTCTTTGTTGCCGATAACGTTGTACACATATATATAAAAAATATGCATAAAATTAATGGCTTGTATAAGTTAATGTTTGATCTCCATTAAGTAGTGCTCAAGTTTCCAAAGTTTTAATAATATGACGTCCATAATTAAAACATCAGAGCAGGTTTAGTGTGTATAAGGGTACACCGTGGACAAAAATTTTCAACATTTCCTATTGAGCGTTGCTTAGAGTAAAGCTGCGAATCTACAGTGTACGTTTCACAGAACAAACATGCGGAAAAGAAGGAGCGCTCGAAGTCACTCATGGACCCTCAGCATCTTGCAGAGGGTTCATTCCCTAAAGACGAAAAGTCTGTCTATGAATCGTTCCTCTGTAAACACGTGCAGTTACACTGCCCAGCGATCCACAGGAAGCAAATCGCTATCCACGCTGGACACTTTTTCGGCTTGCACGCGTTATTTATGTTGGCAAGGGTTTCGGCACTTTCCATTTAAAAAGCGTGCAAATGTAAGAAAATAAACATGAGTGAGGCCAGAAATACGCGAATTGTGTGTGTGTGTGTTCCCTGCCTTTTTATTGCAGTAATCATAATAATAAAATGGAAACGTAAACATTACATAAATGAGATATGCTTGCCTGCCACGAACGATATATTTTCTCTCATACATGATTTACATTAAAATGAAAAATTATAATTTTATTGCCTGGCAACAAAATTATTTTATTTTTAACAATTACCATTGTTTGAAATAGTTTAAATGAATTTTCAAGTACTTTACTGTTGTTAAAACGTAAAAGGTTGCAGGTAAACTACCCCTTTCCCTCAACCGATCTTCAGCAAAAACAATAAGTCGTGAGTACTCTAAAATCAGGGCTGTATGCAAAAAATTATTTGATTCTGTTTGAATTTGCGGCTGTTATCGTTTGCCATAGGAAAAAAATCTACAGACAGACACACAGACACTTTTCGAAAAACGACTTTTTTCATGTTTTGAGTGTAGTACAATCAGAATGTGCAATAATCTCGAACACGATTTTTTTTTCCATTTCCTTAAGGAACATGGAAGTAACAAAACTGCGAGCATGTAAAGAGAATAGTTTCATCACATTTCTGTATAGTATATTCGTAGAAGACGTTGCCACAATGCCGGGATGGCCAGACACATGACGAATCAATTCGAATGATTTCGAAAACGAGTCACTGCAGTCCAAGAACGTGACCCTGTTGTTGGTAAACACAAACTGAAGTATAATTATTATTACTGTATTGAAATTATAAGTGTATAAATATTAAATAAATGATATATGCATACTGTTAACATTATTCGAAATGAACTGAATAAAGAATCTTCAGAGTCAAGTATTAATGGCAATCTATGCCAATCCGAAAACATCAATTCTGTTGGTAAGTGCAGGCCTAATACAAAGCGAATCTAACCACCAATGTACGCCTATATCATAATGACAATGACTATACAAACTAGTACAACATACAAAATAATAATTTAACATTATGAGCACACTGTGTCAACTAAATTCAATTCTACGACTGTTGTCAATGTTGTGCTATCCAATACATAATTACTGACCAATCCTACAAGGAAAACCGGGCTATATCCTCCACGGTTTTTAATAAATTTTGCCCATAACAAAGAAACTTAAAACACCTATACCCTTCCTCTTCAGACTCCTCGTGTCTTCTCTCCCGTCTTATATATTTTGAAAACAGCTGCTCTTGTGACTGATTGGAACTATACTGTATAGATCTTTCAAAGAAGTTATTTACAAGATTAATTACAATAAATCAGGACCCTGGAATATCACAGCATCGTAGCGCCGTGTAATAGGATTCATAATGAAACAAATTATATTAATTCACACACATGCACGCGCACTCACAAAATCTGAGTATTTCTAAACACGTGATTGACCGATTTTATTGTAATCGCTGCAAGACCATATTCTCACTGTTCCGGTCATCGATCGCTGATATTCCTGATTCCCACATAATCTCGTTTATATAGTACGTGTCACATGCTACTAAGACGGTCACATAGTCTTCCAAGATTTTACGACTTTCTTTAAACCGGACGTTGTCATTATTAATCGTACGTAATAATAATAAATGAATAATGCACGTAGTCATATATAATAGATAGCACAAATAATTTTTAAAAATTACAGAAAGGTTTTGGTAGACACTGTACGGTTTAAAATAAACCACCCAGATAGGCCTTTGTACACGAAATGTTCGGACACAACGGCGGCGCCATCTGTCTACCGAGACCGGAAATTCTATTCACTGTGACGCACGTCTTTAAACGCTTCCTTCGAAATTTAATCTACATCCATGAAAACAGAATACACGCGTTGGGTTTAACGTAACCGATGGCGATAATGCCACGAAAGCCTGACGTAGCTTTACGAAACTGCACGCCGTCTAAACATTTAAATTTCTACAGCTGGCATTGAAACGGAGCTAGAAACATCGAAATCACGTTCGCACGCGTTTCGATCTCCATCCAGTGGCCATCCTCACTGGTTCTTTTTATACAAAATTGACCTGACTTACAGAGACTGTTTTTCCAAAATCGTTCAGAAACTGGGACCGCTACGCCGCTGAAGATGACCACCACAATTAATGTCGTTACGTCTGACTTTTGATTATAGTTCCGACCCCGTAAGTTTGTAATGGAATGTACGCGTTCTTCCACTCACGTAGTCTTCAAGCGAGTTCATAGGAAACAAAAAATTTCCCTTCATATAAGATACAGCACGTTTCGATTCGTCATCGTAGTGGGGAGTAGCAGGCCGTCAAGTCTCACAACTTTAAATTTACTTGTGATTCCCAAATGAGTTATGTTTGCAAAATGTATTATGTTCTGTAAAAACTGGACGTACAAGCCGAGCTGACACGCTAATGCGAACATAATGCTGATAAGTAAAAGACGTTTTATAATAAATAGAACTCAAATTTTATTTTTACACTATTAAACGCGCGCAAACGAAATGACAAGTTCATCTTCGCTGGTCCGAAACTCCACGTTTGTTTTGAGTTTTTACCAAAGTTAAGCTACTGCGATCAGAGCCACAACTAAGGTCTCTGTCACGGGGGCCAAAGGTTGTTTCCACTCCTCCCTTCCATGGATCCTGAGAGGTGCTACTAAATTTTTATTATTTTATTTCTCACTAAATTAATAAAACTGATTTCCAGTCGGGTTCTAGTTTTCAAAAATTGAACGACTTAAGCTACAGAAATTGTCGGTCATAACTTGCTTAAAAATTTTCAATCTACAATTTGTAATCTAACTTACAACTAATGTAATTTAATTTTGTATATGACGGATTTTTAGGTTTACGAACGTCTGACAAAGCTGAACATATCAAAGTTGAACGACTGATAAACTTACTTAATATCTTGCGCACGACATAGGTAACTACATAATTACACAAAATCGAAATCAATTCCGTGGTTATCATCTTCAACACGTCTGTCAGTTATGAAAACTAGTCTACTGAATGAATCGTACGAGTCTTTCAAAGATTCAACTTGCGATAATGTTTGCGAAGACTTTGATGACATCATCAAAGCAAATAGACAATGATCTCCTGTAGCCTAATCACCTGAAATAATACTTCATTGAAAACAGAACTTGCCCCAAGCTGCTTCTTAAGTAATATTTAATAATATTCAACTTATTAACATTTATTTCCCCTGAAGTTAAAATAACCTTACGGCTGTAGTCCAGTGGGATACCCTTCTCCAAGTCCGTGTTTATTAATCAGGCTCGAAGTATTGGTATAGGAGTCGTTTTTCAAAGTGTCATCAACTTGCTTGAAGCACGGTGTTCTAATTTTCCAACTCTTCAAGTTTATTTCTTATTGATTTACGTCATATCTGTATGTCTCCGACATTAGATTCCACATTATAAAGAATATGTAACACTCGTATTAAATTGTTTCGTAGTAGCTGTGGCGACTGTTATAAGCACCAGATGCAAAGTACGCAAATAAGTACTTTGTCATTTTTGCGCCCTCCTTCCACGGCGCCATAGCAAGGAAACAACGCTTGCACTGGTGTACTACTGACAAAGTACTTACAGTACTACTGGTCTTGTGGTAACGGCGATTTGGCTGCAAGTTTCCAACCTTTAGGTCAGATTTCTAATCTTTTATTATCGAAATACAAGTATACAAATAAACAGGAATGCGTAAAAATAAATTCTCCAAAATGTAACAACATTAACATTAACAGCATGTGAAACATTTTAAGTGAAAACGATACAATAATTAAAAAAATAACAAAGCTTGGTTTTACGTTAACCTATTAGGGTTAATGCTTCATTACAGGAAAGCGTAGGCCTATATGTTTACTCTTGGATTACAGTTTACGAATGAAGTCTGCGATAGATATATTAAATCGGCGAAGGGGAAAACCATATCCAACGAGAGCATTTTAGCTATGAATATCCACATAGGTAAACATTTTAAGTGAGGTTAAGAGATTCAATGATGCTTTACATGTTAAAAAAATATTAGCTTATTGTATTTAATATATCCTAAACTTATGGGTAGCAAAATTTTCAAATTATTTTATACTGTTGCGCCTTGCGGAAAATCTTCACATCCACGACGCGTTAGGCTAACTTTATAAGAAGTGCAGAGAGTCTGGTAATAGAATGAAGGCGATGTTAACACGGTACATAAACAACGGATTTGGACAAACGCTGCGGGTGACGTATGCCTACTGCAACCTTGGTGATGAGTAGGCCTACGTTCTCACCTAGTCACAACCAGCTAATTGTTAAACACAACGCCGAATAATAACACTTTCCTCGTGGCATACTGTATCTGTATAACACTGCTTAATTAGAAAGTTACAACAGTCTATTCCAACGTCATACGTTATTAAGTCTTTCACTGCGATGCTGATTCCTATCGTATACCATACCTTTTTACGCTGATTCCTCTTTAAGGCGATTTCAATTCAGCAAGCGGCGGCATTCCTGTTTAATAATTAGTACGCTTCCTGAACTCCATAACTCGCTCACTATTTGAACGCAGTTAATTTATTATTACATAAATTTCGATATTATATAATTTTTCAATTATGGGAAAAAATCCCCATTTCTCTACTATTTCTTTATTAGATGTTGAGGTATGGGTAAAAATAATGAATAATTCAAGTACAGGAGCAAACACACGCTTTATTGAAGGAACAGTTTAGTAGCAAGTATACATAAAACGGACACACGAAATACACATTACAAGAGCACATTTAAAACTGAACTGTATTTGTCGAGTGCATCTCTATTTATATAGAAAAACAGCTTCCAGATCTTTCCTTTTATTTAAAACTTCGAGAACATTACTTTTCTAGACTCTCACAGTAAACACGCATGCGTGCGGGTTGAGGCCCCGCCTAGGAAGCCCGACCTCCCACCGCACAATACAAACTTTCACTTCTACAATGACAGGTACACTTACTTAAAAATGAATGTAGAGTTTTCTAGTATATTCTCAACACCCTCCCTAAATCTCTACATTCTCACAATCACATTAATTTTTTAAAAAATTCATTTTTACTCTTAAGTCCAAGTTTAGATCTTAAATAAACAAATTTTGGTTTTGACAAAGCTTTCGTAAGTATATCAGCGACTTGTTCATCACTTTTAACATAATGTACATTAATTTCTCCATTTTGAAAACAATCACGTACATAATTATATTTCACATCAATATGTTTTGTCCTTTGATGGAATTCAGGATTACTTATAAGTTTTAATGCACTCATATTATCTATATATAAATCATATTTATCAGTCTTACAATCGCATTCATTAAATAACTTCTTTAACCACATTATTTCAGTTGTTGCTAATGCTGCACTTACAAATTCCGACTCGGTTGTTGATAATGATACAGATTGTTGCTTCTTACTTCGCCAAATAATTGCAGCATTTGCACACATACAAGCTACGCCAGAAGTTGATTTACGTGTAACTGTATCGCTAGCATAATCAGCATCACTATAAGCTTTAAAGTTGCCACCCTTACAATATAGTAATCCAAAATCAATCGTACCTTTTAGATAACGTAAAATTCGTTTAACAATTGACCAATGAGCTACACTTGGTTTGTCTAAAACTCTAGATACAACATTTACAGCAAAACTTATGTCCGGACGACTTACAATTTGCAAAAACATCAAATTGCCGACAGCTTCACGATAAGGTACATTACTTACAATAGTTTTTGATAAATATTCATCATGTTTACAATCAATTGGCGTGGATACAATATTAGCTTCTGACATATTAAACTTTTCTAAGATTTTGTTAATATAAGTAATTTGATGAATGAAAACAGACCCATCATTCAATCTACAAATTTCCATTCCAAGATAATTAGTAACTTCTTTAGTACTAGTAATTTTAAATTTTTTACTCAAATCATTCAACAATTTATCAATCAAACTTTCATTTGAAGCTGCAATAAGTCCATCATCAACATAAATTGCTAACAAGATCTTATTATTTTTGTTATATATGTATAAACATGGGTCACCCGTACTTTGACAAAAATCTAAATTTACAAGAAAATTAGTGAAGTGCTCAGTCCAGCATCTTGGTGCTTGTTTTAAGCCGTATAAACTTTTCATTAATTTACATACGCGTGAGCTTCCATCATCAAAACCTTCAGGTTGTTTCATATACAGTATATATCTTCCTTTAAGTCACCGTATAAAAATCCGTTTTTATATCAAATTTACCGATATGTAAATTTTCACGAGCAGAAATACTAAGTATCAATCTTATTGTATCAAAGCGAACAACCGGACTAAAAGTTTCTTTATAATCTATATCTTTCTGTTGCGAATAACCTTTAATAACCAACCGCGCTTTATAACGTTCTGTACCATCTGGATTGAGCTTCTTCACAAAAACCCAACGAGTGTTAATCACCTTTTTATCTTTTGGCTTTTCCACTAATACCCATGTCTTATTTTCATACAAAGAGTTCATTTCGTCCTGCATTGCAGCTTGCCAACTATCTTTTTCTTTACTTGTAATTGCTTCGTTGTAATTAGATGGTAACTTTTCAGCAATAAACGTGGTCGGACATCAATAATATTCTGTAGGTTTTATTTTTGTTCTATCGCGCAATTGTCGTCCAGTTTGATTGTTATCGCTATTTGCAGATTGTAAAGGTTCTCTTTCTTCAAACTCATTTGATTCATTTTTAAGTAAAAGTTCATTATTTTTAGGAGTTATAATTTCATTTTCTTCAGTTTCTTTATTATTATTGTTCAAAGAATTCAAAATAATTGAATCAGCTAATACTCTTTCAGGTTTAAAAAGTACATCTCTACTTATAATGACATCTCGCACTTCCGGAACATATACACGATAACCTTTACAATCCTCATGATATCCGACCAGATAACCCCTCATCGATTTTTTATCAAGTTTCTTACGCTTTTCTTTTGATATATGTACATAACACATGGATCCAAATATTTTAAATCTATCAACAGTAGCTGTTTTTCCATTCCATAACTAATAAGGAGTTTTATTATTTTGTTTTGTTGGGCCTGTTCTATTAATTACATGTACAGCAGTATTCATTGCTTCTGCCCATAAGAATAGAGGTAAATTTGATTTTGAATATAACATTGATCGAGCAGCCTCTACAATGATTCGGTTATCGCGCTCTGCAATTGAATTTTGTTCGGGCGTATATGGAACATTAATCGAATATTTTATACCTTTACTATTTAAAAAAGAGATCACAGCTTTATTATCGTATTCTTTACCACCATCAAAATGAATTTCTTTAATATTTGTTGCAAATTGATTCTCAACCCCGATACAAAATGATTTTAGTTTTTCTATTACTTCAGATTTTTCTCGAATAAAATGAATTTCTCTATAACTTGAAAAGTTATACTGACGTATGGGTAAAAATAATGAATAATTTAAGTACAGGAGCAAACACACGCTGTATTGAAGGAACAGTTTAGTAGCAAGTATACATAAAACGGACACACGAAATACACATTACAAGAGCACATTTAAAACTGAACTGTACTTGTCGAGTGCATCTCTATTTATAGAGAAAAACAGCTTCCAGATCTTTCCTTTTATTTAAAACTTCGAGAACATTACTTTTCTAGACTCTCACAGTAAACACGCATGTGTGCGGTTTGAGGCCCCGCCCAGGCAGCCCGACCTCCCACCGCACAATACAAACTTTCACTTCTACAATGACAGGTACACTTACTTAAAAATGAATGTAGAGTTTTCTAGTATATTCTCAACAGTAGACTAATATAATATCAGCGGTTCGTTCGTAATGCTGATTTTAAATCACCTTAAAGAGGAATCAGCAGAAAAAGGTATGGTATACGATAGGAATCAGCATGGCAGTTAAAGACGTCATAATGTGTGACGTTGAAATACGCTGTTGTAACTTTCTCTACTATTTCTTTAGAGTACACAATCATACAATCAACACTACAAATTCGAAACATTCGGTTTGAGTTACATTTCTTTTTAGCTTGACACTCAAGCTGGATTTCACATTTTCTTTCAAAACTTTGACCTCTTTTTTGGGCCCTGGTATCAAAAAATTTTGAGATTTCCAAAACTGAACACTACAATCAGATGTTAGTTAAAATTATCTTACGATATCCTACACGAATGTTTGCGATTTTATCAAAATGTCCACCCACTTTTTGTGCCACGATGTTCAAAAATTTTTAAACGTTAAAAACAAAACACTATATTCAGACTGTGGGTTAGATTGAATTGATAGCGCACACGAATTTTTGCTATTTTATCAAAATTTTCACTCACTTTTTGGGACCCGAAATCCAAAAATGTTTAAATTTTCAGCAATGAACAATAGCCAGTGCACTCATACCGAGCTTAACCCACACGCACGAACAAGCTTTGTATAAGTCAATATGAATTTCCTTTTAACTATGTCTTGTCAGTGTCGGGAATACTCGTTTCGATTCTGGCAGTGAATAACATCGCGATAACTCCACAGTATAAAAAGCTGCATGCGTTAAGTCCGGGAAATATGCGACGACGTCGGTCAGCCGCAGTCTCGTACAACACAAGTCGGTTTCATATTTCTCTGATTGCAATTTCTTCTAGTGTCACTCGGAGAACTACTAAGTTTACGCAGTACACCGAAACAACAATACTCTGAACAAGGACGCGTATGAATGGCAGCCCACAAGAAGGGACTACATTACAACGACCGACCACACCTATCTCCATTTCATTTTGTGTGACCGCAAACGTCCCAACCCCAAAACGTTTATTACCTAATAAATACACTACATTACCTCACCACCGTGTAATGTACGTGACCTGACCTGCATCACAAAAACTGTCAGTCGGCTCTCCTCGTAGGCCTACCTGCACCCTCAATGGTACACAGAAATTATCAGAACCTATTAACCCACATTTTTTCTTACCTGAATTCATTCAGTGGGGATGACTGGCTTTAGACTTCTCTGAATTGAGTCAATTCTCACCTATCCTTGTATTATTAAACATTTACCAACGCATAAATTTTACCTACGCCCACCTGGGATTCTGACACTGAGCAGTTAGGAAGAAAATATAGGCCCACCTTGCATTACATAAGTTCGACAACATTTAATTATAAATGATAACTTTAAACTTATTCTTACACAAATCCAAGGACGAGTTATACAAGTTCAACACGTTATAAAAAAAAAATAATTAGAAGAATATTATATTTCTTTTATAGACACGTTGCAGCGCGTGATAAATCTGTTCTAAGTGCAAAACCTCCTACACTCGTTGCCTATCTAATCTACCTTGTTTCGAAATACAGCACACGCACAACATGGTCGATAAAAGACGTACTCCTTTAATTAATCTGAAAGACGTTAAAATAAACGACAGCGTTAGAATATTTCTTTGGTTTTAGGACAACGTAGGTGGTGAGTCGGGTAACAATAGTTGCACTCTTGACATTCAGTCTGTCTTAGCTGGCGTGAAGAAAACTCAACTGAATGGCTCACATTTGTTCCCGAGTTAAATACGTTCGACCCCGTCACATACTGACAACGTTCTTAATTAATATTCTTTCCGCGTGTCAGTTTATTTGACCGTACGTCTTAGCCATAAATTTAGTTGACGAAAGCACACGTGGTCGGACATCTGAATACAATGTTTCTATCAATCTCTTACTTTACTTGCCTGCTGGCCATTAATGGTCTATTCACAACTGCGAGTCAGTAAACACAGCTTGTGAGAGATGCAATTTGTTTTTAAGTTTTATAACGTCGGGTCACAGGTAGCACGGAAGCGCAAATGCGAACTGCGTACTGATTGGCCATCAGAGCTGTGGGGATGAGCGTCTGAGACGTCTCCTTGTGTTACCGGTATCGGTAGCGACCGGCATGAGCTACAGGTAGGCGCTCCTGCCTTGTGCTCTGGTCCAGAACAGAATATTTTAATTAATTTAGGGGCCGTTACAACGGTATGCTCGTACTAGGCCGATCTAGTACAGTATTTGCCGACGCCGTTTCCAAGAATTACCTGGTCGTGGATGGTACTTCCCAAGGCCGGCTATGAGGGGGATTGCCTGGGTCCTTGCCGCTCGAACGTAAAATCTACGTACTGATTCTCACGGTATGATTAAACATAGGTGACGGTGAAGCTCAGCCGACAGAGTCAGAACAAAGTCACGTGATGTGACTGCGCTGTATCGGAGTGAAATCTTCCGAAGACTTTGTTAAAAGTGATTTCTCTCAGGTAAACCGTCTACTCGGACTGCCTCCAACATAATATTTTTCTCACTTAACGTTTAGAATCTGAGACCGTCCTCGTAAGCTTTCAAAAGGGTGTTTCTCAGAGTCAGGGTTCTCGAAGGCTGTTAAGATTCTAACATCAAGTACCGAAATTCTAAGAATCTCAAGGATAATAAATTGAAAATCAATTAAGATCACTACTGCTGTCAAAATATATCACAATAAAATTATAACCAATGGTAACAGGTAGACCTGGACTCTACTTAAAAATAACATTGACACCACTTATGAAGAGTTGAGTGAAACCTATGGCCCCAGAAAGTACCAGGTTGCAAAGAGACCGCGAAAAAATTAGGAGCTTGACGTGCCATGACAGAAAGCCAAAATACCGTACGGGAAATAGAATCTCTACGAATAAATTGGTTAGAGTATGTTTAAGACGGGGCAGAAAATATCCAAACTGGTATATGGCAACAAAAGAAGAGACGCCTGCAGACCTCTCTACATAAGAGTACCCGAACTTATATACTGAACATGGACTAAGTGTAATAACCTCCTATCCCCCCTAAAAATTTTTTATCCCCCCTCCAAACAAGGCAACCTCAAATTACATTTCTTACTTAGCGATCGGATCCAGTGCTTATCGTATATTCCACGTACAGCATACTATCTTCTATTACACCATATTCTTTACTCTGTAGAGGCACCGTGAACTTTCGGCTCGAGAAAGAAAAACATAAGTTTACACCACGCGTATTGCTAATAATCAGGATCACAGTCTCAGTGCCGCTGACTAAAAACGATAACCTGTCTTGAAGAATTTAATTGAATAAACAGTACCGAATATATGAAATACAAATGAAAAAACTTAATCTTCTCATGCTACGACGTGTTCTGCCTTACAGGAATATAAATATTCGCGAGACGCACGAAGCGATACGATAAAGAAGTACATCAAACGTTACGTGAAGTACTGTTACACAGACTTGACAAATCGCCAGACTCGTGAATAATAAATACATCGACCGGCTATCCCACGTAATGAATCGGACAAGCTGATGTGTTCAAACATAACGACTTTTGCTTCGGACGTCACCCCACACACAGCTGGCCGAGTCAAACGTCCGTTGCTGTATGATCCGACTCTCTATCCGTGTCTGATTATTTTTATAACTAGTTCGCTTAAACAAAGATGTGTACGTACAACAATAACTAACCAGAATATTTTATGCTTAACAATTCTTACCACACGTGGAGGCCTCATAACCTCACAACACAAAACAAAGTTCGCATCGAAACCATAAAATGTTCACACTAAACGATATATCATGTTCCTGAAATTGGAAGGCGTGACCAAAGCTTAGAAGAGTACGTCAAATATGCATCCAATTATCTCCATTACCTGCACTGTTTAATGCGCAAGAACAGATTATATGAGATGCTCTGGCGAACTGTATCAACGAACGGCAAGCAATTAAATAAAATAACTTCAGTTATAGGCCTATACTAATGGAACTAACCTAATATTAAAGATGAATATGAACTCACTAACCCCTTCTTGAACTGAAACTGCACAAAGGAAGACGCGCATTAGGTCTGGAAATAAACTTACACAGGCCAGAGTAACACCAAACATTAAACTTTGGTGTTAAAAGTCAATAAAAATACGTGTGCTGAACGGAAAAACAGTGTTGTTATTACAGACCAGACTTGTGATAACCGATTCGAGGAGTATAACGTAAGCGAGACATCGGTCCGCCTACTTTCAAATAGCATAAAAGTTTGCATAATACAAGGAAGGATACGAATCGGTGGCCAAAATTATGTTGGAATAGCTTGAGCTACTATGACAAAACTGGTAAAGATAAATGTAAAAAATACTAAAAATAGTGCCTTAGTAAAATCATTTGGTCTTTCCCACATCCACGCACAGACATATATTGGACCATCAACGTTTTGAACAAGTATAAAATAAATGCACTTGAAATGTGATATTTGGAGAAGGAGAACACATCACAGACATGCTTACCATACACAGAACGATGAACGTGCCTGTTAATTCTATAAGGATCGTATAAGTACTCGTTATTAACTCGCTCTACTGTCATTTTGTGTTGAGTTATATAATAACTTCGTCTGCAAATTATTGTCCGCTACATGCTCCAAACGAATTCTTCAATACCTCGGACACTTCACAGGATAGAGAGTACAATAAAACCTTGAAAAATGAATCTTCTGACAAAACAGCAAGAGGCCGATCTCATTTTCATCGGCTCGGCCGCCAGGTATCTAAACACGAATCTACGTGAAGAGGAAGATCGACAAATGGAAACACGGGACTCATGAACACACAGTCATAGTACACGACTCTTCAGACGTGAACATATGAAGAGAACGTACATTCTGAATCAACCATAAAAACCGCGCCATTTATATCTAAAATAGACACGCTCTGTAACATGTTTTATGCACTTACAGCCTGATCCGTTGCCTATACTAAAAGTTGCCGCTTAAAAGTAAATTAATATTTTTAGGTAACGACGTGTATTATAAATTATATGCATTGTAAGATGCCTTCATAATTTGCATAACATATTATTTTTAATATTGTATAGGCCTACTTTAATTATAATATTACACAAAACAAGATCACAATAACACATATAAGATTTTCAATTTACAACCATTCTATTAAATTTTTGTTTTCAGGAACACTATTTTTTTACGGGTTAAATAAATTCAAAACTTACAAAAGAGATGCCAGTCAATTACGCACAAAACGTGCCCCTAAGGTTACAATAAACAATACAACATCTAGCTACTACCACTGCATTAAAGATCTGAGGACATCCCCAGGCTTTTAGCATGATGGCTACGTCTAATGCAAAATATTCCGGAGTTTCAATTCCCCCATTCGGTTCTACGGGGGGGGGGGGTGTTGGATAGAGTCAATTTTGAAGAAGTAAATCCTATTGTCTACAAACGAAAAAATGGATGCAAAATCGGCACTTGGAATGTTAGAACATTACTGAAGCCTGGTAAAATGGAAGAGGTAAAGCATTCTATGATAAAGGCAGAGCTTAATATATTAGGTGTCTGCGAGACAAAATGGGCAGGATGTGGTGATTTCGTATCAGGTGATTTCAGAATTATTTACAGTGGAAAGGAAGAACCAGGAAGAAATGGAGTAGCATTGTTCTTAAGAGGTGAATGGAAGAGTAGTGTCTTGAATACATGCCACAGTAGTGATAGATTACTGATGATAAAACTTAGGGCAGAGCCAGTTGATTTGTGTATAATTATGGTGTACTTTCCAACAACAAGTAGTAACGATGAAGATATAGAATTAATGTATGAACAGATTGAAGAGTTGCTCAAGATAATAAAGAAAGACGATAATGTAGTTATAATGGGCGACTTTAATGCATCTATTGGTGCTAACAGTAGTCAAAAATGTCGGGAAGTTTGGTTTGGGGAACATCAATGCACGAGGGGAAAGGTTACGTGAGTTTTGTGAGCAGTATGAGATGATCGTCACAAACACATGTTTTGAAGTCCCCAAAAGACGACGATACACTTGGAAAGCACCGGGGGATGTTAGGAGGCATCAGATCGATTATATTCTAGTCAGACAAAGATATAAGAACCAAGTCAAATCTAGTCATTCATATCCTGGTATGGATATAGATAGTGACCATATTCCCGTTATGGCCAAGTGCAATATTAAATTTAGGAAAATCAGGAAATCTAAACAAAAGAACTGGTGCTTAGAAAAACTGACCGATGACAAAATAGTAAAAGAATTGGAAGAGGAGACAGACATGTTGATGGAAGGAAGGCCAAGTTGGGAGGAAGTAAGAGATGGAATAATTGCAACAGCACAGCGTGTTCTGGGGAAGAGAAAGTTAGAACCACGGAAACCGTGGATGACACAGGAAATGTTGGATCTAATAAGGAGGCGTAATAAGCTGAGAAATAAGGATTATCAGGAGTACAAGAGAATAAAAAATCAGATTACCTTTATGTGTCGCATTGAAAAAGAAAATTGGATGAAACAACTAAGTCTTGAAATAGAAGATGATTTCAGTAGAGGAAAATGTGATAAGGCATATTTAAGGATAAAATCGTTACAGTTGAAGCATAAGACTCGAAGTAATGTTGTTAAGGATAAAAATGGTAAAATACTTTTCGAAAATGATAAGGTCAGCCAGCGTTGGAAGGAGTATATAGAGGAACTATATGACGTGGAAGCTGTGGTAGTCACGCAGGAGTTTCTAGAAAATGAGAATGCTGTAGATAGAGATATGGTAGGACCGCCAATTAACAGGGTGGAATTTGATTATGCCCTTAAAGGTCTGAGTATGAAAAAAGCGACAGGGCCTGACAGTCTACCAGCAGAGCTTTTGAAAAATGTAGGGTCATTGTATTGGTATCCACGTCACAATTATTATAATTAAACTTTAAAGTTTTTACCTTCCCGTCTATGTGACCGCTTAATTTTCTTCTTTGTCTTCTTACGCGTTTCGGATTGTGTTAATCCATCATCAGAGATTAAAAAATTCGTCGGTTAAGACTTAGTTAAACATTAAAAGTTACACTTAAAGACATTTAAAAATATAGTCCACAAACACAGCGACGTACGTGGATGTGAGTGCGCACTCAATACTGGTTAGCGACATACTTTCCTGGGCAATACGTCGCTAACCAGTATTTAGTGCGCACTCACATCCGCGTACGTCGCTGTGTTTGTGGACTATATTTTTAAATGTCTTTAAGTGTAACTTTAATTAATGTTTAACGAAGTCTTAACCGACGAATTTTTTAATCTCTGATGATGCATTAACACAATCCGAAACGCGTAAGAATACAAAGAAGAAAATTAAGCGGTCACATAGACGGATTAAGGTAAAAACTTTAAAGTTTAATTATAAAATGTAGGGGAGAGAACGAAAAACCAGCTATTTCGAATAATTACTGGGTGCTATGAAGACGACTGTGCTAATTATAGAACGATAGCCTTAATATCTCATGCTGCTAAGATTTTGCTGAACATAGTGAAGAACAGACTGGAAGGAAAGATTGGTCACACTTTGGATGAGGATCAGTTTGGATTTAGAGCAGGTAGAGGAACCAGAGAAGCAATCTTGGCTCTGCGGCAGATCTTGGAGAGGAGAATTGAAGTGAATAGGAAAACCTATTTAGTATTTGTGGACCTCGAGAAGGCGTTCGACAATGTTGATTGGAAGCTGTTGTTTCAAACTATGAGGAAGTCAGGACTTGACTGGACAGTTAGAAGGGTAATCTTCAATATTTATAGGTTGCAAAGTACTGAAATAGACATAAATGGATGTAAAAAGGAAGCAATAATAAGAAGAGGGGTACGACAAGGTTGCCCACTGTCACCGTACTTGTTTAATTTGTTTATAGAAGATGTAACTCAGATGAAAAGGAGTTCTAGGGGCATTAAAATAAATGGGTAACAGATACACAGTATTCGCTTCGCGGATGATATTGTACTGATGGCTGACTCAGAAAAGGATATGACCCGAATGTTAGGTACGTTTAACAAAATTCTTCACGCTTGGAGATTGAGGATAAATGTTAAGACAACTAAAATAATGGTTGTAAGTAAAAAAAGAGAAGACATTAAATGAACCATTATGTTGAACAACACAATATTGGAGCACGTTACTGAATTTTGTTACCTGGGCAACATAGTTACAAGTGGGAATAAGTGTCTGGCAGAGATTAAGAGGAGAGTAGCTCTGGCAAAACAAGCATTCCAGAGCAAAAGGAACTTATTAACAAGCAACCATATTAGTATTGAAACAAGGAAAAAGTTTGTTAAGGTATTTGTATGGAGTGTTTTAACTTACGGGTGTGAATCGTGGACCTTAGGGAAGGTGGAGAGTGACAGACTTCAGGCAATGGAGATGTGGATTTGGCGGAGAATGACAAAAACTAGTTGAACAGATAGGAAGACGAATGAACAGATCTTAGAGGAAATAAATGAGAATAGAACACTGCTTAGGAGTATAGAGGTGAGGAAGATTAAGTTGATAGGGCATGTGATCAGACATAGTGCTTTTTTAACTAACATCTTTGAGGGCAAAGTAGTGAGGAAGAAGCCCAAAGGAAGACCAAGAACTGCATACTTCCGCAGCACAATGAGTGTCGTGAATAGTGGGTCCTATAGAGAAATGAAGAATATCGCAAGGGATAGAGTGACGTGGCTACAGCGACAAGGCATTGCCTTTAGGAGTTAAAAAAATCTAGCTACTGTACACAACTTGCAACAAATACTAACCGCTCAATTACGCACACAAAAGCAGTATTTAAAAACAAAGGGCGACTGAAAGGCAGCAACAACAACAACAAAGCGAAACAATTGTAACACAACCAGTAATCGTTACCGCAAAACTAGATTACACATTAATAGCAAATACGTACATAAACATAAATTGACTGCGATTACCTATCGAGTTTTGAATAAATAAAATGTACAATCAAGCGCAAATACCAAACAATACCGGTACAAAACAAAACAATCTAGATACAGAAACCGCTGCGGAAAACAAAGCGTTTAAGTATTCATTAAACGATTATGAACAATAAAGTGTTACTAGTGCGGCGTTCAGTTTTGAATTAGATTCCTAGTCATAAACGGTCGGAAGTGTGCTCCGAAACAGTGGATTTCATAGCCATTATATTTGCATGACCACATAAGCTGAAAACTCCTTCGGTGTCTTAGATTACTGATCTCCAGATATTCCTATCTATTAACTGGTTGCTCTTTCTTTGTAATCCTCTTTCTCGTTTCTCCCATTTGTGTATGAATTTCATTCCTCCAATTCTTCATAGGTCTTCCCAGCGTTCTCCTCCCCCGTGGTGTCCGTTGCAAGATTTTAACATACACGCGTCGTAAAAACCAAACGCTCGCCGATTCGAACCCGTTATTGACCAGAAATCACAGGGCTTGTAAAATGCACTATTTTTTTTACACGAAAGTGTTATCACGAAAAGTTGATGAACTTTGTAATATGTTATTTTACGGAAAAAATAAAACGACACCGATAGACTTGATTTTTACTGACAGAAGGAAATCCTTCAGGTTGCGCGGAACAGCTCTTAACAACAATGGCTGGCTCGGTCTGCTTTCAGCAAACAGTTTTTATAGACTTGCAGGAAAACCGTCTGTCCGGAAGTGAGTCATTTCGCATTCAACCTCAAACCACACGCAATAACGACTAGTGGTGGTTTTTCGTATTAAATACACACCCACTGAGTCTGACCCATGATCGCTTTTGGTGATTAAACCGTTTTTGAGGACAATCAGAAATTTGTTTTTAAAATGTCCCAATCCTCTAAAGCCATAATTAGCCTACGTTTAAATCATCAGTACCGGTATGCCTGTTGGTTAAAAATATACTTTTCCTCTTGCAATGTGTTCTACGCAGTGATCACTCCTACGCGTTACTATAAAAATCCCGTATTTTATTCCCGTAATTTCATTGATACGGGCCACCTATCAACCTGTCAACCAGGTTTACGTCAGTCGCGTTGATACTTGAGTAGAATATATTCTGTCTTTGCTATACCATTGAATCCCTCATTAGAAGTCGTAGTTACAGATTTTTGTTATATTTAACCGAAACGTTTCCATTCGATTGTAAATAAAAGTCACAACCGCTTGACGGATTACACAGTTACGACGACTTGCACAACCGAAGATCAGCAGTATCATCGCACAAACGATCGCACGGTCCCTTAAGTTTATCCAGTGCCGGATTTAAGATTTTTGAGGCCCTAGGCCAAGTTTTCTGACCCCCCCCCCCTGTGACTTTGAATAAATATATGTACAGCAGAAATAATTTGATGTCAGATTAATACTACCAAATTTAAAACCACTAGGCTACTATAAAAAAGCGTGCTTTCATTTAGCAAAATTTTCAAAATATTAAGAACCATGCAAAACAATTGAGCAAATTAATTTATTTTTTTAAGTAGAGTAACTTAACTAAGCTTATTCAGAAATTTAACATCAAAAATGACTTTTTTATTATTTCTTTTATGAATTTGCTAACTGCTATAATTTTTATTGTTCGACTAAGCTTTTCGTCATCACTGACATCTTCAGGTCTTAAACAACTGAAAAATTTCAGGTTGTTTAAGACCTGAAGATGTCAGTGATGACGAAAAGCTTAGTCGAACAATAAAAATTATAGCAGTTAGCAAATTCATAAAAGAAATAGTACGGATGGCTGCTAATTTAAACAATACGAAGACTTTTTTATTGTCCAGATATAACACATTAATATTTTTCTGATAATTCTTACAAAATTAAAAAAGTACGTCTAGATTTTTTTCTTTATTGTTTGACTAAAGATACAACAAGCTAATGGTACCGTAAACTAATATTCAGTGACTATGTAGCTTAATAGAATTAATGTGACAAAACATAAACTCAAATCGCAAACCGTTCAATCACAACACAGATAAACAATGATAACTAACAAGGGTGGTACCACGGTCGTGTAAATTCGGGGGCAATATAGCGGACGTTCAAAATTCGCATGCGCAGATTAGTTTTCAAGGATGCCAACGTCTTAAAAATAAGCGCGCAATATATAAGAACTGTCTTCAATTTGTATTATTGTCAAAAATTTATCATTTAATTTCAAAAAAACCTACTTAAATAAATCAAAGTGCCTCCTACTTTTATGAAAATAGTTCTGTTAAAAAAATATATCTGTAGTTTGCGCCCTCCTCTGAGCCCGCGGGGCTAGTCGGCCTAGTGGTAAATCTGGCACTGAGCTTATCAATTATCTCCACGCTGACTTCGCAACTGACCTTAACCAACGCAGAGCATGTTGTAGCGCGTCATATGCACGTATGGCGTGCTACAATAAGCTGGAGGCGGGGCGTGCCGTGCAGTCGATATTATGCACGGACATGAAACTGTAACATGCGACAAACTCTTGGTTAACTATTTATCCTGAGACGCACGCATAACTACAGTAACAATGACTGCTGTTGCTGTATGCCTACCGTTTCACACGTACACTAGACCGACAAATTTGGTCAAGTTTAATCCAAAACACAAGGCGCTTACCACACACTACAAACGCAAACTACGTGACGAGTCAAACAGACGAGCATATCAATTCTAAACTCGAAATGAGTTCGGAAGTTCCTAACTTCCGCGAGACGATAAATCGAAAAATAAATACCAATTCCAAAATCTGACACAACAGATTTCACTTCCTGGAAGGTGCAAACGGAGTTTCAAGGGAAAGCAAAACCCGCTTCCTCTCATTTGTAGAGGAACAATTAGCTGGTAGCACAATAGTCGTATTTATAATTTGATAGTTTCGAACTTGAAGTCGATACTAACTAAAAATAATTCTTCGACAATAAAAATGTGATCGCGTTTTTATGCAATCACCACACCACACGCAATGTGACACCTGAAACAGTACTAAGGATACAAAACAACACAAATACTAATTAATATACATAAACCAAGGTAGATGGATGTCGAGAGTGGGACAGAAAGACAGACAGAGACCCTCTGGAACATACCGTACCGCATAAACTGCACACGGGGAACCCAATAATTCGCCCCCACAACAACGATGTTAATTCATACCGAAAGTTATGCGATGAGGTCAATCTACAGCGTGGTTGTCTTTCGATTGTTTGCTTTTTTTAATTCAATGTTAACCACACACTGTACAGTTCCATTTAAAAACAGTAAAGCAGGAATCATACAAACAATCTACACTTGTATTTTTCCAGTAACCGTCTTCATCAATATACTTATCTGAAAAAATAAATAAATACAAATTTGAAAATAACCTGCTATGCTTTAATCCTCGACCTCAACACACTAATACAAACAGTCCTCAGGAACGGCGTTAATTAAGTGAAGATCCTACACAAACATTCACTTAATCAAAGCACTTGCTATAGGTTGTAAAACAGTCATTCCACAGGTGTCGAAACTGGACTTTAAAAAAACACACAAATAAGAAAGAAACTGGAATGTTTAAACGCGGGTGCTGTTAAAGGTTGCTGAGTATAACAGCAGAATGATGATCTACGTTAATACAGATCATGAAGGCAAAATAAAAGACCAAGAGAAGATCAGCAAGATCACCAAAATACTGAGAGCCCGATTCGGAATGAGTTCCAGTCGCAAGCCACTTGGCAGTAACGCATCGAGACATCCCAGAACACTTACTCAAAGTTTAAAAACAATTTTTTTTTTCAAATTACTGTAGTGTGTACATTTAGCAGTAAGAACGTTAAGAACATAGATTCGCTTCACTTTACAGCACCATATTCAGACTACTTGACGAATACACCGGTAGAGGCCGAACAAAGTTGGTAGGTATAAACAACCAGACATTTGCATACAGCTGACAGATGTGAACGGTGAGCAAAAACTGTAAAATTTCACCGCCATAAGAAACACCGTCTCAGATGAGTTATTAAGCCTACCTACCTTGCGGCTCATTTGCACGTAATTAGCGACCCGCTCTCCCGCCGCGCGTCACGTTGACATCCTTCCGTCTACAATTTATGAAATCATTACACGTTCTCGCAATTTCAAACTGTCTCGTTCTCTACAGAATACTGTATTATTTTACTTAACCATATTTCGACACATAATATCGCCAGTATGCGGTTTACGTAATTCAATATTAATTAACCAACTATACATGGTAAACTCGTTCTTCTTCATCGGAAGTCCGGAAAACAGGATCAGATTCTGGCGAGTAAATCACACGCCGATAAACAAAATAATAAATTGTTGGGAAATCTCCCGCTCGTTTCTCGTTATACTTCGAACAAAGAGAAAGTACACACAGCACACACACAAACCGATTTTGTTATTAATAACCACTAGAAATGGTCAACGACCTCCCCTTGTCTCAACGTTTCCTGCAAACGCCTTTCCAAGTCGTAAGCACGGCGGATACGCCACTACGCCCGTCCGAATTCATAACCAAACAAACAGCCAACGTTTTTCTACTCTAGTCCTATTCATATTCCGGACGACGTCTTTCATCGTCCGGTGATTATCCTCGATTCTACGAAATGGAAATCCACATGTTCAAAAATTTTGCAGTTTACTACGAAATCTACTGCTATTCTTGTTGAAAAGAAAAAACCCTATCCCCAGTTATAAACACACAACACAATATGCGATGAAGAATCTGTAACAAACATCGCAAATAATTTTCGGGATTTTAGCTTCTAAAAAAAAACCGCGGGCAGCTCCAATGACCCTTACATCTAACAATATTTCTTTTTCATTACAAATTTACATTAAAGATACTTTAAATTACACGAATAAGTTAAGATAATGAACAACAATAAATTGTAAGTTGTAATTGGAGTCTTTTCTTTTATTCCTTCTTTGGTCCTTAATCGTAGATTGGGAAACAGCTGTTCTCTGTGTGGATCGCGTTTTTGTGCCTTCCGCTTAATTTTTTCACAGAAACTGAAATTTACATCATTTACTATTTTAATGATATAACTGAACCTCCGTCATCCTCAGTAAAATTGATTTTTTCCTTTTTTTTTTGTAATAATTCCTTCATACTGTACAATGTCACAATACGTGCGTCTTTTCGCATTACAATATTTTTCCACATTTCTCTTCCTTTGCATATTCTATTACGGACTTCAAAACACTGCTGACGTCACACACCATATTTTCAAAACCTTCTTTTGCCACTGACATTCACGTGGTGTGTGGTGGGAGGAAGATCATATTTCCTCTTTTCTTCTGCTCCCACGTGCAGGTCTCAGAGCCGCAAGAAAGTCCTTAGAAGTTTTTCTTGTTTCACGATAGGCTATTCTTCTTTAGCAGATAGCACCGTGTAAGTAACGTGAAATGCGACTTTCCCGTCTACTGTGGTATACACGTAATCATCGTACTTATAATATATTCATTTTAATACGTTGATTATAAAATGAAATGTGCTGCTATGCAGCTTAGCGAATCATCGGCTATCGTCCTTCGAAAGTTTACCAAGTTCCACGCGAAAACGGTTGAGCTACTGGGCGCGGAAACGTCGAGTTCAATCGTAATTTTTATTAAACGGCGTTTTCCCATACCGCTGTATTAATATCCCGAGTTCAGTGTACAAGTTCTCAAGCCGCGAAACGAATACTCGATGTTGAGAGAAAGGTCTATTGTGTATCTACCTGCGCGCAACGTGTTCAACTCCGACCGCGCAACAAATGCGTGACGTAGCGAAATATTCGCACCACGACTTACGTCAATCTACGTAACACAAACAGTAACACACGTTACGGCTTTTACCAAACTACTTTTGTATTACGATAATTTATAATGGTAAACGCGGCCTATGAGTAACTTGCCTTGTAACTCGGTTTTATTAGACTCGCTCAGTTGACCTAACATTTACACCGATGGAAATAAAAGACGGCTCTTCAACGAAATAAATGCATCATAGTGCAGAAAATTATCTCTGTTACTATTCAACTACGAAGTCATGTTAGCTTACACTGTGCAAAAACGACACTTTACACAACTTTTTACACTGAAACTACACAATCGTTGAAAGAAGAAGAAAGGAAGCGGGAAAACGCATCAGTAATAAAACTCGCACACTCAAAACGATGTCTTAAGAAACAAAATAGGCCTATAGCATTTTCATATTCCAACCGACAAAAATTGAACACTGAAATACAGTTTGCGCAACTGCATATCCTTTATTGGGTTTGATGTCCATAAATGTAATGGATTGAATTTAAATATATTAAGCACAAAACGTAGTTGATGAGTATTAAAACGAACGGAAAAAGTAAAGAACAAAGCGTCCACCAAACTCAACAGGAAGTACGTTTAGAAACTGTAATACTGTGCTACCACGAGTTTAATTTAATGAGCCGCAATTAATATATTTCTTTTAAGATACGTAAACAGCTGATAGACAACGCTTATACAACACAACAGTAACTCAACATTTTCTGAAAAAAATTGCATTGTTTCACCGAATGACTGTAGAATGTTCAATGTATACAATAAAATATAGGGGGATATATATATATATATATACACACACAAAAATTGGTCTTTTAAACATAATCATAATGTATTGTCTTGCCGTAACGGAATTTAATGAAAAGAACTTTCAGGAACCGTACAGGAACATCTTTCATGGTTGTCTGTGTGCAGTTAAGTGAACTGTGGTGGTAGGGAATTATGTAGTGTGCGGTTACCCCGAAGAATATCAAATGTAAAACCCAAGTTGTTGACCACAGAAGCGACACAAGTAATATTACTGACTAGAACGGTCCACAAACTTCCTTGCCATCTGATTTGCTAGAATCTTTTAGCGTACAGCACATGGACAGAACACTAAGTAGCGTAGTACCCCACAATGCACTGTGTTGTACTGTGAGACGCGGCCCGACTTCTAGTGATCATTCGTTAGTGACCGCGATTTAATAACGCTATTGGTTTTGCTCGGTTACTGTAGAAATATTATCAACTGTGAAGAGCGCATGGTCGTTTATTATACTTGTAAACACTATTTGTTTGATTAAATATAATTCGTATGTAAACAAAACTTTTTGGTGTTCTTATATCGGTTTGTTTTGATCACTGAAGATTTATAGTATATCTGGGAATAAATTTTAACAAGGAAGGGACAGACGATACAGAAATAAAGTGTAGAGTAAACAAAGAAGAACAATAATTAAGTCTCTAAATGGAATACTGTGGAGCACCGAAATAGGAAAACAAAGGAAAATGAGAATATACAACACAATGATTAAGAGCGCATTGGTATATGGGTCTGAGACATGGAGACTGAAAGAACAGCTGAAAAGAAAGATAGAAGCCACAGAAATGGACGCCTTAAGAAGAATATGTAGAACATCAAAATTAGACCGGGTCAGAAACGAAACAATTAAGAAACAAATGAATATAAAAGAAACTGTTTTAGAACACATAGAGAAAAAAACAATTTTTTGTTTTCTCTGGGCACGTGCAGAGAATGGGGGGAGGAGAGGTTGCCAAAGAGTGATGACACAGGAAAACAGAAAAATGGGAAGGCTAAAAGTAACCTGGATACAGGGTGTAAGGAGATCAGTGAGTGTACGAGGTCTAACTGAAGAAAATTGCAACGACAGGAGATATTGGCAATTAGGTATCGGACAACGTCGCAGGACGTTTTAACCCGAATATATATATTTCGGAAAATCTTAATATTTACACACACAATAACAATATTTATAAATTAAAGAACAAGCCCAAATAAAAACAAAAGACGATTTATTTAAAATTATAAATTTACTACAAAATAAAAATGAATAAAATAAACAATAAATATTTCAAATATAACCGAGAAAACAGCTGCTGAAGAAAATAAACATTAAAACAATCGTTAACTAATCGACCTTAATCGATTAATCAGTTTTTTTACAATAAAATCGATAAAAATTCGATTATTCGTTAACTTTTTATATTAACAGAATTATTTCGATTGTTATTAATTTACTTACAAACCTCTGATGATACTGATATTTTTCAGTGAAACGTGCGTCAGGTGTTAAAAGAAAATACGAAATTTTACTACTTGCAGAAGAAACAAATTGAATAACATCACAACATTATATAATTTTATATATATATATATATATATATAGCCTATAAAAGATTTATAGTACAAAGATACCGCCAACGGAGCATATACAATTATAGGCCCTACCTGGTCGGATATTAAAGATGAAAAAGTATTCTGAAAGCTGAAAAACAAGTTGCAGGAAAAGTGGAAGGAACACGATAAGGCTTATAAAACCTGTCGCAGATGACAAAGTCAATCAATATTCCAAATTACTTGAAAATATATTTTATTGTAATTATTTATTATTTGGTTGAAACGGCCTAGAAAACTTTACTATTAATTCAAACGTCGGATATAACACTGAACAAAGAAGAACATTAAATACCTGGAAAATAACCAATAAGATAATCGTAATCCGTCGTCCTAATCTTTACACCAACTGTGATTGTCTAAAACAGGATACAAACTGGCATTGTTTTCTTTTTGGATCTAATGGTCGGAAACCAAACCAAATTTAATTACGGTAATTCAATAATATGAAAACAGTTAAACGCACAAAACGGCTTAAGTCACCGAGATACAATATAATACCAAGGATGGCCCGTGTTCAAGGCCGTGTTTCGCTATAAATATGCAAACCGTTTAAAGGGAAAACCGCGCGTCACATCAAGTACACATACGGCGCTCGCTTACGGATGCAGTAAGGCACATTTAACATGTTCACACCATACTACAGAATAATTATTAAGGGTAGTTAATGACTTACATAAAGGGTAATTACATAAAGAAAACGTCTAATTAAAACAATCATATTCCTACGACAGGGATAAATATTTGGATTTTCCTATAGCTTACCATACCCGTTGTCTTTCAAAAGGTTAAAGCGATTACACGCTTAAAGGCCGGTAAAAATTGTTAAGACCGATATTACAGACGCCCGCTGGGTACTTTTACCACCGTTATTACACTTTTAATTTTCACGCTCCGTGTTTCGTAATCGTGTGTCTACAGACATAGCGTCAACGTCATAGACTCGTCCTTGCTCCACGCTACGGTCACTATACAATACTCGTACAATTTCACTACGCGTTTAATAAAGTCAATCAATTATGTTAAATACCGTTTTGAGTTTAACTCGTTTTTGACTTTTGTTCATCCTAAAGATTTTGCCCTTTCTTCAATACACCATGAAGGAAACACGACTGGCATTAACAAAAATAGCGTTCCCAATATTCGTTATCTTAACAACGAAACCCATGAAAGTTTGCGAATGAAATTAATGCATAAAGTTAATTCAAGGGTTTAAAAAATACATTTAAGTCTACCTTTACTTTTTTTTAAAATGAAATTGTGACTGTGAAACCGTTTTTACCACTTTCACTACTCTTCATAAGAGAATCTAATATTTTTCTGGGAGGGGGCGCCACGATTATCGTACTCGACCCGACATTATCATATGCACTTCATCGATATCAGGAAACAATGTTTAAGGAGTAACTTAATTCCAAAATGTTTTGAAACTAAAAGAGTTTTAAACAGAGAGTTTGATACCAAGTTCCCCAAATCCGTTGAGGTTTATTCTCTGTATTTTAAACATTTCGCTGATTCATATAACAATATTATTACTACGGTACACACAGTAAAATCCGTAAACCACTATACTTTTAACTTTATGGTCGCTATTTTGAAAGTGCAACAGATATTCACATGAATTTTTCAACTAAATGCTGAGTTCTAAAAGCTCTTTAAAAAAGTGTACCTAATTACTAATGTTAATAAGGAATTTTGAAAACAAAACCATGGCAAACACGTTCCTGGAACAAACTCTGTATTTAAAAACAATATTTTTTTGAAATTTACCCAATATATAGTTTAGACGGAAATAATTTCATTCATGATTATAAATCAAATGGACTTGGGACACCTCACATGATTCACCCTGCATCTGATTCAGTCTGAGGCTGCAATACCTTTACGAATCCACCTGCACGGCGGTTACGATTTTTAGTTTTTATAAAAAATATCGTTCTGTATAGCTTTTACGACAAAATTTCTTGGTCATACATTACAAATGCACGAATTATTCTAACAATATATTCGTCACCTTAGACAAATTTACGTTTTTGCAATTTATTAGTTTTTTTTGTGACGGAGGAGCGCACGCCTGCTGCGCGCCCCATCTGGGACCCCGATTGTCTTAGGCGATGTAACTTGAGTATGACCTACTGTGTTATATTCGTTTACAGCGAATATAATGTGTCGCATGACAAAGCGGGCCTACTAGGACTTTTTTGTAGAGCTACTGCACCTTCAAAACTGGTTTACGTATCGTTAAATTAATCCGGCTATCAGGTGTAACATCCACAAGACAATGGATACGACAAAGTCGCCAGTATCATGGAGAACTAGGGGACTCCGTTCCGACTGGTCGATTCTATTCCGAACGAATGTTGTGAAACATTTCCCCGTGTTTACCCTGCATGAAAATCTTAAACACGTTTACTTCGTTACCTTCATCACCCCTTTATGTTATCTTTTACAGTTCGTGCATTTCAATCAACTGAGTGTTACGGCATCCAATGCTTTCTCATAGCCTCAAGCTTCTAAGACCATCCGGTTTGTACTCACGGACTTTCCAAGGCAATACGTCACTCCTGTCCAGATGTTCAATCTAGTTTCATTTTAACTAAATATATTAAATTCACTCCGACGCTACTAATCCTCAATCTATCAGCAAGTCTACAATCCCTGACTGTGCGAACCGATCTCTTCTCAACAGCCTGCATAGGAACCTTGATTGGCTGTCCAACCGAGATCTACTATCGTGCAACAGTCTTGGCACAGCTAGTCTTATAAAATGACCAGGTATCGAGGCGCCTCTAATTTCCTAAATACATATATTTTACTTCGCTTCATTGATCCACTACATTACTTCACTGAATCCCTGCTCTGAACAAAAAAAAAACCGAGAAACAAAGGTAAATTTAGTCTGATGATCGAAGAACTTTAATAACGCAGTTTAGGGTAGATTCCCTAGTCGAATCCTTAAACATATCGATGTTTGATATGCCTGGACCAACCAAGTGTAACTTGCCATGTCGAATTCACAAAATGGGAAATAGAAATGCACAATAATGACTTTTCAGTATTTGTGTACCGAATATCGTAATGTCAGTAACGTTAATACTGTACGCACTAACCGTATGACACCAAGATTTTCTCTGTTAATTTTTCTTCGGTTTATTAAATGGCAATCAGAAAATACAATTTTCTGTGGACTAAGTTGATGCTTAATACACGAGTACTAAGGTATGGAAGTGACACCTACTGGATTCTCTCCTTACGGAATGACCGAAGCGAGTTCTCAGTTTTAACTCGACCGTTTGGCATTTGTCTGTCTGTCAATTTTGGGGAATATCTCATGATAACTTTCGAATCTATAAACCATTTTTGTGAAACTTGGCACGCGTGATCACTCTTTTACCCCACAAAACCCTATTGTTTTTTAGATTGATCCCCCCAAAAATAGGAGAGCGAGAGGCAAAAAATGTGAAGGGCTCAAAATTGTGAAAAATCGTGAAACCCATGTGGGGTATTAAATTAAAGGGAACTAATCACAATCTGAAAATAGTGTTAGTATTTGAAAATTTCAAAATTTTTGAACGTCAGGGACCAAAAATGGGTGAAAATTTTGATTAAATCGCCAAAATTCATCACATTCATCAAATTAAAGATAACTTTAATTAACACCTGAATGTAGTATTACGTTTTAGAAATTTCAAAATTTTGGGACCCCAGGGCCAATAAAAATCAAAAATTTGAAAAAATTTTGAAAAATCCAGCAGGGTGTCAGACTAAAAGTAATTGTTCATGTTTTTGAAGTCTTCTTCCGGTGTGGACCGCGTCAAAAATGTCTTGTATGACATAAACGTTTTCGTCAAGTAGGTCACACAAGACATTTTTGGCGCGGTCCATACCGGAAGAAGACTTCAAAAACATCATGGACACTGGCCGCGGAAGCCTATGTGAGAGTATAAAAGTAATTGTAACTAAAATCCGTATGTTTCGAATTTTTAGTGTTTCTTGTATGATTGCGTGCTCTACAGTTGTCATATTAATAAAGAAATCGTGTAGAGTAATAGAGATGTCTGTCATTTTCTTCGTAATTTATAAATAATCGAATATCTAAATTATGTACAGTAGAGCGTCGATAATCCGGAGTGTCAAAAAACCGGACGTTGTCCACAGAAAAATTAGATTCGTTATTATTAAAGTTAATGCCAGGTTTCGAAGACTGCGACGAAAACGATGCAAGCGAGTGGTTAGAAAGTGATAAAAATGACCATGGATATTAAATTTTAAATGATGAAGAAATAACTAAAACTATAGCTGAGGTCGAGCCCCCAGACGATAACGAAAACGACGAAAATTAAGATATCGCTGATGAGACATCAGCCGGACCTTCACACCACCGAAGCATTCACCGCATTGGAAACTGCAATGTCTTGGCTGGAAAAACAGCCCGAATGCTCTACTACCCAACTTTTGTTACTAAAGAGACTCGGAGACCTGGCCTCCAATAAACGCACCTCAAGCCTTGTTCGGAAAAAAATCAGTAACTTTTTTCGTAATTCTGATCTGCGTAATTAAATTTCTTCAGAATTTGTGATTTAAAAAAATTGTTATACAATGTTTGTGTAAGCGTTTGGAATAAATATAGCGGAAATTATGTTTCTAACCTAACGCTGAGTTTTCGTACCCCCGTCTATCCTTATACTTTAAGTAGTGACTTGTTTGTATATGTTCGAAAATCCGGACAAATCGATAAACCGGACTGGGTCGAACACCAATCAGTCCGAATTATCGACGTTCTTCGTTCAAAATAATGAGAGTTCTGCGGCTCAGGGAGCATAGTTTATACGCGGAAATTTCATATTTTTTACTAGATTCTTCCAACGAGATTTTTGTCCTTTGCCTACAAAACAAATGCAGGTAGCTCTGATATAATACACATCTCCGTATGAGGTGCATCCATTTTCACTCTTTTCCTCAAACATTTCCTGCTTCTGCAATCGTCTGAAGCACATTAGCATTCCTAACCCTCAACTCTAAGTCTTCTTCGCCAGACTGCTAGAAGTAAAAAATCATGAGCGGAAATTTTCGCCCCAAGTAAACGGTAGTGTCGTATCGGTGTCCAAAACCCGGAATAATAAAGCACACAGTATTCCAGACGATCTGTTTACGTGTAGGCGTCAGTCAAGTCAAACGCTATATAGACAATAACATGCGAACTCAATAACAGGCTTAAAATGTTTACGGCGTACTATATGTTAACACATTACTCGTTTTAAGTTCAACGGCACGACAGAATAGAGTCGCAAACTCCATAAACAAACTTAAGAATTACATATATATAACTGAGTTTAACAAACAACGTTTTCCCAATAAATATGTTTAACGCTTTTATTACAAGGACGATAACCATCTGGTAACTGTTGCAAGATATTGTAAATACGCGTGCATGCGCACGATGAAAGCAATATAAATACACGAAAATAGCTCGGCCGCACAATAGATATTACAACACGTGTTTCTCCTCCCTCTGTCACTATGAGTAATGTGCCCTCTGCAAATAAACATTTGCTAATATATTACCTTTGGTAAAAATTTTATTTGTAGACTTGAACTTAACATTCGCCAAAGCCCCGCGGACATAATACAACTTACGTCGGGACGATATGCTCAAGGCTGTGCACGATTTTGTGATTTAAACCAAACACAATCGAATTCGTTTTATGTTTTTGACATCAACCAGTCGTCATATCCAAATACTTAATTTTTAAAAGTTTCTTTTTTTATCAGACAAAGATTTTTAACAACTGTGTACCCAAAAACAAGTCAAACGCGAAACTGTTTTCATCAAGCTGAGATAAATGTTTCGCATCGTCTCTATTCGAAAGTTCTGCTGCATTTTTATCAAACGCTGAATTCTCTGAAATGTACCTAGTCATGAATATAGGCCTACATATACACCATTCTAAAAACCTGCAGAATACACTTTATGTATATTTTTAATGTTACACAGCTACAATGGAAAGATGGCAGACTGTACCTTCTTCTTCTTATTCTTCTTCTGCGGTGTCAGTTCTTCTATTTCCACACATACGTGTTTTGGTTTCATATTTGTCTCTTCTTCAAGAGCGAGAAAAAAAAAGAACAGAAAACGCCCACACTGATCAGAATACAACACAACGCCTCAAATACACTTACGTAAAAAAAAAGGCTCCAAAACATATACGAGAGAGGGAAGGAGGAGTAAAGTAAGTGCACACTTTTTCTCGTTACGTTCAAAACAAATCAAAATATTGTCTTAAATATCTTCAAAATGGTGGCTGATTGAAACTTTTAATTCTAAATATTACAAAAATCGGTAACTATAACAAAAATTCATATTATTTAAAAATAACTTCTTTTGTTCTTCACACCAAGATGGCCTGTTTACGAAATTCTGATATTTTTTTGTTACCAGTACCGATTTTTGTAAAATTATTCTGTACAATTAAAATTTTCAGTCAGCCGTCCATTATGAAGATTTTTATACTTAGAAAAAATGGTAAACGTACTGTGTAGGCCTATACCAAATTTCAATACAATTCAAAAGAAATAGTAACACTCACTTTTAAGTTAATGAATTTTGTAGAGTAGATTGTAACAAATAAACCCGTAACGCCTTTTGTAAAAACATACAACACTAAAAACAGAATCCCAATCGCCTGTCAAAATAATTCACAATTGGTTTTCTTGTCGATTTATAATTATAAAAGATGCTGCCACTGTAAACGATGAAGTGGTCGTTGAGAAGATACCAGAACTGTCTGCTCGATATTTCTATGAACTTCTATAACATTCTGGAAGGCACTGTTTCTGCTATATTAAAGTTATTTACATTCACATCACTGTCTGATGAGTCATCAAAAGTAAAAGCTACGTCAACACGTTCTGCAACAAACCCCGTGACAATATCGCGACATTGTGAATTGTGATCTATAGAAAATAAACGGAAAAGATGAATGTGATTAAGTCTGAAACGAGAAGGAAAGAAATTTATAAGCACATGAGAGGGAAAACCCACTTTCTTCATAATCAAGATCCAAACTGGAATTACAGCGTTTACACGAGTTCAGACATACGTCTCCCACAACTAAACCTTGTGTTGCTCTGTAAAATGCATATAAACTCTAAGAAATTCCCGAATTTTTTTTAACAAATACGAAATCCAAAGAGCGAGATAGAAATCCACCGACGAACCCCAAAATCAAACAACATCGACACTGCTGACCCAACAACCGCAGACACACAGTTATTTACAAAACGATCCCTAAGTCAACGTACGATATGCAGCTAACATTCTGGTTAATACTATTAACCAAATATTTCGAATAAAACGATCCTTTCTTCACCTCGTAACATTATGAATCAAACACAATCTATAATAACGATAAAATCTCTGAATGTATGAATTTCGTTTACGCTAAAGAAGTGACAAAGTTTTTTTTATTGTTAAAACACAACCATAAATATGAAATATTTATCAACCTCCTTTTTTATAAAATTCACAATTAACTAATTTTTAAAATATATAAACGGTATACAATATAAACAGATATTTTTAAAAAAATGCACAGCTTTAATATTCCAGATAAAAAGTGATTTATAGGCCACACAAAGGTTATGCTTATACTTTCAAACCACAACGGACGTTCAAATGTCACGCGACTCCGAATGCTTAAGCTTAATTTGAATTCACGCTTGCTTGCTTTACAAAATCTACTTAACAACAAAAACAACTTTTCAGCTACTCCACCGCTTTCCGCAGCAGCAGAGAATAACTGATGTCGAGTCACAAATCTTCAAAAACATTAATTACGGAAAGAGTGAGACCATAAATATTAGCCCTCTTGTAAATACTATTTTGACAGTATTCATTATCTTCACTACTGATAATTTTGAATCGCCTTTCTTTATCTTAGGTCATTTCACGAGAACTGGCCCGTCAATCTACCTTCTACTAAAATGGAATGGCGAACACTTCATATACATGTATTACAATAAAATACTGGTGTATAAATAATATACACATAATAGCTGCAATTTGGCAATCAATAAAAATTAATTTTTCCAATATGTTTCATATAGGTGTTTAATAATTTACCGATAAACATTGCTGAACAAACAACGCTTATCGTAGATTTTCTTATCTTGTCTCTAACTGAAAACATTTTTCACGACTTTACAATTAGACCATAACCGTAGCGGTTTCAAGTTTATACCCCCTCTTCCGATACAATTAGTCCAATACAAAAAGGATAAAAACGCTGAGTAGCTCAGAGCACCCGTTTACCAAACGAATACACTAACATGTTAATTTCTGCCGCAGTCCCGCTTGTTTTGTTTGCAAATCGTACCTGTTTAATGGCGTTTACGGTGGATGTCATGTGCCTTAACACTTGCGTCTTCTTGTTAGACATGTTTAGACACAAATGTGAGTCTTAATGGTCCCTCCACTTTCCCTTGAGCGTCCTAGAGGCCTACGTCCTTTCTATTGGTCTTCAAATATCCTTTTAGGAATACAAATGTGATCCATGTCACAGACCACTCAGACCTACATCATGTCGTGTTCGCAAATCCACCATTATTTGCCTTCATCTCCGTTCTGTGTGTGTGTGTGTGTGCCACACACACATACACACATCAGACTTCATGTACCATTTCCAAATATGGCGGTTTAGAAGAATAGTCTTGCCTTTCGTTATAAATTTAACAATTTGTCTATCGCCCCACTGACCTAATTAAATTTCACAATTTGTATTGTAATTATCAATTTCTTTTCTGTAAGATACAGTGTATTCTAAGAAACTGTATGCGTCGCCCCAACTACACAAAATTTCGGCCACGACTGACACTTATGTCCGAGAAATCAGATTTCACGGTGAAATGAATCAGCGTTTTAATAGCTTCCACACAGATTTATATTCCTTAGATTAAACATATCATTAGCTCCGCAAAAAACTGTTACATTCGTTAAGTGTTAACGTAAGGACCCTACGTAAAGGTTCGTTGCGTACACCTCGGTTTTGTTATCCACACAAGCCTGCAAAACAAGAATACGGTCTCTTGCGGATTCAATTACAGATTCAACACGCCCACGACCGTCACTCACTACAGTCTTCTCTTATGTTTTGCAACGAGGTGGCACTGCGCTTTCATAAAATATTGCTCATATAAAACTATAGTTATCAAATATCTGCATCAGACTGTACACACTTAAATATATATTTTTTTCTTACATGCATGACTACACAACTCTTTTTATGGCTACATTTTGTAATAAATAAGCCACTATAGATTTTTATAAGTAAATCTTTTCATAAACGATGTGACAACACTTACTACATACAATTAACTGTAATCTTTAATTAAAATTTTACAGGTAGTAATTGAAAGTATTAACGATGAAGAAAATGTAGCATACGATGCTAACACGAGGTGGCAAACAAGAACACTGCCAATTTAAAAAAGAAAATGTACAGAACTAGAGAAACACAGCGAGAAAAAACTTGTGAGAAGAGAAAAGCTTGATATTCTTTTAACAAGCACGTGATCATTCAAAAATTTAGTGTCCTGCATTTATCGTCACTATCTAGTGCCTAGTAATGCCAACTCGATGAAAATCATTGAAAACCTGATTTCATGTGCTGACAGTTTTGCCCGCCGCAAGTTCGATCTCGCAGTCCCGTGAAACAGTTTTCTAAATTCAATCGAGTTGCAAGACAATTTGTTAGGTTAACTTTACTCAAAGCAACTCCCGCCTTGCGAGATAATGCCTTCACGTCTTACAGATACATTGCTTATCTAATCTCACTTGTATTTATTTTTAGCGATATATATTTCTGATGTAATGGTAATTCTCTTTTGTTTTAGTTGTTACTTGAGTGTACGTGAGAATAATAACAATAACGCGCCACGTAACGCAGTTCACACTCATTCTACATCAAATACCGTAATAAATTGTATTAATCTAATGTAAACACTCCTACTTTAATCTTTCGTCTGAAAGTTTTAACCTTTTACAGTAATAATAAATTACTAATAATGTTAAATTACTTATTATTATAATAAGTTCTAGTATGTTATTTAATCTTCTTACGACAGTCAAGCGTTTTTTAAAAGAAAATGCTGAATTTTGACATGTGAATTTCGTATGTGATTCAGCTAACGATCTATTCATTAAAATATTTGTCATCGTAAATGCAAATCTACTGTTTTCACTTAGCAACGACTTCGCCGACTAATTTGGACAATACATTTTTGAGTACATTCGTTTACATCTCCTCCATTGTATATTCCTTTATAGGCTAACATAAGGGTTTCTTTTAATCTTCTGTACGCAATAAATATTTAGTAACGCCTTAAATATCAACAACAAAAGTTTTTTTTTTTAAAGAAAGACATTATCATGCTCTTAAGCTTTTACCATTTGGTAAACGGTACTGTATATTTTTTAAATTACCGTACTGTTAAACTATCACAAATATTATTTATAGATATTATATACAGCTCGGATACTAATAATAATGATGATGATGATGATGATGATGATGATGATGATGACGACGACGACGACGACGACAACGATAACAACTTATATTTATACAGGCCTAGTGATAAAACTTGGTATGAGGTCAATGGCAGTAACCGCACTGCATACTATAATCAACTGTCGAATTATCATGTGCATTACCACGTTACAAAGGTAACACTTTGCAACGTGGATCTTTGCAAATAAATCTTTATAAAATTTATTACAAGCTCACATTTGTACTGGGACACGTAAATATATTTTACAATACAACTTCTTCAGATATACCAGTAATGTGTATTAGTGCTTCCTGTATATCATGTAAGAGGCCTACACCTTTTAACTAGATAACCTTCTCATCATCTTAATAAGTCCTATTATCATCTTAATAATTCATATTTTTGTTTACTCACGCTAAGCAGCATGGAGATCGTTCTGCGCCAACTCCCCTGCATGAAAAAAGTAATTTTCCGTGGTAAATATACGTTTATGCGTTAATTTCCACAAAACGTTTCAGAATACGTGAAAATTGTTCACACTTAATTAGTTAAATTTTCACATGTTTGGAGAAAAGAATAACAAAACAATTTAAATTATCGTCCTTACCCAAACTAATCTGTCATACAAAAGTAACACACCTTTGGGCGAGCTAAATTAACTTCAAAAAAGTTTTAAAAATTTATGCTACAAAAACTGTATAAAGAGAAAACAAATATAATTCCAGAACTGAGTAATTACCAGTTACCAACGAATGCTCACAGGTAATATACTGTTGTCACATGCGTAACATACTTCGCTTCCGGTTATCTTAGACAACCGATACATTATATTTCATATTAGAAGTCACTAAACAAAGAACATCGTTGCGCTTTCAACTGCCTGCTAGATCCAAAAACATAAAATACATATTTTGGCAGAATCTGTTCTTTTTAACTCAAATAAAACTAGACAGTTCTCACACTTTTAATGTACAGATTGAATTGTAGACATTACACAATTTTTGCATAACTACACAATTATTAAAACCGCGCTCGCGTGTGCGTACACCATATGACGTGTATGATATTGCACCGCACGGCCACAAAACATACCCATGACAGCTTTCTGTAACCGCAAAGCTTGGTTACAATAAAATCTGATCCTTACGTACTGAATACACGCAGTTCACAAACGAATCAGCTGTGCAAGAAAGTGGGTACCATTTCGATTCCGTAACACGATGCATACCGGTAATTATACACGTATTCACTATACGGACACAGATTATTGGCTGATACGTCACGTATTTACACACGGTACAATTATACTGCTTCAATATTCATAACTCATAACTTCAATTACGAAAGACAGTCAACATGGAAACATTATATTCTTTCTGCATATATTAATATGATATTAATATCATACTTGGATTGAAGTCGAGGTTAGTCTATTGAAGTATTGCAGCACTTATTTTGTTTATATTATACAGCAGCACTTATTATACACAAATTTGCATATCGATTTACTTGTTACAAAAATCGATTCAATTGACTTTCTGCGTAATATTTTTTATTCTACTACAGTTTACTTTTGCATCGTGAATTCTGTATATAATTACCCATACCTATTTGATATAATCTTAGAAGCTTACATTAGGTATGTTTTAATCTGTACATCTGGAGAAACAAACGATGTTACTGGGAAAAAACAAACACAAAGCCTTCTTCACGTTTTATTCGTGTAGTGTTACACGTCTCAACAACTGCTATACTACAGACGGTCTTATTCCTTTATATACCACTTTTATAACACAAATACATTTCATCACTAACAAACGGTCAATTTCATCAGGAACTATTATCCAGAAAATACACGCATCTGTACTTTTAATATCTTTTAATTCCTTAAACTTCGCTGTTCTTTCGTATTCAGAAATCTTACTGGAGTCAGAAATCACCTGTTTGTCTCGCACACCGAAGGTAGTTTTAAATGTAATCTTTTTCCTTACAATTTATTATGTTTTTCTATTTTAATGTCAATAAAACTACCACATATAAACAGCGATTATGATGCCACATTCTGCCTTTGTCGGTTAATTCAACGACAAAATTAATGTCATGTCGCGATTAATATACTTTTTTTAAAAAATTCAAGTGTCGTAATAGTAATAACTGTATTATCCTCAAGACAAAAGGCTAAGAGATATGCAGAATAGTAGCCCGTCCTAGTAGGCCTACTATATTACTTCCAACGCTTAGCTAGCACAGTTAAACAATTTTATGGAAAAGTCTGAAGAAATTTGGAAGTAAGTGAAGACATGACTGTGTACTACGAGTAAGTGCGATGCCTACTATACATAGAAAAGTACACTAAAACACGGTACTGTCCTTCAACTTCATTTTTATTTTAAATATTATACTAATACACTTTATAAAAAAGTTAATAAAAGTACGGAATGAAAAATAACCTGTTTTTCTTGCAATTCACTGTCGTATATGCAGAGTGGAAACGGTAATAGATATTTTAATTCTGGCAATTAATGGACGGTATTAAGCACGCAGAACCCAGCTCCGATTGACTATGAAGTCGATTGTGTATACCGGTCTTTGGAATTCTTGAATATTTACGAAAATGCCGATTGCTTTTACATGGGCTACATTTTTACTCTGTTTATGAGAAGGGCAAAATTGTCACGTTTCAAAAGAAACAGTGATGTATCGTTTATGTTGCAGTTTAAGCTGATGGACCATTTTTTTTGACATGATAATGTCTTTTGGCTGGCCATCATTTGAAAATTTCTGTAACGCTGTAAACTGTAACGCATCACGCTGCATGACGTCATTCTTGCGTGACGTCATTGGGATTGTTGTAAATAAACGTTTGTTTTGATACGTCGCAATATATATAATGTGTTAAAAATAATATCACTGCAAACAATTAAACCAGATTTATAAAGCGTCCTGAAAGTTTAAAATCAAGTGTTAGCACAATTTACCAGCCGGGAATCGTTAACTAAAACCGCGACCGCTAACATGCTAACGTCGTCGCAGATTAAAGACCTAACAAGCGAACAACACTGCATAGCTGTAGATAAGTTATTGGGGTTATTGTCTCTAGTTAATGGTTGTCTTCGTATGTGATTCAGCTAACGATCTATTCATTAAAATATTTGTCATCGTAAATGCAAATCTACTGTTCTTTATATTTAATTACTCACCGCAGAAATGTGAAGTATAACACAGATAAAGGTTTGTTTTGTGTTGTGGTGAAATACACTGCTGCTGGTATATAGTAACCATAACGTGGCGACTGATTAAAACAGCGTTCGACAATGGATAGCAGCGACGAGAAGGCTCAGATCAAGAAACGACAAAATGCCGAGCGAGCAAGAAAGTATCGGGAACGAAAGAAGCTCGAGAAGGAACAGCAACGAGCGGTTGCTGTCGGCGGTGAAGCTTCAATACCAGCAGCCCCATCGCAACAAAAACGAAAACAAGATGACTTGTTAAGCGAAGAATTGAACGAGTACTTAATAAATACACCGTTCGCGTCGATGATGACTGAGCAGGAGAAAATCGATGCATTCTACAACATGAAACTATCAGAGAAGCGAAGGAAAACCAACGAACGAGTAAAACGTTGTAGATTGAATAAGAAACAAGATGACTTGATGCACGAAGAATTGAACGAGTACTTAATAAATACACCGTTCGCGTCGACGATGACTGAGCAGGAGAAAATCGATTCATTCTACAACATAAAACTGGCAGACAAGCGAAGGAAGGCCAACGAACGAGTAAAACGTTGTAGATTGAATAAGAAAACTGAGATGGCAACGAAACGAGCGAACGAAGCAGCTGAATTCGAACAGGCAATCGCTGCGGTATCGCCAAAACGCTTAAAAACTGAAGAGATAGCAGCAGATGCGGAATTTACGAAACGATTCGACGACAACGAGTTCGGTTACGCCTGCTCCGTCTGCGATCGCTTATGGTTTCAGAGAGATTTGCGAGCACCGCCGCAAAAGAGTCAACACATACTGGCCGCTGAGTTCCCCAACGAAGATGTAACTAGCTACAAAGTATGCGGAACGTGTTACACTTCCCTAGCACTCGAGAAGGTACCCAACTTTTCGCGATCCAATGGCTTCGTGTACCCTGAGTATCCCGATCATTTGCCACCAATCGACTGTATAACTGAACGTCTGGTCTCGCCGCGTCTACCATTCATGCAGATACGACGCCTGCGGTTCGTCCACGGCAGTCAAAGTATTATAGGGCAAGTAATAAACGTGCCGGTCGATATAAACACGATGGTTCAAGCGTTGCCTCGTAGCTTGGACGACGATAGAGCATTCAACGTAAACATTAAACGACATCTCATACATAAGTCGACGTACTTGCAAGGCTACGTCAATAAGGGTACCGTAAAGAAATGGCTGCAATACTTGTTAACGAAACCGCTATACAAAATGAATAATATATGGGTAGATGATGCATTCTTCAACAGTAGCAGTAGTGACACGACGGCGAAAATCACAGAGACAGAGCCGACGGACGAGGAGCCGTTGATAGAAAGCATCGCAGAACAGCCAGAGAATGCGAATGAATTGTTGCTCGCACAACAAAAGACGATGATGTGGGATGAGGAAATGTACTTGGCCATAGCACCAGGCATGAACTCGAAGCCACAGAATATAATCTACGATGAGAATGCCGAGGAACTGTCGTTTCCAAGCATCTACTTGGGTGAGCCACGCATCTACAAGACGATCAACGTTACTCCGTTTATGATGGCAAAAAGCGAAGTACGTCGTAGAGACAGACGTGGCGTAAAACCCGAGCATCTCTTATATATGGCAATGAAAATCATGCGGATACGAACCAACGAGGGTTTGTATCTGACGTTTAAGGCGACGGGTAACACTGCTAAGCTTACACGAGCCGACTTGGAGGATCGGCAATTTATAGAGAACAGTATTGAACGCAACTTGTCGTTCCTCAAAACAATCCCGAATTCGATCGAATATTGGATCAAACAAAAGAAAAAAAAGATTTGTACCGTCTGCCTAGTGGCAAAAGCTAAAGAGCATGATAATGTCTTTCGGCCGCCAGCTAAACGCAACATTATTATGGTTACTGACTGACTGATTGTTTCCTTTCTGCAAATGTTGCGTTTAGCTGGCGGCCGAAAGACATTATCATGCTCTTTAGCTTTTGCCACTACGCAGACGGTACTTGAATTTTTTCTTTTTTTTTTTAAGTGAAACGATAGTAGTGAAGACAGTTAGCAATCATTCATTCAGATTTTACAGTGTCGCGGGTATGATTCTTTTCTCTCTGACTCTCCGAAACGTTTCAAAGGGTTAAACACAAGTCATCTATTTTCTTTAAAGTTTTATTCATATACCAAAATTTTCAGAAAAATTGAGAATCAATGTTAATCAAAGTCGTAATAACATTTTTTGAGTGGACAATGAATGAACAGACCACAAACGACGTTTTCTCCGAGTTATTGTATGTCGTTTTAAAGAGTTTGTTGGCCGAAGCATACAAATTTATCACAAACAGTAATTAGGCCTACTTGGCACAAAATAAACAGTTTTTTCCATTTAAATGCTGAAAGAGTAACGGACATTTCTACAAAAACTACGGACAATAATTATAAATCCTTGTAAACAATTAATTTCAGTCTTACGTATGTTGTCGCCGCATGGAATCTACCCGATTTAATAGACCGATTTTTTATCACAACGTACTGGAAATGAAAAGGATCCCAGTTCATCGCAACGAATCCCCCCAGGCTACTTAGGAATGAATCTGTTCTACTGGCGCCCGATATTATAAGAGTTCTTCCTATTCCTTGATCCATCAAAGATTCATCGACAGGCAAATGAAATACGCGTTAACATCTGTTGCCAGACTGGTTCACAATTTTCAACGAATTTAAAACAGATTAGATTAAAATAAACGGTTCATAAACGGGTAAATCGACAAGAAAATTAACGGGTAAATTGGGTTTGGATTTATGTTAAATATTTTGCAAAAATAAGTAGGTGAAAGTTCTAACGAGGTTTTGTTTATTTTCGTACGAAAGAAGTGAATCACTAACACTAACATAATAAATTCTATTTTATGGTGCATGCTCCACATGTGTGAAAAAAGAAAAAAGTATATTCATTTGTTTAACGAATAAAATCTGTATTCTTTCATATGTGTATCAATGCTCATATACACAATGCGGAGTAGCAACACAGCCTTACTTTTTCCCGTATAGCCATTGTATACCCAATTTCCTTACTCCGTATTTTCACATTAACATGCGCTGAATTGATGAGCGCTGGATTAAGTGAGGCATGTTAAACACGGCTAATTATATACAGACGTTCTGATGTAGAAAGTGAAATAGTGTAATAAAGAACATAATGAAGAAAATTAATTAAGTGAATCCACTTGTATTGTTAAGGAAATTAATAAGATAATTTAAAATACAATAATCTGTCCAGAAGTGTGATAAACATAAATAGATCATGTTCGTGCGCGAGTGTGTATGTGTTTTGTCAGACAGGGAATGTTCCGAAAATGATATGTTTTACCTTGGTTTGTGACACGAAACATTTACTATTGCCAAACTTATTGAAACAATCTTTTTTTTGCATAATTTGCCAAAATAAAATAGTAAAGAACACACAATAATAAATAATTCAAGTAATAAAACATCATAATTCAATTCAATTCAATTAAAAGCCGTGATTTTCAAACCTATTTTTTTTACTGAACATGGACCATTAATTTTTCCAGGATTTACCAAGATCCTGTACCAGAGTGAAAAATTATGAGTTTTTATCTTTGCTTTCTACAGTGATTTACAACACACATTGTTAGTTTTTATGAACGAACCTAAAGATTTTAAAATATCATGAACAGAAATAGATAAAATTAAGAAAATACTGTCTACCATTAGATTTCGATTTTCCAATGTAATTCTACTGGCTAAGTTTGTATATAAAATAAATTATGTTAATAATAATTTGTGAAAAATTATTTTTGTGTTATGAAACGTTACAATAACAATGATTGTTAAATTCGTATCTTTGAGAAATGCCGATGGCTGCAGTCATGTTAGCTCTGTAAATGTCTGTTGTGTTATTATTGTAAACGCAATTTGCAGATTTCCAGGAATATATTTTCCAAGAATTCTCTTTAATAATAATGTAATTCTAAAAGTTGACTTAGGGAAGAGTTTATTTAGTATAAAATTATTCAGCATTACTTAAGATGGACGATTGTGGTAAGAAGAATTAAACAAATAGCGCCTAGAACTATAATTATTACACTAATGTTTTATCACGTTGTTGTAAAGCTAGTATTATTGTTGAGTACAAGTTAATAACACTGTTATGTTAAAATTAACAAATATCGTCAATTAATTAATTTAATTAATTATTTGTATTAATAAAGTACGAATTTATGAAAACACAGGCCACACCAGACTGACTTAATAAATGTTAGTTTGTATTATATTCGAAAACCCATGATGCATATTCATACATACATTATCCAAGTAATTTGTTTAATTATAATGTAACTGTAAAGTTATCATTAGGTTAATTAGTGTTAAACATTTTATTTTGAATTAGTTTTTATATCACTGGATGACAAATAGTTAAATAAAACACAATTCAAATTTTTTTAAATACTGTTAACACAAATTTCATTATCTAATAAGACAACGTACGGATTAGGCCTAATTAAATAATAACAACAAATTAATAACATTATAGTTTTTATAGTGTGACTGAGGATGTGGCCAATACATTAAAGTAATAAGAGGGAAGTTTACATCATACAATAAATTTTTGGACTCTTGTAAACAAAACAAAAAAAGTTATGTTTTATCTTTTTTACGAGAGGGCTTTCTGTGTCACAACGATACACACATACACTTGACGACAATATCCACTAAAGTAATAAGTATTTAATAAAAAAATTTAAAAAAAACGGGTATACCAAAAAACGTCGCCTATGGATATTTACAGAAGAGTATTTACAACAAAACTGATTAACTATTTTTATACTTTCTGATATTTCAACACACACTAACGCACTATATTATAAAAAATAATTCTTAGATTAATGTATAATCAGCATATATTTTCTTTAATTATTTACTGATAACACACATCTACTTGTGTTGCTTGTAAACACACCACATGATTAGTTAACATTTTTAATGATTATGCATGTAATATTTAAAAAGGGTTATTTTATTTTAAAGTAACCTATTATCAAGAACTGTTATTTTAAATATCTATGTGCACACATATATTACAGTAATGTTTATAAAGTTTTAAAGTGTAGTTTTAATGCACAGAGAAAGCAAATAAAATTAATATCAATATTTGGACGTTTGATTCAGGGAATTTTTAACAAGATTTAATTACATACTTTAACAACAAATTTTACTGGCCAATTTAAAATTAAAATTACAAGCTAATTAACTTTTATCTCACATAATTTTGAAACTAAACTTTACACTGACTTCAATTTATAAAAAACTTGAAAATCGTGAATTTTAAACACTGAATATCTGTCACATATTTAAAAACTTCAATAATCTTGATCTATGGCGATCAATAGTTCATTTGTGAAATTAAACTTTTGAAATATACGTAACTTGTAATTAAACGATAATTTAAAATTAATTTTCCCTACATACGAATTCACCATATCTTACAACTTCATAACCTAAATTTAATAATTTACAGTTATATTTCAGTAACTTACTTTGCATGTGTGATAGCAGTAATTAAATATTCTTCCAGTTTCGAACACACAACAACAACAAAATGTTTCACTAAAACACTATCCATCACAACAAACAAAATACAATACTATCGGCCCCAACTCTCTCTGTACACAACTACTATAATCATAATAATAAAGTAAACATAACCACAACACTGTTGCCTCGGCTAGCGGAATTAAAAAAACAAAACCTAACGAAATAAATTAGTAAGTTAATTTAATATCGAATATTTATATTTACAACTTTTATTATATCAATAAACTTGTTCAAAATTAATTCTGAAAACTTAAAAACGCCACCAGGTAGGCTATGTAATAATTAAAAACACAACGCTTTCGTTTATATACTTGCAGGTAACACTTCACAAGCTCAACTAAACTGAAGTCCGATAATAACATACGTCAGCACTCAGTAACGACTTTTCGGTTATACATTTTTCACTTTTAAAACACACGTACACAATAATTAATCTCGACACAAGATTCAATAACGGAGATCTGATGAAGAGCACACGAAGTTCCCACCGCCTCTCGCCGGAAGTTCATAGTGGCAAACATGACAAGTATGTAAAGTATTAGTGGAATCGCGATCACATTGCTCGCATTCTAGCGCCTTATTCCGCTAAAACTGTCTATAATATTATATGAAAATGATAATAAAGATGTTTAATACTCACCAGAGAGAAATTTGGACGCCTTCTCGGCGAGTTTGATGAAATTTAGGACGGTATTTGGTCCGTAAATATGAAGACTAAGTCTGATTTTGGTATGCCAAGAATGGCACAAAGAATCCAGACAACGTACAGTTCCACTGCGCAGCCGCTGCGCGCAGGTGGTGACACAAGCTTCAGTAGGAGTGATCACGAGTACTCCCGCCACAGGTGACGTCACAAACTAGTTTCCTGCGCCAAAATTCGAATTTCATTCTGCCTCACTTGCGGTTTCAATTATTGAAGTCTATGTAAAAATGATAATTACTAATAATCAATTAAACATGTCTCAATTGCTTATTGAAAGGTATAAAACGATTTAATAATCATAACTAAACAGAACACTGTTTATATAATAAATAAACTACATACGAAGTATTAAAAAATTATTTTAAATACTTTACTCGGGTGACAAATTAAACGGCGCTTCAGTATTCGTGAATTTTATTGTATATACTTATAAAAACTGCGTAATAAAATAAACGATATTATTTCACTACTCCTAGCACAAAATTACAATAATATTGGCATTAAAAGCGAATGCACGAACTATTATTACTGTTCCAATAGAGAGATTTTCCGTTACATTCAAAAGCCGTCAACGTTGTTCTGTGGAGGGGAAATTAGTACGCTCAACAGTCACTTGGACGCTACAGCGCCACTTATCGGGTAGAGTCCAAAATCGAATTGAAAATTGAGGCTGTGTTTATTATTATTTAATAAACTTACAGCGGAAAAAAAATAATGATTCCGAGAACACTTCCTTTCAGTTTTTGTGTTAAATTTGGAAATTTACAGTAACGGTATTCTATACAGTTAACAAAAAATGTATTTCTCATTAAAAACTGGTTACATTTACAATAGCAACAGTTATTTAAAATATATAAATCGAGCAAAAGAGATGAAACAAATTGCATAGAATAAAGTAGTGTTTTGTTCAGAGAACAAAAATAGTTTGAAACGAAACTTCTATAAACAAACTTTATAAAAATAAGCAAAACTCGAACTTCTTTGCAAACAAAATTGCGTTCACAACGTAGAAGTTACAATTTTGTTTGTATCAACATCTTCCTATGTAAATCTAATTGTCGTAAGCCTATTACACCAACGCATAATATTTTAGCTTTCAACACATCAGTTACATTCTGAGTTTAATTTATATTTCAAAGATTCTAACATGAAAACTATAAGTACTAGCGATTCAATCATAAACAAAGCAGCATTTTTTAGAACAATTGCAAATCTTACTTCATCGCTTTGTACAAAAATTAATACTTAATAGTGCATTACTATACATTTGTTAATAGTACATTTGTTTGGTAATAGTAAATTTGTTGGTAATAGTACATTTGTTAATAGTACATAATACATAATAGTACCTACTTAAAATCACCGGCGACCTGTTTTATAAGTTAATAATTTCAAATATAGGCCCACGTGATCTCGGATTCAGAATAACAAGGTAGTAGGCCTACTGCAACTCGAATAATATAGTAACAATAATGCGCGCAAATTACATCAACGTTTTTGCTGGTATAATTAGGATTTCATCTGGGTTACAAGGTAGGAAGGCCTACTATAAGTTGTGGTCAAAATTGCAAAATTACGAGCGTACTTTCATTTAAGAACTAGACGCTAAGGTGTTTAATACCCTCTGTTTCAAAAAGCATAGTTTTCGCTATCGCTAGGCACATTACAGTATATTAGGTCTAATTTTAGGCCTACTTCAGATACACGTTTATAAAAAATGTGTAGCATGTTAGGTCTAATTTTAGGCCTACTTCAATACACGTTTATAAAAAATGTGTACTTATTTCGATGGAATAAATGTTTTTGTTTCATAAAATAGTGTCCAGTAAGCAACGGTCGGCATAGCAAACACTTTACATTCAAACTTATAAGTACGTACATTTAGGCCTACTCGATAGCATATCTCGTGGATTACCTTGTTAAGAGCTGACCGTAAGTGAGGAGAACGAGCACATTAAAATTAAATAAAATCTAGTATTCTAAAATCAGATTACTTTATTATCGAGTTATTTCTTACCAACGTGCACAGTATAGTTAAACTGTGAGTCTTCAGTGTTTATCGTAAAACGCAAAAGTTACTGGCATTTCGCCGGTGCCTAATCGTTTACGTTATCTTGTGAACGAATTAAATTTTGGAAAAAATTGAAGACCTTTCGTAAATTACACTTCTTGCTAATTAAAGTATATCTTCTGAACAAACATCAGACATTAATTATGACTACGATAATAAAATAAATAAGTTAATCGTTAATGTTATACGTAAACAGTAGAGTTGAATAACGATACTAAAATAAGAAGTAACATAATTTTAACAATACGTTTTAGAAGACGTAAAGGAGAGAAGAAGAAACTTAGGTGCAGTATACAGGCCTAAGTTATGAGAACAAGAAAAGTGACTTTTATATCTTCTGTGCTGGAGACCCAGATAAAGAATTTATTGTGCACATTTTAAAAGGACATTCCAATAAAATCTTCTGGTTTAGAAGATTTCAGAGAACGATGGAAGGTAGAAGGTACGGCAACCTGGAAAGAACGGCAGAATGACATATCCTGCCCTTTAAATCAAGAATAAATAAAATCGGTATGTAGGTACCACAAACGATTTCCATTCCATTGTACACGTTTATTTCATAGCTTGCTGTAACTCCAGTCTATCATCTTAATGAAACCGTTTTGCATTTTACCAGTTTTTCTATATTTTACAACATTAAAATTTTACGTTTTGAAAAAATTATTGAATTTTGTTCCATTGTCATTATTCATTTATTGAATGTATTGTAGCATATGTGTTGGACGCAAGGTCTGAAAACAGCCACTGCCCGAAATAAATGCAGAATCATATAAGTTTTATATGATACTTTAAGAATACTGAAGTCCGAAATATGCCTTGTCACTGGACTATTGAAGGTTTAAAACGGTTACTCTTAAGTTCGTGAGTATTACAGAAGCTCAGATTTCCGATCTGACGATGAGCTGAGAATCTTGAAAGCGCTAATCGGAATAATTTTTCTATAGTGGTGTGCAACAGTGATAATTCTGTTTGAAATAAATTTATTGTGATACTTGGTTAAAAAGCCACAGTAAAACACAATTATCCACATTCAAAATCGGCTCTCTTATAAAATATTGCAGACTATTAATAAAAATTACAATTATTTCAATCACTTATTTCCACAGTTTGATGTAAAAGACTGAATTACATTTAACATAGCTTTATAACAGAAACATTTTGGAGCAATAGTTTCTGCATCCACACTGACGTAGCCTTGTTTGGATTTTGATCCTGTAGTCCTCAAAGAAACTTGTTAGGAACGTCTGACGTCACCATAAACTGTCTTTCGTTTCAAGCGTGCATTTTCCCTATTAGGTCTGACTTAATCCCAACGGATAAATGTTGTCTTTAATCTTCATAACGACCGCCCATCATGTTTCGTGGGGCAATACGTCCTCAGGTATGTTAATCAAAACAGCAAAATAGTTTGCTGCCCTATTTCTACAGGTCAACATTTTTTACATAGTTCTTAAGCATTTCCTCGCCTATCTTTTGAATGAAACTTTACACGCCTTTCGAGCCTTATTTATATAACTTTTCCTTTTACAACAGCTGCAGCGGAAAGGGTGGAAACTCTGGTCAGACGTGACAGTTGTGCCATTGCGAAGAGTGGCCGTTGTCGCACTTTGCTTCCTATAGGCCTATGTATCATTATCATTAACACCTTTCTACCCACTGCCGCGCCGTGCGGATTCATTTCTAGTCAGTCTCAATAGACTTCTCTCGTCCAGAAACAGTCTAATCCAGTTCATTGTACTTACAGTTCTTAACCAGCTCATCCGTCTGTTTTGGAAACGTGGTCTCTTCACCTTTCTACCACGAACTCCCATCTTCCCCCTATCCAAATATCCGGCCATCTCCATTTCATTTTCTTCATTCTGTATCATCCACATATTCTAGGTTGCTTGTGTCTCATTTTTTTTAGGTTGAGGTCTAATTTTTGCACTAATTAAATCTGCAAATATTTTCAACATATTTCTTAAAATATAAAAAATAATATTTATTTTTTTAAATAATATTTTAATGATATTCCATTAAAATTATTGCGATGAACAACTATAACATTATGTAGGAGCTACGATGAGATGTCGTTAAGGAATTTGACAGTTTCTAGCGAAGCTTTGGAACTGTGCATCGGAGATAAACGCGATTAAGCAGGTACTTCTTTAAGACCTTCTTTCGTTCTGCCTGATTTATAAAAGGAACAAAAATATTTTTAAAAACACTAAAAATGAGGCTCTTCGTTTTAACGTTATATTCTAACCATACCAATGTTTTTCATTTCTGTAAACCCACTACATTTGGAAAACAACTTTGATCTGAATTTTGTTTGTCAGATGTTATGAATCTGTTGTTATCTAAAACAAATTTTTAACTTCATCATAATGTTGTAACAATATTAACAATATAATAACAATTTCCGTATTTCTTACGTAACATAGGAATAAAATATAAGTGATACTGTTATTGTCAATTTTCTTCTTATTCCCACTTTTCACTCGATAACATTACAAAACAAGCATACGTGAACTTGATTTATTCCGTAATTTAGTCCTCTTTCATATAAATCAATAAAATATCAGTTAAATCATAATAAACGTAGCGAGACTCCTTTACAGGTGTCACCGCTCCTCGCACCCTGGTTTTTACTTTGCCCAGTGGAATGCGTTATCAGTCCTCTTGCTACCATAGTAGCAACTACGGTGCGGACGTGCGGTGCTACCACGGCATCTTTAGCATCCGTTTTCCATGAACGCATTGCATTGGTTTTCCTTTTGCACTTCTCGATTGAATAAATTCCCACACCTTTTTTAGCCGTCTCTCGCCCGGTATTTTATTTACGCACCAACCATACCGTACTAATCGTTTTATCTAAATCATGTCATCTTTAAGTTGAATCCCATATTTCGTCGTATGTCTCCCTACTCCATCTATTCTAGTCAGTCTGCGGGTTCGCCTCCAGAAGTCCAGCTTTCACAGCTTTAGTTTTTTATTTCTTCTTCTAGTTTATTTCCCACACTTCTACTCTTTACAACCCGACGATACCTTCCACAAACTGTTGTACATTCTAATTTTACTACTTGTTATTTTTCGATTTTTGTAATACCCGTGACCAAACCGAGGTCACTGTCTTTCCTACTAACAACCAAAAACTGTTTTTAGCGTGATATATTTTTCATTCAATCCGCAGCACGGAGTCTGTAGCCATCTCATCTTCTGCTATAACTGCTTGATCGACAGTAAAATGTAAACAATATTCGCTGATCTCGAATGGGAACGCTAAATTACGTCTTTTTTCCGCCACGTAGTTAAGGCTTTGTTGGAATACATTTTTAACAGCGTGGAGAGACAATACATGAGCCCTGTTTTAATCTTGTAGTAATAGGTATCTCTTTCGATATCTTTCCAGTTACCTTAACACAGGGAGTTATATTTTTATAAATCTCCCTATTCGCTTAATATAATTTGTACTAATTCCTTTATTCTTCAGAGCTGGCTATAGTTTTTAAAGCGGTATACTAACATAAGCCTTAATAACAATCACAAGTACCCTACATGTTTGTTTACTATGCTATATGATAAGTCTTTTCGACAATCTGTTCAAGGGATGATATGGTAACGACACAAGGTCTGCTTGCTCGGAATCCATTCTGCTCTTTCACGTCTATCATTCTTCCTAGACCCTTTTCTTGACAGTTGACCCGTAAACGCTAGACATAGAATTGGTCACACTCAGGTCTCTTTGGTTTGCACAACTTCGTCAAATTTATTATAGACATAACTTAAATATCATACAAAAACTAAATTCAAATATTGCTAATCACGTCGAATAAAACTATATACATTCATTAAAAAATTGTCTTTTCTCATTTTGACCGAGAAAAAGGAGTTATTTATTACTAATGAGGTGCAGTGGATCAATAAAACGACGTATTAACTTCACACTAGGTAACCTAAAATGAAATGTTACTGTCCACTTGTTGGCAAACGTCGTAATGTAGCCTGATTACACCTTTAATGCGAATATTGATCAAGGTCGTAACTTGATAAAGCACTACATAAACAAACAAACCTTATGTTCTGAAGATAATAACATTCTTATCAGACTGACTAAAGCAGAATTCCGCGAACGTTGTCAGTGTTTACCCTGTGCTATGTAGTATGGCTTCGGAACACAAGGCATAGGCCCATTAATACACGTTTTTGGTAGTGCATTAACTTCTGCTCAACACAGAAATCGTTTAAAACAACAGTTCCAAAATTTCAGACTGAGGCCCACAAAAACTTGATTTTTTTGTACAATCTAATGAAACGTGTTTATATATAGGATAACAATTGTTTATGTATTAGACTGTTATTTTATAACGTAGTGGTCAAACAAAAAAGAAATAATGCGACATGAATCCAAACAGAATTTTTTTTAACGATACTTAAACGTAGATTAATAATTATAAGTGTTGATAAACATCATTAGACTATCATAACAACTGTCGTCTATATCGAAAGTTTTCGTTTAGTGTTAAAGAAAAATGATTATAAAATTGGTAGAGTTATACAAATAAAGTAGGTGATAATTACCAGCAGTGTTTCGAAGCGACGTGTGATAGTTGTAGGTAGTCTTTATGTAGGCCTACTGTAATCCAAAATGGGACTTAAAAATGGGAATGAACTACTATTATAGCGAAATACTGTATGACAATGCTCTCAGCGAATCCACCGTCTTTGACAGCACATTCAGAATTCTCACAGGATCTTTTACAAGTGTGCTTTTGATTCTCAGCTCGAACACTAAGAAGATGTTCATGAATATAATTTTAAAGTTTCTGCGTCTATTCTCATTTCGTGTTTGAATTTTAATTAGTATTATTGAACGAGAGAAGCGAGTTCTCAGTTTTAACTCGACCGTTTGCCATTCGTCTGTCTACATATCTGTGTGGGGTATGTCTCACGATAATTCTAGAACGCACCGACAGTTTTTCGTAAGACTTGGCATGCGTGTTCGTACTTTCAACCTATTGAATCCTATTCTTTTTGAGACTGATCTTCCAGAAAACAGAGGGGGCGGGAGGCAAAAATGTGATCTGGCAGTACGATCGTGTGATTATCGAATCTTGGCTTCAGTACAAAATCAAGCGTCACATACATGAGTACAGAATCCTCGATAGATGACCAAAGCGTGGCTCGGGGGGGGGGGGCTTTACGCTAGCAAGGGTAAACAGGGGGATACAATTAAGTTAATTATTTTTCTTTTAGTTACTGGTAGCGTTTTGCGATACATCAAATGTTTCTGCAACTGCTGCTACTCTCTCTCTCGCGCTCTCTCTCTCTCTCTCTCTCAAACACACACACACAGAGGCAAGCACGCATGCATTCATAAACAATTTCTAAACAATCTCCAACTTTCTGTAATGGTGAGATCTCTTTATCTGCTAAGGAAATGTCTATCACCTGACCAATCTCCAGTTTCTACCAAGACGACAATGCTAAAACATGTAGTCTCTTAACATTACGATTAGAGGAAAAAATTAGCGATTTTATTTATAAAGTTGAAGAAATTGTAGTCTGCTTTCTGCTTCTCATTTCCTTTTCATATTCTTACTACTACTTGAATGATTCTAATAAAACATTACTGGAGCTGTCCAAAAGCGTTCAAAATATGCGATTTTTACTGTGTTCTTTACAGAAATAGAATCGGGGTTAATTTACTGGATTTTGGATTTAAGGACGTTTACAACCAAACCGACTACGAATACTCATTCGCTTGTAACGAAACAAGAATAGGAGTATATGATAGTGGAAGGCAGTGCTAACGATCAGCTGCACCAACTACACGATAAAACACAGTGGCTGTTATTTTGGTTCCATACTCTTGCTGTTTGTATTTGTTCTGATAGTTAGCAGTAATACCCCTATACTGATAGGCGTCCGACGGCATATATAATGCAACAGAGTATACTTAGACAAATGACAGGATACAAATAGGAAATATGGCATATTATGCCAACAGTACACTACTGAGAAGCAAACTCATTAGTCGTAACACACAAATAAAAATAAATAAGACTCTTATCAGACCGGTTGTTACTTATGGAGGCGAGACATGGATATTGACAAAAAGGAACAGGAACACTAAGAAGGTTTGAAAGAAAGATTGTAAGACGTGTTTATGGCCAGGTTAAAGAAGATGACGAATGGAGGATAAGAAATAACCAAGAGACAACGGGTAGGTCACATAAAGCGGATGGATGATCAACGTATGCCAACGAAAATCCTGAGGGCGCAAGTCTAAAAGCAGATAGAGGGGCCGACCTAAGATAAGATGGTTGGATGATGTGCTGGAAGATCTGAGAAGAATAGATGCGAGGGGTACACTGGGATGGCAATGGATAGGAGACATTGCTGAAGATTGGTGATGGAAGCCAGGGCTCACGTTGGACTGTAGTGCTGAAGAAGAAGAAGAAGAAGAAGAAGAAGAAGAAGAAGAAGAAGAAGAAGAAGAAGAAGAAGAAGAAGAAGAAGAAGATGATGATGATGATGAAGAAGAAAAGAAACCCGTATGAAGAATGTTTCACAGAAATGTAGTGAATCTTGGGGATGCAGGTCGGTTGCGTCCCGCTCACGAAAAAAGTGGACGGTTGCGTCCTATGTAGAAAATTTGACTATGTCGGTTGCATCAGAAAAATTTAACATCATAATGAGAACTACCTTCCGTAATGAGAGACATTTATAATGAATGGTCTCTGTCTAGTGAAAAATCATGTTTCACGCTTATTAAAGTGACTAAAGTTACAAGCGTAATTTTATTTGAGCTTTTCACCGCAGCAGGATTTCGCGGACTTAGGTGGAGACGACAGGGAATTCCGTAGTAGCTGGTCCTTGTTGCCACCGGTAGCTCCGGGCGTAAAGGAGGCTGAGAAGATGGAAATCATCGACAGTTCTAATCCATGAACAGACTACGAAAACGGGAACAAAGTATAAGTACATATCTGACGACGTAAATCACGTGTTCCGTATAAGTATACAATTCGAACTGTGAAGTCATTTACACGGTTACATATGTTCGTAAGGAATTCAAATTTTCGCATTTTCTTTGTAACATTACACACCTTTAAGGCGAGTCCGATGTGCAATTATATTTTGTTGTATAGTTTTAAAAATCACAGCTGTTAATTAAATCAGTCAGGTGATATAAATAATGGCCGTTTTGTGGCCGCACGTAACGTGTGATTGGTCGTTTCCAACCGCAGGTCGTTGTAATTTCTTTTTATAGTCTTTTTTCTCACAGCCACATCCATCGTCTTTACATTTTCCTGCTCGTCACTGTGTGAGTCATCAAAAACTTAATATCGTTTTAATCTGTTTCTGCTGTGCTAAATAGCTACAAGTAATGTATACAACTGTCTTTTGTATGTTCACTCAACGACCGTTGATTGACATTGTTATTTATTTAAATCTTTGAATCCTATTAATGAAAGTCCCGCTGTTTTCTCTAAGGGCGTTCCTATAATTTATCGGTCATATTAAATGGTTGTCACAAATGATTAATTTTGTCTTCTCGATTTTTTGAGACCATAACTTCTGTTACGAATCCACTATCATCGACCCTAAAAAGTTAGGCACATGCGAACAGCGTAATAGCGTGCACTTTCAAATCAGGACGCGCACACGATTGTTAGGTTACGTATAACATTTCATTTTATGCAAATTACAAAATAGCCAGAATTTTATAATTCGCTCAGATTGTAGGTTGAAGACTGATTCTAAGAAATCGGTGTGCTTATTCAGAGCCCGAGTGAAATGTGTAAGTAAATTGTTTCCTTCTAACCACTCCTTGCTTCAGGACTTTTTTTTATTTCTTGTTCCAGTCGGCACAGACGAGCAACATATTCGTCCCGCTTCACATGTTATCAACCAGCTTCTCACGTGTCCACTGTGTCTTGAACGTACCTAAACCATATTTATTTATGTAGTCCGTTATCAAGAGTCAGAAGAATCACTCGCATAAGCTATATTGGGATGAAGATATTGAAGGGTGTTTTAAATCAATCAGTGTTCGTACATTGGCAATGCACAGTCTGCTGAAAGTTACGGAAGGACACTGCAAATCAACGATAGGGTCGTGTTATGAAGATGTAAACTGCATAAGATACGTGGGATTATGATTCTGAAGCTTGATGTAATCAATCAAGTAGATCAGGGGGTCTCCAAACTACGGCCCGCCCGATGCTACGTGCAGTTTTTAAATATGTCGTCAAATACTTTAAATATTATAACATTTTACTAAATAACTAAACAAGAAATAAATATAAAATCAAAGTACAGGGCTAACTTGTCAGACGAACACTTGAAATCCGTTCTAGTGATAGGAGCATCAAAATTTGACCCAAAATGGACAGACATTATATGTCACAAGCAACTCCACACATCCCATACGTAGGGCCTACATAAAAAGCCAAAAATAATACATAAAAATATCTTTGAATGTTATTTTTGCCTTACTTTTATTTACATTTTTTTGAATAACTGAATTTGTTTTCTTTGGATAAGTTTGGTCAATGTTTATTTAAATGCCTATTTTATTGACTTGATTATTTCATAAACCTAAAAAAAATAAGTTCACAATATATATATAATATATATAGTAGGCCTTGAAAATGTTCCGGGATTACGGAACGAAACGTCGGCAATAATAAACATCACATACACGGATGTACCCAAAAACCTGCTAAAACATGTGTGTGTGTGTGTGTGTGTGTGTGTGTGTGTTGTGTCTTCTCGATTTTTTGAGACCATAACTTCTGTTACGAATCCACTATCATCGACGCTAAAAAGTTAGGCACATGCGAACAGCGTAATAGCGTGCACTTTCAAATCAGGACGCGCACACGATTGTTAGGTTACGTATAACATTTCATTTTATGCAAATTACAAAATAGCCAGAATTTTATAATTCGCTCAGATTGTAGGTTGAAGACTGATTCTAAGAAATCGGTGTGCTTATTCAGAGCCCGAGTGAAATGTGTAAGTAAATTGTTTCCTTCTAACCACTCCTTGCTTCAGGACTTTTTTTTATTTCTTGTTCCAGTCGGCACAGACGAGCAACATATTCGTCCCGCTTCACATGTTATCAACCAGCTTCTCACGTGTCCACTGTGTCTTGAACGTACCTAAACCATATTTATTTATGTAGTCCGTTATCAAGAGTCAGAAGAATCACTCGCATAAGCTATATTGGGATGAAGATATTGAAGGGTGTTTTAAATCAATCAGTGTTCGTACATTGGCAATGCACAGTCTGCTGAAAGTTACGGAAGGACACTGCAAATCAACGATAGGGTCGTGTTATGAAGATGTAAACTGCATAAGATACGTGGGATTATGATTCTGAAGCTTGATGTAATCAATCAAGTAGATCAGGGGGTCTCCAAACTACGGCCCGCCCGATGCTACGTGCAGTTTTTAAATATGTCGTCAAATACTTTAAATATTATAACATTTTACTAAATAACTAAACAAGAAATAAATATAAAATCAAAGTACAGGGCTAACTTGTCAGACGAACACTTGAAATCCGTTCTAGTGATAGGAGCATCAAAATTTGACCCAAAATGGACAGACATTATATGTCACAAGCAACTCCACACATCCCATACGTAGGGCCTACATAAAAAGCCAAAAATAATACATAAAAATATCTTTGAATGTTATTTTTGCCTTACTTTTATTTACATTTTTTTGAATAACTGAATTTGTTTTCTTTGGATAAGTTTGGTCAATGTTTATTTAAATGCCTATTTTATTGACTTGATTATTTCATAAACCTAAAAAAAATAAGTTCACAATATATATATAATATATATAGTAGGCCTTGAAAATGTTCCGGGATTACGGAACGAAACGTCGGCAATAATAAACATCACATACACGGATGTACCCAAAAACCTGCTAAAACATGTGTGTGTGTGTGTGTGTGTGTGTGTGTGTGTGTGTGTGTGTGTGTGTGTGTGTGTGTGTGTGTGTTGCCCTGCCTGACTTCCAAGATATCACGATTCGGCCCTCAAATGAAAAAGTTTGGAGACCCCTGAAGTAGATTATAGAACAGTAAACAGTCTGAGTTGCTGAAAGTTCTGAGAATAAGTAGGCCTAACAAGAAAATGAGAACTATGGGTTTCGGCTGTGAAAAGAAAAAAGACTAAATAGGGAATTATAAAACCCGATAGAACGTTTATACCTCACGGGGTGGCTTGACCCCTAAACGATGAAAAATAGACTGTAACGTGTTTTGTATATACATGTGATAGGTGTATTCACAGTATTAGTTACAGGAATTTGGTGCCCACGATTTAACGCGCCTTTGAACGGCTAAGTAGTAAGGTATTAGCGCTCACAAGGATAGCACTCGTTCATTTGGCATTATCTTGCGAGCGGAGAGCGACTATCTAAAACCTAGATTGACTTCTATAATTTTTTATGTAAACAAACTTTGTCCGCGGCGGGTATACAACCAAAAACGACACCACGAAAGTCAGACTGAAAGATTTCTTATAATGTGGTACTAACACTTGAATATGAATCACGTGGTGCTACAGCCGTATGGACTCTTGACCTCCTTTAAACTGCTTTTCCTCCAACAGTCCCCATCCCTTACAGCCACCTGCAGTTTCTAATCCCAGAAGTGTTCCTGCGTATTGCGAACGTTGTTATACACTTCCACGATGATGTCTGATGAATGTTTTGAATTACACTATACACGCACGCGCGCACACACACACGCACACGGACATATATATCTTGTAAGTATAAGAGTCCTGTTAACGGATGGATGAGAAAAACGGATGATTCGAAATATTTAAAAGCACTAAATATTTTTAAATAATAGGGAAGCGTAGAATGAGCAGAGGTAAGATGAGCTTGGTGAGTGTTTATAGGCCTACGCAGTAACGGAAACAGCTGCGATAATTACTGTACATTTAAATTTTGATTTTAGAGCCGGACGCAGATTTTACTAAAAATTTAGACTTCGTGTCGTTTTAATTTTGATACAGTCACAGTGAACACGCTTAGTGTAAGTCAAAGCGCTGTATATGTCATTAATCGTTAATCCATTAATCCATGTCAATAATAATCCATTAATTTTAATAAAATGATCAATCTTGTATTTTTTTTAACTTAATACAACGTCAACAATAATACTAGTAATACTACTACTACTACTACTACTACTAGTTATTATTATTATTATTATTATTATTATTATTATTATTAACATATTAAATTAATGTCTACGTTGAACGCAGTGTTGCCTAAACGGTATCTGCTAACGCAAATAAACGGTATCCACTCATCCTTAGCAAAATTTTAATATTTTGCTGACCGAGGGAAGCGAATTCTCAGTTTTAACTGGACTGTTTAGCTATTTGTGAGACTGTTTTGGTGGATATCTCACGATATGTTTCGACTGCATCTACCGATTTTCATAAAACTTAGTATAAACGTCTATACTTTTACCCCACAGATACCCATTTTTTGAGATCAATCCCCCTAAACGTAGGGAACAACAGGCGGCAAAAAGTAAGGGGTTAATGGGGTCAGAATTTTGGAAAATAGCATGTGGGGTGTCAAACTGAAGAGACTTAACCGTACTCTGAAGATGACGTTCTGTTTAGAAAATTTCAAAATTTTGGGACATCAAGGGTCAAAAACTGGATCAAAAGTCTGTAAAAGTTTAAAAAAAAACACGCTGACTATCGGACTAAAAGTAATGTAACCCAAATCCGAATACACTGTTTACTTTATAGCTTTTTCAACTTAAGGGCACCACGGTCCAAAAATAGAAATCAAAATTTTGAAAAAATTGTAATAGTCTGTGTTTGCAAAACCATAACATATTGTTATCAGTGATTAGATGTAGGTTTACATATGTATGGAAACACATGTAAATGTATGTTTATTTATGGTTACTAAGGATGTAGGCCTACGTGGTAACGCAAAAAATTATACATACGAAGATCTTTACTCACAACTTTAAAAATTATAATTTACTACTTTGATTGTTTTCTAATAATAAAGCTATTTCGTTCAAAAGTGTGAGTGAGTTCTGCAACTCAGCTAGCAGCACACTAGTAGTTTTGTAAGCAGTAAAATTGTTTGTAGATGTATAGTGCAGGCGGAATTTAATAGTGTAGTTACATGATAATTACACATAGTATGGTTCTTAGACCAAATATGACAATATGCGTGTAAATTCTCATTATTTATATTGAAGGTTTTCCACGGAGGGAGTTTAATCTTATTCCTGATGCTAGGCCGTGTCTATTGTTGTTTGATCTTCTACCAGACGTTGAGGTGAATTGTGCTACCCCATCTCCATTGACTGTTGTCATCAACCTGGCAGCGACATCATCAGTCGGTTAGCTGAGATCAAATAAGAGACACAACCTAACTCCCGAAACACCACAGCGAAGGCAACCAATAAAAACTGGGGCTAATATTATTTCTGTATAGGAATCAGAAAACCAAATATTTTGGTCTAACATCTTGAAGTCATCCTCCCTGACAGATTCCAAATTACTGCCACCAATAAAAACCGTTAAGTTTTTTTTTTTTTATCGCGACACTGCCAGAATTTTGGAAGTCTACCAGAATTCCTGACGCTACCAGAACGAAAGTCCTACTTCATGACAAGCTCTAAAAATTAAGAAGTGTCAGTGTATCCTTGGATACAACGCATCTCGTTTCCTGTACAATTAGTTTATCGGCTTTATACAATGCGCATAAAGCTTGTGGTGTTAACTGGTCAACGTTAATAGTATAAAGTATAAAGTGTAATTTACCAGTCGCAAGAAAATCATAATGTACTTTCAATCATCTTATGAAATTACATTTATCTAATATAAGAAACATGGACAGTAAATAAAATGTATGGCTTTAAAATATAAACACTTAAAATTAGACTTTGCATAGGAGCACTTTCTATATGATCGCAAACGTATAATAAAGAGAAAGGTAATTAGGTAAGTGATTGCATTATAGCCTATTTGTACATTTGAGTCAAAATGGAAGTTGGAACACGCTGCAAACAGATATTGCTGTTCCTTCTTCTTCTTCTTCCTTCTGTGGCGATATATCCCGCCTCCTTCAGTCCACTTACCCTATTCACGTCTCTATTTCATAGTCGCTCTCTTCCAACTACGAAAGTTGAGAACTTTCTTTGTATATCGTCAGTCTCTTCGGGGCCGTCCAACCAGTCTCCGCTCTTCCACTTCGGATTCAGTCTTCCACATTCCCAAACAGTCTTTACTCCTCCTTCTGTCACGTGAGTCCTTGTTATCTGACAAATTTTCGTACATATTGTATTCTATGAGTTCTTCAAAGAATTCGTGGTTATACAGAGACCTCCAGATTCCATTCTCATGTTTTGGACCAAATATTCTTTTGAGAATTTTTATTTCAATAGATTTATGTAACTTGCTATTTTCTGAGTTATGTCTTGTTTTTGTACCACCGAAGCAGTTTAGGGTAAGGCACGGTAGGCTACCTGTACGAGCCATTCGTGTTACAAAGAAGGCACTGTGGTCCGCACTAGCTTCAGCCGCTCATTGTTATCCCACGATCTTATCCTGGGCTGAGTCGACTTGGGGGCTGAAAAACGCACCTTGATTTTTTTATCCTCCTGGGTATCGAATCACGAGACTTCTTAATTGTTAGCCAGGTACCATAACTGCTGGTTTATTAAACCCCCATTTTCTGAGTTAAGACCCTAATTTGATATACATATATCGTTATTGGTGTTACAATACTGTAACCCCTCTTTAACTTTGACTGGTAAAAAAAATTTTTTTTTTTTTTTTCTTCTAAAGAGGGGCCACAAGATAATTAAAACTAGACCAAAGCCTAGAGAAGCCAAAAATGCGCTGGATCCAGTGAGACGGGACTTGCAATTAAAACTCACAAAATTAACAATCAATAAAATCCTTTTTTATTATTCTATCTCCTTTAAAATTGTTTCCTACAAAAAAATCAATAAATATAACATTTAGATTCTATGTTCCCCTTAAAATTATTAATTAAAAATAATTAGTTCTCTTTAGAAAATGTTACTTGAATATCATTAATAAATATAAAATTTATTTTCTATATTTTAAAAAAAAAAATTAATTGAAAATTAATTGAGATAAAATCTATATGCTCCTTAACAATGTTAATTAAAAATAATTAATTCTCTTTAAAAATATTAATTGAAAATTAATAGAGATAAAATCTACATACTCCTTATCAATGTCTTTTGAAATTAATAATTATAAATCCTTTTCTCCCTTTCAAAATTGTTATTAGAAATTAATAAATCTATATAAACCCTATGTTTTATATTTTCTTTTTAGGCCCTATATCTAACCCCCCCAAAAATACACACGAATGTACAATACATATATAACCCCCAAAAATACACACACGAATATACAATACATATACATGTTCCACAACACAGGACAATTATAACATATATCTCTTGCCACACCCTTTTCTACCCCACGAGGTACATCATTAACAATTTATGAAAATCCATATTAGGTTTTAATTTAATATGTGTATAACATATCACATGTGTGTCTGATTATATATATATATATATATATATATATATATATATATATATATGCAACACCAGTAGCCCCCAGGACTTACTAAATTCAAAATTTGGCAAAGTGCCTGATACTATTATAAAGTGCTGCCACACTGGGCACTTAGACTAGGAGAAATAAAATTTAGAATACAGTGAACACCCCAGTGATCGTAATTAATTAAAAGAATTTAAATATTGATAAATTTAGTTAAGTCTTGGAAATAGTAACGTGTCATAAAGCTTATAACCTTTTTAAAAGTAATTTTGGCCCAAAGGCCGACATGTTCCTAGGCAAGATAGTGCATAACTCAACCTGTCCCAACAGCATGTTTAACTCTGCATGAAAATGCACCTATACAGGATTAAACTGGTGACCCGACTTAACTACCAAAGAAACTTCTATCCCTATATAATCCAAACTGAATTTAAAAATGAGAAATTAATCTATAAAATGAAAACTAAATTGAACACCAGAGAAATTACAAGTTGATTGAATGAATTAGTAGCACTAATGAAACCCTTATACTGGAAATAAGAAGGAAATTACACGTCTGAATGGTGAGCAGCCACAGATGCATGTCAGCCCCTGGGCTCACAGATTATACAAACAAAATTACAAAATTTACAAAAGATTCCCCCCCCCCAGCCCACGCACAATTCTGTCCCGTTAACCGGGGACCCAGTTAAAATGTTTAAAACTTAAAGTCATTGCTGTAGAGTGACTCAATGTCCACTGGCTCTATTGAGTAACATCACACTGTGTAAAGAATATAATATGGATTGATTTCACCTTATTTTTTCCATGGGTGTGAAGTGGTGATCTTCTGGCCTACATGATAGGGTGTTTGTGGTTAGACTTCGCTATTCTCCTCCGGCAGATGAAGTTGAGAGAGAGAATCTGGATGTTAAAAGTTCAGGTTGGAGCTGGTTCCCCGTCTTCCGGGGAGGACCCGCAGATCTGTAATTGTTTAGCCTGCCATAGGTAGAAGAATGGTGCAACAATTTGTTCTTCTCTGTCGGAGTAGATATGCAAGCGAAGCTAACAGGACGACGATCAGCCAGAGACAAAATTTTTAGGTTCGCAGTTCCGCTTTCTCGCTTGCAAACAGCGGCGGGCACTAGAGTGCAGCACCTATCAAGTGCTCTAGATTATAACAGCTGCAGATTTGTTTATCTCCGCTGCAGATTGATACGTATCTCAACCGCTAAATACAGTACAGCATTTAACGTCAGCTTTGACGTTAAATACCGAACACGCGCCGAATCTATCCTAGACTCGGCACACCCCCACCCCAAAAGGGCAACATAGTTGCCCCACACTTAGACAGAGGAGCAGAACAAAAAAACTCCTCACAACTGCTACCATCCCCATGCGACCCTCTCCGCCATGCCAACCCCACGGGACCGCCCCAACACGTCACCCTCTCTGGTGACCACCACCTACTTCTACTGGTCCCACTCACATACTCGTCCGAAGACCTAACAAGGTATCCCCCACCTTGGTTGTGAGTGACCGTACTACTCCTCTCTCGTCCACCTCTCGGACCGACCAGCCACCTGCACCAACAAGGCATCTCCATCCTTGCCATATGGCTGGCCCACATCCCTACACTAGGGCGGACGGCCCCGCTTAGCCGGACAGAGAAAACCGCATAGAGGGCACGCGAACATTATCCCTTCGTTTACTCATTAAATACTGCGTAACTAGCAAGGGGAGGGTTTACTTCAGCACGGCATCGTCTAACAACCCACACTTAATCCAAAATAACATACCAGGGAAATCAACTGGGGAATGCGGCATGACCCCGACCCTACAAAAATGAAAACAACAAACAACAATCTAACACTAACATCACTACACCAATCTAGTCCCAACTCTTCCAACTAACTTCTTTTCTAACTCCTTTCTGATATTTTTCCTTTTTTTTCTAATTTTTTTTCTTTTCCTTTCTAATTTTTATTTGTTTTTTATTTTATTTTGTTTTCTAAGGGGAGGGGTAGGAAAATTGGGAAGATGAAAAGGGCAAGGATCATTGAAAGGTCAACAGCTAGGACTAAGGATAAGGTCATGGTTCCCTCCGAAAATAAGGCTGGGTGGAGAAAACCAAGGCTCGCGGAGGCAGGGGCGCAACCCTGAAGTAGACGAACACCACTGGGACTGTGGGGAACATCTACCCGCTACCCGTTAACCGCTTCTTCTCACCTTTTTATGACGAACTTTAGGTACTCGTTCCTTTTGGACACCACTCTCTGAGAAACTATCTCATGTTGAGCTGTACTGATTTGTTTCTTCTGAATTATAATCAAGGTAACTTACCTGACTACTTTTACCCCGATTTGGATTATCCTCAACATCTAACTCCTCTGATTCTACCTTCTTCTCTTCTACAATTTCCCCTTCTTCGTCCACTGGTTCTCTTTCTTCCACCTCTTCCTTTTCCTCCTCTACATAATCCAAATCACCATCACGACACTGCACATCTTCATCCTCTAGTTGCTCACCTGGTCCGCCCGAAACTTCTTTCCATTCCTCGGAATCCTCAACACCACTTACAGAAAGCGTCTGCACATCTTCACACACTACATCATTCTCATTCACACACTCCACAACGCTGCCACCCAATTTCTCCTCAACTTCTACCTCATCTACTTCTACCACACTTGCAGCCTGGACATCCCCTTGTCCATCCGCAACCTCAGAAACACTTGCAGCCTCCCTAACACTTACACTTATACTCCCCTGCTCAGCATGTGCAGACCGCTCTTCTGCCTCTTCCTTCGATTCCTCTTCTTCACCACTCTCAGCAACTACAACTTCCTCAACATTTCCCAACCTGGAATCCAGCTGTCCAGGTCCATGTGCAATGTCTAAATTAAATTCTACTGACGATGGGAAAGCTCCACCATCAAGTGACTTCTCATCTCCCGGCGTAGGCGATGATGATGTTACCGGATCTGGATCCGTCATGAACCGAGATGGAGATACCGGAACAAATTCTGCGGCATCTGGATTCAACCATGACGTCCTCTCTGAGTCCTGTAATTCAGTATCAACAGACGTGTTCTTGTCGTCTTGTATTGATCCACAGAAGTTACTTCGCTTTTCTTCTTTCTCCTCACCTTCTTCATCCACAACTCTATTAGGCACTGGTAATTCCTCTGGAAGCTTTAAAGTTTCTTTTTTCTCCGAATAGGAATAACGCCTTGCTACAGGCTCCCTACTTGCCGATGTTGGTTTACTAATATAACTTCTTCTTTCCCTGTTAATTTCATACTTATGTCTTTTCTCTGCTGTAACCGTCGCTACCGTCTTCGCACTTGTCACCCCCTTGTAGCCTCCATTACTTCCGGAATATTCAGTTTTTCTGACAGTCTCTTGTGTTCTTTTCCAACCGCCATGTTTGTCCTTTTTAGCTCTTCCTAACGAACCACTGGAGTATTGGACATCCGTAGCAGCTCTTCCCCGGGACTCGTCCCCTGCCTGGACAGTCTTAGAAACCACACACAACCGGTACAGATAAGCAAAACAACGTGGACGTTCTGCGAATATCAAACGAGATCTCTCTTGGGGATTCAGTCCTTCCAGAATTGCTTGTATTACTTCCGTCTCGGGCAACCCTAATCTTAATACCCGGGCAGCTTTCCGTATGTCCTGCACGAAGTCCCCCAACGCCTCTCCGTTGGCCTGTAGGCGATAGAATGAATCTAACTTAAGCTGGGAACGTCGTCGATGGGGTATGAAGAAATCCAACACTTCCCCATGAAAAGCGTCGACACTGCCGCCCCGACGCAGAGTGTTGGTGACCAACCCTGCCAATGAACCCTGGCAATACGGGTATATAAGGGACAAGACCTCCCCATCGGACACACCCGGGAAATCTGCCAACTGCAGGACAAGATCCAAGAGGACCAGCAACCCGTCCTCGTCTATTCCATCTACCACCGAAAGTTTCTGGAGAACCCCTGAAAGGGGGTGGGGCAATTTCTGAAAGCATACCGCCGCCAGAACTTCACAATTCACAACACACAATCAACAAAACATAATCCCCGCAAAACACCTAACACCCTACAAAATAATGACAATAAAAACACAGGAATCAGAAAAAACTCGAGTACTAAACTCTTCCTTCGAGCAGACTGCGGGTCCCCCTACCGTTGCGAGGACCCAGCCCACTTACCTGAACTGCTCTCTCAACAACACCAAACATTAAGGAACGCGACACACACACTAACACACAACATGACAAAATCACCGACCAACGACAAATTCTCAAAAACATTTGTAATGACTTCGGCTCCCATATCTCGGAGGAGACCGACTGCCGATCGGGCCATACCGCATAAATGAAACACCTCCCCTATTATGGGCAAGGTAATATGCAAACCATATCTCCACCTAGGCACAGATCTGCGATAATTCGCGTTTCCAAAGGAATGTCCCCCTTTAAAATTTCACACCACGTGGCAACCTACTGTTCAACTATCCAACAGGCGGGCAAGTACATAGACATATTATACACAAAACTTTAAACCTAACAAAACATAGTCACTTTTAGATATAGGGCCTTTTAGAGATTCTTCTAAGTCCTATTCGAACCCCAAAATGTTTCCTGAGTTTGCAAGCCCCGTCACACCCAAAGGACCCAAGTGTTGACCCTAATCTCAACCACGCTCTGCTACCAAATGTAACCCCTCTTTAACTTTGACTGGTAAAAAAAAATTTTTATTATTTTTTTCTAAAGAGGGGCCACAAGATAATTAAAACTAGACCCAAGCCTAGAGAAGCCAAAAATGCGCTGGATCCAGTGAGACGGGACTTGCAATTAAAACTCACAAAATTAACAATCAATAAAATCCTTTTTTATTATTCTATCTCCTTTAAAATTGTTTCCTACAAAAAAATCAATATATATAACATTTAGATTCTATGTTCCCCTTAAAATTATTAATTAAAAATTATTAGTTCTCTTTAGAAAATGTTACTTGAATATCATTAATAAATATAAAATTTATTTTCTATATTTTCTAAAAAAAAAATTAATTGAAAATTAATTGAGATAAAATCTATATGCTCCTTAACAATGTTAATTAAAAATAATTAATTCTCTTTAAAAATATTAATTGAAAATTAATAGAGATAAAATCTACATACTCCTTATCAATGTCTTTTGAAATTAATAATTATAAATCCTTTTCTCCCTTTCAAAATTGTTATTAGAAATTAATAAATCTATATAAACCCTATGTTTTATATTTTCTTTTTAGGCCCTATATCTAACCCCCCCCAAAATACACACGAATGTACAATACATATATAACCCCCAAAAATACACACACGAATATACAATACATATACATGTTCCACAACACAGGACAATTATAACATATATCTCTTGCCACACCCTTTTCTACCCCATGAGGTACATCATTAACAATTTATGAAAATCCATATTAGGTTTTAATTTAATATGTGTATAACATATCACATGTGTGTCTGATTATATATATATATATATATATATATATATATATATATATGCAACACCAGTAGCCCCCAGGACTTACTAAATTCAAAATTTGGCAAAGTGCCTGATACTATTATAAAGTGCTGCCACACTGGGCACTTAGACTAGGAGAAATAAAATTTAGAATACAGTGAACACCCCAGTGATCGTAATTAATTAAAAGAATTTAAATATTGATAAATTTAGTTAAGTCTTGGAAATAGTAACGTGTCATAAAGCTTATAACCTTTTTAAAAGTAATTTTGGCCCAAAGGCCGACATGTTCCTAGGCAAGATAGTGCATAACTCAACCTGTCCCAACAGCATGTTTAACTCTGCATGAAAATGCACCTATACAGGATTAAACTGGTGACCCGACTTAACTACCAAAGAAACTTCTATCCCTATATAATCCAAACTGAATTTAAAAATGAGAAATTAATCTATAAAATGAAAACTAAATTGAACACCAGAGAAATTACAAGTTGATTGAATGAATTAGTAGCACTAATGAAACCCTTATACTGGAAATAAGAAGGAAATTACACGTCTGAATGGTGAGCAGCCACAGATGCATGTCAGCCCCTGGGCTCACAGATTATACAAACAAAATTACAAAATTTACAAAAGATTCCCCCCCCAGCCCACGCACTATTCTGTCCCGTTAACCGGGGACCCAGTTAAAATGTTTAAAACTTAAAGTCATTGCTGTAGAGTGACTCAATGTCCACTGGCTCTATTGAGTAACATCACACTGTGTAAAGAATATAATATGGATTGATTTCACCTTATTTTTTCCATGGGTGTGAAGTGGTGATCTTCTGGCCTACATGATAGGGTGTTTGTGGTTAGACTTCGCTATTCTCCTCCGGCAGATGAAGTTGAGAGAGAGAATCTGGATGTTAAAAGTTCAGGTTGGAGCTGGTTCCCCGTCTTCCGCGGAGGACCCGCAGATCTGTAATTGTTTAGCCTGCCATAGGTAGAAGAATGGTGCAACAATTTGTTCTTCTCTGTCGGAGTAGATATGCAAGCGAAGCTAACAGGACGACGATCAGCCAGAGACAAAATTTTTAGGTTCGCAGTTCCGCTTTCTCGCTTGCAAACAGCGGCGGGCACTAGAGTGCAGCACCTATCAAGTGCTCTAGATTATAACAGCTGCAGATTTGTTTATCTCCGCTGCAGATTGATACGTATCTCAACCGCTAAATACAGTACAGCATTTAACGTCAGCTTTGACGTTAAATACCGAACACGCGCCGAATCTATCCTAGACTCGGCACAATACTTTATAGATTCTGGAGAAAATGTATTGTAAGTACAAAACCTGATTCACACAAATGAGTCAACAAAAGATAACTAAGCCACCGTTATAAATGTTACAAAATTATTTCGTGGTAAATCACGATTCGCTACCATGATGTGAAAAGATGGGATATCTCGAATTATTTTAAAGTATAACATACAGCTACAATACGTAAGACTTATATCTAATTGTTTTCTCTAAACATCCCTGTATTAAGTACTCATACTGGAAATCGAAACAGTGACAATCTAATGAGTTAGCGAAATTATTAGAATCGGTTGACCCTGTAGTCCCACATGCATATCCCTCCGCTTGCTGTACGGAGAGTCAGAACTTATAAATACATTGAGTTCTGGAATTTCGAAATTGTATTGTACCATAATTTGCGGCTAATAAGTAGTATATTTGTTGCGAAAGACGTTTTTTGTCGCTCTCATGTTAAAAAAAGATGGTTGAGGGCATAATCTCCAACCAAGAAAGTATCCCGATTGTAAATGTTAAGAAAAAAAATAAGGAGATGTTAAGTTAATCAATACTGTGCAGTGGTGCGCTATCTATCTCAGGAATTTTTCACGCATTGCCTAGATGTATTCATGGTCAATGGCAATTTTTGAATGTGAATAGGAGATGGAATTAACAAACATGGAATAGTGGACAAAGAACTAAGGGAGTTTTATTTTAGTTTTAGTGATTATTATAAGTTGTTACGAAGGCCACTTGCTTACGTCTAAGTCTTCTGTATACCTGAAACTTGCTACGGAGACTAGTTGTTTACCACTAAGTCTTCTGAACACCTGAAACTTTTCCGTTTATGTCACTTGATGAAAATACTGGAAAATATATTTTAAATCATATGGACACGCAAACTGATTAGCTTTACGTAAGTCGTGTTGTCTCAATTAAGACGTAAATGTAGGCAGTTAATACTTATTAAGTATTGAAGCAAGCTTTTACCTTCTTACCGACATAGTACGATACGCCTTTTGCCCGTCACATGGTGTTAAAGGTATACGGTATCACTAATATATATATACGATTGAATGTTAAACTGGATACATTTTGTGTTCGTAAAGATTAAATATTCATATAATTACGATTGTTACTGTCCCGTCACTGGGTAACGTGATTAAAATTAAATCGTCGAATTAAACGTTCGGTATCTCGTGTCGCATAATTATGCCAGTACGAATAGAATTTCGCTCCATTATTTAACACTCAGGTTTTTAGAGTTTAATTAATTATGAGATTGCCACTGTTAAAATACAGGTACTTCTCCACATGGGCGCGCGCGCACACAGATACACACACACGTGCGCGTTCGTGGAACTGGCAATGGAAGAACGATCCGACAGGAAAAGTTACTAATCTCCTGGTGAAAAATTTAATTAACTCCGGAAACCGATAGAGAATAAAATTTTAAGCAAAAAGGAAGTTTACACTTTTTCGAAAAAATGCGTTGTTTGCGAGTTACAAGGGTTCAATGTTTTGCCCAAAAACGCGATCTTTAACATTAATCTCCAAATAACTAAAAAGCGACACCATTTTGCAGAGGATTTGTAAATCAAAATTAAAGCTTATTAACAGACGAACAATTTCTACTTTGTTTGGTTTCATTATGTCAAATTGTTCTCGAGATACAGCCAAAACAAGATGGCGATTTACCGTCTTTGATCAAATCACGTGCTTAAAACCATTACCCCCCGTATAGACAAGGCTTGAAGATCTCGTCGATAATGTTAAAACTCGGCAAAGTTTTAGTGCCGATTGTAACTTAGTGTTACAATTAGTCAAACTTAGCCAATTACATTTAGTATGATTGTAACTAAATTAGAATCAGATGAAAGCCCTATTAATTTCCTAAAACTTGATGGGTCAATCACGTGTCTAGCTTAAAGCATAACGAAGTTATGTAGAAAAATATAATTATTTCTGCAAATTTTTTCAAATTTTTTTGAAATTAAAAAAGGGACGTCCGCCATTTTGTCAAATATGCATTCTAAGCCGAGATACTGTAGTTTTCGGTTGTATATTATATTACCAATGTACTCAAATTTTTTGAAGCATATATGTGTTGCTGTACAGTAACGTGTAACGTTTTGAGAAAATTCAGGTTTTTGGATTTTTGCCAAAATTCGCCTTTTTTATCAAATATCTCAGTAACGATTCGTTTTATAAAAAAATTGATATGGGCAAAAATTAAGCTTATAAGAAACAAAAATTTTGAATTTTGTTTCATTCCTTTACGACTAAAACTCCATGAATTACAGCAGTTTAAAGGTGTATTTTGCCGACATCGTGTAAAAAAGGTTTTGATTTCTGGGCAAAATATCTAGTGTACAGTAGGTTTTTCAACTATAGTGCATACAATAAACGTTGTAGCTCTTTGAATGTCCTATAAAATCGATATTATTTGACATTTTTTTCTTAAAAATTGACCGAGTTAAGATCAAAAATGTAAACGCGCTCCAACAGTTAGATTTTGTTATCGTACGTTATATGTTTTCGGGTGCGGTCCTGAGAGCCTATTAATTTATACTAAACTAAATTTTGTTCAAATTGACAATACAATTCAGTATTATTATTATTTGTTTAACTTCTATTGTAAACAAAAGAATATCTGTTCCAATTTGTCACTGTCTGTACTGCTGGTTCGTTATATCAGTTGAATATTTAATTTAATAAAATAGTAGCCTATAATGTTTATGGTTCGATTTTCCTTTGATTACATTTTATAAGCATGGATGAAATATGTATTTTTTTTAAATAAATTTTGAATCATGACCACTAAAAACACGGACCCTCTAGTGGATACCAGAAGAGGCCTGATGCGCTACCTGATGCTCACTGCTTACAGCTGACACGTGTTTTTAGAGCATCAGCTGAGCGTCGGAGTTGTTTGTTATTGTGCAAGGGGTGTAATATTTCGTTAAATATTATTAATGTTATGATGTTTAAATAATTGTACTGAAAATCATTGCGATTGTGGAAAGAAAATTTATAATTATATAAACTTCGTGTAGTATGTGTATGTGACTCTGTGGCACAGTGTACAAACACAATCAGTAGCAATAGTTTTCAAGCCGGTTTATATCATTTGAATTACAGTAAAACAACAGTTTCTGGAACACAGTATTGAATATTTTTAAGCACGTCAAGTTTTAACATTGAAAATGTTTATAAGGACGTGTCGCACATTTGAAAACGACCGCTGGTGCGTGATCGAAAATGGGAACCTGTGAGTTTCCATAGAAACTACTTCTTTGTTGTCAATAAAGTAGTACACATATAAAACTTCGCTTATGAATGCGACTACATTTATATTATAATCTGTACATTGGTAAATGAAGAATGAATTCATTGATTGGTGAATGAAGAATGAATTCATTGATTGGTGAATGAACATAAATATATATATTTTTTAGATTTATTGAAGGATTTTCAATGCCCTTCTCTGTGCATTATATTTGTGCAATGCCTGTATTTTTAGATAAAATTATGATATAAAATGATGCAGTAATTTTATTTGAATACATATTATTATTATTTTCTAACCTTTGTAACATCGTATTTTCATCATTTAATTAAAATCTGTATGAATAAGTACATCTGATTATAAGGCATTTAAATTCTATTTATTCACATGTTAGGTAGCCTATTTTAAGCTAATCGCAGTGTTATATAAATTATATATACTTTATTTCCAGAGTACCTGTGTTATTTACTGCCTATAGTGAGACTACAAGCTTTTAGTTTTTATTTGAGAATTGAATAATTAATTATAAAAGGTGTTAATATTAAGGTATTATCATTTTTTTTGTGTAATATATGATTGTTTTCATTATTAAACAGTTGCTTCATCACTTTTTAATCAACAATGGATGAACCTCAAGGCAGTTCAAGCCCAGACATCCTTTTCTCTTTTTGTTATTTACATTTTTCAAAATTATTCATTTCATTCGCTCTTTCGAACTTTGATTTCCAACTTCTATTTTTTTTATATGTTTCAGAGCTTTTGAGTCCAACTCACGCGTCGGTTGTATCCCTTGACGTCAAAATCGTAATCAGCACCCCCCAAAACCTGTAGGTACCCAATTTCAGGACTTCAAAGTACATCCTAGCGTTGTTTCATGTTTTCAACCCTTTCAAGTCCAACCCTTGCGTAGGATGTATCCCTTGACGTCAAAATCGTAATCAGCACCCCCAAAAACCTATAGGTACTCACTTACGAGGCTTTGACCAGCATTCTCGCGAAGTTTAATACTTACACTTACACCCCTGATTATAGTCTGCTTCAACCCTTTAAAAACTGCCCTTTGCATCGAATATAATTTTGGACGTCAGAATAGTAATCAGCACCCCTAAAAACCTATAAGTACCTAATTTAAGGGCTTAAAAATGCATCCTCGCGTCGTTTCATATTTTCAACCCTTTAGGGGTAGTTTTCAACCCTTCAGAGGTAAAAGTGGTCAAAATTTTCCCTTAACTTTGTTTTAGAACCTTTTAGGAAGCGATAGAAAAAGGAATCAAAAAATTACATGGAGACTGACTTAAAATCAGCAGATAGGCCCTTTGTCATGCCTCACGTAATAGACTAGAATACGCTTTCAGAAAAATAGAATAGGGATCCACATTACCCGCACTTCCTCTACATGTGTAACCTACAATAGAATTTTATAGAAGGAAGTCAAATGAGTTGATGGAAACATGACGTTTACAGGGTATGGAAGAGGTAATTTGGAAATCGAATATTGAGGAAATGAAAACAAAGGAGATCTAGACACACCTGGGATCGAGTAACAGCAAGAATTTTAGAAAAAATGGACAACATGGGTGAAACGAAGACTAACGTAGCTCCCAGAAAGTCGATTTCGAGCCAGCATCATGAAATGTCGGTGAAATTTATAGTCTCCAGGTCGACTCGGACTGTATATGTGAGTATATGGGATAGCATCTAGGGGTAAGAGTGAAAATACATGTGTTCTGTAGCTTAGCCAGAATTTTTCCATGTGGAATTATTAACCAAGATTTTTCTTTGGGGAAGGAGGTAATAGATCAGAGTTTTACCAACGTGGGGGTTACTGATAGTAAACGAGGGAAAAGTTGCTGATGGTAGTCGGACATTCACTACTTATAGCTCACTGTGTATGGTATACCGCATCCCAGTGATATTACAGGCCTGTCTGTAGATTACAGTAGGTGTATATGTACCCTATGAAGATTATAACACCCCAGGACTTCCGTTGGTTACACTCACGTCACTGCTGCAACCGACTACTGCAGTTGCTTCTCTTATGTAGCTGAAACGCAGTGTGAAATAAATAAATAAATATATCGTATAGTATATACCAACATAATATTTTTCATTTTATAAGGCTACAGTGTATTCAACGATACTAAAACATAAACTTTCAAAAACAAAAATAGATTATAGAGTGTAACATAAAACAGTAGGCGAGTTTACATAAACATGCGATTAGAATCATTACACTTGATAAGATTAAATAAATATTACGGGTGTGTGCTCCGAGCAAAACGTGTGTTGATTTACAGATAATTTCTTTAAATAAAATGTATAGTTGTATCCTAAAATAGATCAAAAAATGCATCAAAACTTTTAACATTTTTAAGCGAATTCAATATCGATTGCATTGTATATGTTACCGGCAAAGTATGTAATTCAGGCATTTTATAGAATACCTAGGCATTTCATACAATGCCTGGAGGTTTTAACAATGAAAATGTTTATAAGGACGTGTCGCACATTTGCCCGTGATCGCTGATGCGTGATCGAAAATGGGAACCGGTGAGTTTCCATAGAAACTACTTCTTTGTTATCAATAACGTAGTGCACATATAAAACTTCGCTTATGAATGCGACTACATTTAACTTATAATCTGTACATTGGTAAATGAAGAATGAATGCATTGATTGGTGAATGAAGAATGAATTCATTGATTGGTGAATGAACATAAATATATATTGTAATGGTACATATCTTCACCTAACAATAATGAAGAAACATGACAAAATAAGTTATTTAAAATAATTAACACTAGAATAAAAAAGGATGAATCAGAGATTCAAGAATGGGTGATTCATAAATAATAACACGATCAAACATATTAAGGTAATCAGAAAAGTAACCTCTAATAATAAAAAAGTAACAAACAACGAACCAAAATGTTAAATACCATGATACATGGCGATTTAACCACAATGACCCAATAGATGGTAAGTGAGAGAGTAGAACCAGCCCCAAAAAACCAAGAATACAAAATAAATTATGACAATTGCAAGTGATAACTAGAACTAGCCACCACACTAACACAAGAGTGTATAAATAATAAGAATAATGATGAATAAATAATTAGCATGGAAGTGTGAAGATATAATCAGCCACAACACCAAGGAAGTGATATATAAAATATGGGAAAGTGAAATAAACACAGTGAAGGAGTACAAAACCAGTAATAAACCAATAAAAAAGACTAATCAATGAAAATTGTATATGATAACAATGATTATAAAAACAGACAAGCAGTCTAAAAATTAGAAGTATTAATTGTTAAGGACTTAAGATGTAGGAGGGTACACTAACCCAAACAAATAGAGTAAACTAGGACAAATCACACTAGCACAACACAAACATATCAATTGTATAATCAAACCAGATAGAGTGAGAGATAGTAAGTTATAATGATGATGAACATTTTAAAAATAAAAATGAGAAAGAGAATTTTAAGTAAGCAATACACGAGTTTTTGCCCACCAGTAACTCTTAATCCATAATGAGTGCAAGGTGTTATTATTAATATCCCCAAAGTGAAAATAAACCCCTTTAATAGTGATAAACACTGATAAGACAGTGATAAAAGTTTATAAGTGCACAAAGTGAGTGAGAGCTAATAATGGCTACACAGGAAGGACTGTGATAGTTAAAAGCCAATATAAGTGGACACCCAATATGTAACAAAATAAACTAAAAATAGTAGGATTAAGTTATCAGTAGTAATAACTAATTATCATGTTTTAAATTTTTATCACTTAAGATTATCAGTGATAACTCATATTATTACATGAGAGTAAGAAAAATAGACTATTAGAGTGTCAATACACCGTATAGAGAATGTCTGAAATACTGAAAGATAAAAACAAATGTTAGTAACCCAAAATGTATAAGGGAAAGACAATTAATAATCATTATAAGATTTTAGTAAAAAGATAATAAAATAGTATTAGATTATCTAGTTAATGACATAGTGCCAAGTAAGTTTAGTGATAAGGAAATATAATTTTGTTCAAAGATTTAATTAATGTTTATATGTTTGTTTGTTAATACTATGCAATAATTATTACTCACTAAAGAGTATGAGTAGGTAATGAAAATGAACATTTTGAGTAATGAAAAGTAAATAAGTATGTTTTAATAAATAGAATTATGTCTCAAATAATTATGTTATAATGAATAGAATTATATCTATGGGAATTGTTAAACCATAAGATTCAATGTTATATGTTATGTAATAAATAATGAGAAATAAGACTTAAAAACAAATAAAAACAAAACAAGAAACAAGATAAATACAGACAAACACAATAACACTAAAAGGCAATTATGACAATAGACAAGCTAGAATATGAAACCAATAAAATCACACATAATTACAGAACAGACTTAAACCCATTGAACAAATAACCAAAATCATGTATTAAAACCAATCAGGACCCATACAGGGGGAAAATAAAATGTAACCTATGTAATTAAAGAAAAATAGCCAATTGCGGTTTAAGCCTAGGCAAATTCCCAACTGTCAAACTACAAAAAAAACTTCAATTTTGAGAATTAAACAATGACATTAGTAAGACTAGGCCATATAAACAATAAAAGACAATTAGACAATCATGTTAAGACAGGATTATAATAGTAATCATGTAAATTAAGAAAACAGGGTAATTAAACAAAATCAACAAAACTGTCAAAATGTTGATACCTAAGTAAACACAATAGTATTGGATGTCAAATTAATCCTTGAACCAAAATATGAACAGTGGTAATGATATTTAATACTAAAAAGGGAATACTGAAGATTAATTACATTCAGAAGATCTGTAACCATTTTAAATAAAAATTCAAATATCCTAACAATGGTCTTAAGCCAATTTTAGCCAATCAGAAATTTTGAGTTACCATGACAACAACCGAATATTGACTAATTTCAGTTAAGAACAAAAGAATCTGTAGTGACGCTTAACTAGACAGACGCCACGCTGTGAAGGACCCAAATTTTTGACTTAAAACAGTATAAGTGCCCACAATTTTATGAAGAAGGACCATTCCAACCGAGGAGAGGACGTTCCAACCAACCTAGACCAAGGACCAGCTCAAAATTAATCCAGATGACTATAATGTATGGAATTTAACAAGAAGAAGACGCCGGACATCCATGAAGCCCAAGATTGAAGAAAGAAGACTCGACATCAACCAATTAACCTACGTTGACTACTGACAATACACCTCCTATCTACCAACGTTAAGTATTGCTGAATTATTGATTTCTAAAAAAAACAAAATTCTCTGTCAAATTTTTAACTAAACCGTGAAACTCTCACTATCACTATAAGTATTAATTTTCAAGGATTGATAAATAATAAGTAACTTGTAAACACTGAATAACTATGATAACCTATGTACTACACCAACGACACTGTCACACATTTTACACAACCACATTGAATTTACAGTAAACCTTGTTAGATTTTAATGCTCACGAACATTAAGCGATATATTATAATTTGTTATCTTGTTATAAAAACTTCTGTGTCGTACTTAAAAGGACTCTATAGGCAGATTTATTTTGTAAATAATAACCAACGCTGTCTTGCATCTAACAGAAACCTTGTACTGCCAACCCAGCAATCCGCTGAGTGAACGACTATATTTTGCCGAGGCTGAAATTATTATATCAATTACTATTTTGTATAAAGCGTTAACAAGAATTAACAAGTCAGAGCCTAATAAAAATGTGTGTACCGATAACAACTGTCCAGTATTTATTTATAGAGAAATATTGTGTATGTTTTGTTTAATAGCAGTGAGTCAACATAACCAACATTATTCAAGTTGGTGACACGTTTCCCCCACTCAAACGAGAATCGGTTTCATGCCAGTCGGCGAACGATTCAAATTTACACTAGTGCACTGTCAAACCATACAGGAAAAAACTTTTAATCGTTTTCTCGTAAAACAATTTGGCGCCTATCGAGAGTTACAAAAGAGTGAGAAGGGACAGGTAAGGCCCACAGGCTACCAGACGCTTTTCATAACAACGAGTGAACCACTAAATACGTTCGCTAAACACAGTATTAAAACTTACAATTCTAAAGACTGAAAATTAATAGACGACAAGTAACTTTACAATATATTTTTTAGATTTATTGAAGCATTTTCAATGCCCTTCTTTGTGCATTGCATTTGTGCAATGCCTGTAAATTTTTGGCAAAGTATAGAATACTTTTCAAATGTTTTTTATACTTTTCCCAGGTATTCTGTACATTGCCTAGGCATTCTATATAATGCCAGTGATTCTTTAGGCGAAGTGTAAAATAAGCTTACTACGTTCAAAATGAAAACATTTTATTCCAAAATCACACTCAGTTGTTTGATTTTACACAAAGGAGGACTTTGTATGACATTTCGAGATTATCTATTCTCTACTTAATTATGTTCAGATACTATTTATTAAAATTATACTGTTTAAGAACTTTTTTAACCAATGAGGTTAAAAAATGCATTAGATATTATTGGTGTTTATTAATTCTAAATATGAAATATACCTACTCTACTTATTACAACAAGACAGAGAGCTATGACATTTTGAAGTGCACTTTCTTTCATTTTTTACACAATTACATTTTTTTGACATTTAGTCTTGCACGCACATTTTACGAACTCTTGACCGGATCCTGATGATTGGGCAGTAGCAGCAGAACGAAGTGCAGTTTCTTGTTCAGGAACATCTTCAACCCCCATCTTCAAGTGGTCTTCGGCATACAGTGAACTGCGATCTTGTGTGCAGCTGCTTTAACAATCCGTTAGTGGTTCCCAGTTTGTAAAATCCATCATCTGTCACACTCACGGCGATTGCTAGGATGTTTCGAAGATCTCCCCGCCCCTTGTCTACTTCAGGAATTGGAACACGAACAGAGGCGCCCACAGGACCTGGAGGAAATTTTTTGGCAGAATCAGGTTTCATCTTCTTTGCCTGAAGTTATAGAAATGATTTTGACCTTTTTCATTCTTCATTTGCAATTTTTTACTTTGAAGCAGAGAGTACACAGCTACTTGCCATCGTCACAATTATCTCCACTATTGCCACTAGTGTTCAAAAATGTCCACACGTACTATGCATATCTCTGCAGCACTTTACACACTTTTCAGAACATGATACCATAGAGCACACATTGTCTTCTATACATTACCTAGAAGACGTTAGGCATTCTATCGCCTAGCCAATGTATGCCTAGCCAAGTGTCTTATTTCATACTTTGCCGGCTGGATTCAGGCATTGTATGAAATTCCTAAGCATAGGTATGAAATTCTATATTTTGCACTTTGCCGGTTATATATATATATATATATATATATATATATATATATATAATCATGATACATATTTTGTGCGCGCGTGTGTGTGTGGTGTTAATACGCAGTATAGAAATATGTAAATCCCACTTTTTGGAGTTATGCTTCGTTTAATTTGGCAAATTCATGAGGTAAAATGTATTTACCTTTAATGGTGTCTTGTTTAATAAAATAAATAAATAAATAAGTTAAATAAAAATTATATAACAATTGCTATAATGTTCAATAACCACCTTTGGTATATGTATCGTCATAGTTTCATATCTGCTAGGGACTGAGGTCATAAGTCACATAAATTTAAAACAGAATAAGACTTGTAATTACTGTGAAGCCACAACGAGTGTATATTGTGTGTTTGTTTCGACGAAAGATAGAGGTGTTACTTGTAGAGTTTCTTGTTAGCCGTAAGCACGGGACTTGTTGGTAACGCTCGATAGGGTATTGTACCTTGAGCACGAGCAGGAAAGGAAACGTGATCGCAGGAAGCGGACAATTAAAGTAAGAAGAAGAAAGTGTAATGAACCGGAAAATCGCCTTTTCTTGTCGAAGTGAACGAATGAATAATTGCAGACATCGTTACATTTCGTATTCAGCTGTATTTATTGTTGTCAAGTGATCGAAAAAGTAATAATTACTCCTTTAAAATTAAAACCTCATTCTGTTGGTCGTAGACATCCATAAATTTAACAATAACTGGGGGAATGAATAGCCTATGTTATTTAACCAACATTTAGGTCTATTCTATACTTTTCAATTCAATCACATTTCAAACGTTGTAATTCCTTGTCAACAAACTGGGCGGGTTAAGTAAACCTTGATCAATACACTTTGTCAACAATATGTTTAATATGTTTGTTAACAATCACAATCATACACATAGATTTATGCATACATAAATGCTCCTGTGATATAGTCTATTGAAGTGGGAACCAGTGCAGTTCTGTCTATCCTTTTGGGTCAGAGGAAACACGTTTCCTCTTGAGTCTTTTCGTGTTGTCGATAGTGATGCGGTTTGGTGCTGGTTTACTGGCATGAATCTGTAGTCTGCCAAATCTTTTGCTCTCTAAACCTTCATTCTTCTTCTATTCTATATGCAAAGATTGTTGTGATGTGTTCTACGGGGCTCTGCTATTTTTCTCAACAATTTTGATCGGAAACCCTGAATCATGTTGATTTTCACTTACATGAGTACTATAAAAATCCATATTGGGTAAATTATCACTTTGTACAGTAAGATATTATTTTCCAATGATCTCTTGACTTTTTCTTAAGTTACCAGTACATTTTTTAGTGTATTCCAAAAAACTATATCGGAAGTATATTTTCGTTTTTTAACTACACGATAGTATAGATACATCTCCCAGTGAAGAAGAAGTGTACCGATTGTAAATGATTGTATTGCTGAATGTAAAGTGAAACGTACATAATGGTTTAATACATGAGGTTAGGTAAGAATGGAGGTTAGGTTTTACAGTTTATTGTTTAAAGAGAACAAAATTCATAGTTTGGCAACATAATGTTTAATAAGTAATTATTAGTAAGCACCCTGAGCTGCAGAATTCGGTCACTATTTTGAAAGAAGTAGATAAATTATGTTATTAGACTATATTAGTAGACTATTTATATATAGGCTAGATAATTCTCGATATTACAGATTTTTCAGTTATCAGAAAAATTATTCTAATTTTTTTAGTAAAAACAATTTGTAGATCATATAATCATATAATAACATTAAAATTCCAAATATTCGGATTTGTATTAAAACTCCACTTAGTCTGACAACCGGATGAGTTTTTACAATATTTTAAAACCTTTGGTCCCTTTTTTTGGGCCCTGGCGTCCTAAAATTTTGAATTTCTAAAACTTGATACTAAATTCAGATTGTGGTTAAAATTGTCTTAAAATTGATGTCTCACATGGAGTTTTGAAATTTTTTCACTATTTCACCCACACAATTTTACCTCTCGCCCTTCTTTTTAGGGGGAAGCAGTCTCAAAAACAATAAGGTTCTATGGGGTAAAAGTATGGACATGCGGCCAAGTTTTATGAAAATAGGTTCATGCGTTCAAAAGTTATCGTGAGACAAATGCCAAACGATCGAATTAAAACTGAGAACTCGCTTCGCTCGATCAACAATGTTTATAACAGAATAACATTTAATGACAATCTCAACACCCAACTGAAAGCAAACAGAACTAAGCATTGTTATGACATGTTAACGTTTTCTTTTTCTTCGTTCATAAACATGCTGAACCTACACTTAAAATGTAGTTCATAATGGATGGGTTCAACATGTTCAACATGGGTCAAATAGTTCAAAATGTTTATTTTATGGGTATGAAATTGTATTTAAACCTAGCCTTGTGCTCTAAAACATTACAATTTTATGCAAATGCGGGTCGGTTAAACAGAAGACATATTTTGTATTTCGTTTTAATGATGTAGAATCTGGCATAATGTTTGTTCTTGGATATTAAAATATTTGTCCTTGTGATAATTGCAATAAAAATAAACTAATTTTATCACATTTAAAGGCTAACTCATATTTAAAGACATTAACATAAAGAAAATACTGGGCTAACTTATTTCGAAATAAGAATGTACTAAATTAGTACAAGCTTGTTATTCCATATTAAAATTTAATGAAAAATAAACCCCACCAAATGTGTTTTCACTAGATAGTTCTAGGTTAGTAGTAGACAGTAAATAAATTTAATTACTGAATTAAAGAACTCAGTTACTCATAAAAAAAAGAATAGGAAATTAATTATCTTCACACTAACCGTCACACCTTCAATATTAAAATATTTAATTAAACGAAATTTGTTAAGGTAAACAAAAGTGTTTAGTAGAAAGATTATGTACAATCAAAGGAGGGGTGGGGATGATAGCGGCCTTCTGAAGCAAGTAAGGGTGCACTACATCAGTAGTACTTTCCTCGGGCAGAGCACATTAACTTCTGTTTCCATTTTACCGTGTTCTTGGCAATTTTCTCGTATACTCAAACATCCTTTAAATAATTATCGACCACATTCTCTTATAAAACATCCTACCCAATTTCTTTTCTGCTCCGGATTGTCGAAAATAGTCTTCTCCATTTCAACTTCTGAATCTATCGAACAGCTTAACAGTCAGTTATAATCTCTCTTCTACAACCTATATATAAAATGTCTTAACTGAGTGCTGTCTCTGCTAGCTTTCATGTCTCAGACCTACACGACAACACATCCAACAAAAATTAATAACAACCAAAAAATGTTTAAACCATTATATAACTTGGGCATTTGAAAAAATAAAGTCATTTTTCTTTTTTGGATTCTTTTTCCTGGTTACTTGCCACGACTATATAATTATTTAAATATATTCATCACCTGTATTTATCACTTTGTTTTATAATGTGTTTGTTTTAATTCAGTACTTCTTTCTTACCACAAAATGATGAAATTTAATTTCTCTTTCCCAATAGTAATTTCTTTACCTTACACGAATAATTTATGTCTTAACATTTGTAGTTGAAACTGTTTGAGCCAGTATAGAAACATCAATTTCTATGTACACTATAATAAGACACTATTCATAGACTGTAAGCATAACACTATTTTCCTTAGATGTTGTTTTAAAGTACCTCATATTTATGTGCGTTTGTATACCTTATTAGATGCGTTTGTATTCATACCTTACATCTTTCAGTGTACGTACAAACATTTACAAGCTGACTGCTTCTCTGTGTGTGTGTGTGTGTGTGTGTGTGTGTGTGTACAAACAATTCTATTACACACAATTTATTGTAATCGTGAAAAGTGATACCTTTTAGCTAGCACTCACAACACGAAAATAATAAGGTAAAAAATGATTAACTAATGTGTAAAAAATATGTATTCATTAATATAATTTCATAAAACTGTAATAATCTACAAGTAATGATAGTAAAAAGTAATTAAAACATAGGCAGGTTATAATAGAGTACGTTAATTGACTACGAATGAAAAGAAAGTAAATGAGGTCAAGAATGGCCCCTATATTCAGGTTACTAAAATATCGATAAAATTAACATAGTTTTGCAGAATTACAATTTACATTTAGTTAGAAGTATCATGACTTACGACTCGGAAGTTTGGACTACCAATAAACACACAAGAATAAAATTAATGACAGCAGAGATGGACTTTTGGAGACGTTCGGCAAGAGTATCCAGACGTGTGAAAATTAGAAACGAAGTTATTAAGGACAGAATGAATGTGAAAAATTCAATTGTTGATTTTATCCAAACAAAAAATTACAATGGTATGGACACACGAAAAGAATGGCACAGGAATAATTGCCAAGGAGAGTTACGGACTGGACTCCACCAGGAAGAAGGAAAAGAGGAAGACCACCTATCACCTGGATAGAAGAAATTGAGATTATATTGAGGGAACGAGAAATTGAAGAAGATCTTTGGATGGACAAGCAGCAGTGGAAGATGAGAATTCAATAAATTCTGTATTCTTTGGTTCCGGAAAATGTGTAAACATTGTACAGCAGGAATAATAATAACAATTTACATTTAAGAATGTGATTGTAATTTTCATAAATTGAACAGCTATATAAAGTACAAAGTACATGCAGTTTGTGTTATTACATATTACGTGTTACACATATTCTGATAATATTCATTTAGTAACATACATAATACAGTTATATTCCTCAACGACTTAGGAAGCTACTAAACATAAAATTATTTAATATGTTTTAAACGTCATATAACTTTAAAATGTCGAGAATCGATTTCGACTTAGAAAACTTCTCGGTGAGGGAGAGAGTGAGAGGAAGACTGAAAATCAGATAGAGAGAAACTTAAAATTATTGTTATTTTACACTGAATATGTTACTTTTAATACTACTTGTCTCTTAACCGACACCATCAATTTATGACAATTGTAATTTTAACTATATTACCTATAACTTTACATTCATACCACAATCTCAGGTTTGGTATTTTTATAACATGAACTGACTAAAAAATAAGCTAAAAAAATGTTAACTCATAATTATGTGCGGTGAAGTGTGCCTACCATAATCAACAAATAAATAGCCTATGCACAGAATGTTGTTGATCACCTCAGTTACTTTTATACTGTAAGTACACCATTACATCCTATGTACAGAATGTTGTTGATCACCCCCAGTTACGTTTATACTGTAAGTACACCATAATAGCCTACGCACAGAATGTTGTTAATAACCCCAGTTACGTTTGTACTGTAAGTACACCGTAATAGCCTATGGACAGAATGTTGTTGATCACCCCAGTTACGTTTATACTGTAAGTACACCATAACAGCCTATGCACAGAATGTTGTTGATAACCCCAGTTACGTTTATACTGTCAGTACACCATAATAGCCTATGTACAGAATGTTGTTGATCACCCCAGTTACGTTTATACTGTAAGTACACCATAATAGCCTATGTACAGAATGTTGTTGATCACCCCAGTTACGTTTATTACTGTAAGTACACCATAATAGCCTATGTACAGAATGTTGTTGATCACCCCAGTTACGTTTATACTGTAAGTACACCATTATAGCCTATGCACAGAATGTTGTTGATCACCCCAGTTACGTTTATACTGTAAGTACACCATAATAGCCTATGTACAGAATGTTGTTGATCACCCCAGTTACGTTTATACTGTAAGTACACTATAATAGCCTATGCACAGAATGTTGTTGATCACCTCAGTTAGGTTTATACTGAAAGTACACCATAAACGTTTAATTTACTAATCACACATTTTCTGCCAACAATTGAGCATAAAGTTAGTAATCGACTGAAATCTATAAATAAATAAGTTCATTAAATTTATTAACATTTCTTTTGTTTTTCTTTATGATTTACGTATCGTTGTGCTGTTACTTATGTTTATTTACATTTTTAGTGGTAGGTATAAAAAACTCTTTAAATACCGGTACTAGTATGATTTGACTTCATTCGCTTAATTGTTTACTGTTTAAAGCTATCAAAACCTAACTATAGTTCATTTTATTGTATTCCGCAGTCGTAAATACGAAAAAATGATGCTGTCAGCTTAACCGACGTAACCTATATCATTTTATCATGTGTTACGATACGGTACGACACATACAAATTGAGAGAAGCTAAAAATTTCCAATATTATAACTTTCTATACAGTAATTACTAGCACAAAATCTGGATAATTGATAGAACTACGGTAGAGGCAATTAATGTAATACAACTCTAATATAAGACAATACAATATCAGAAAAATATCAAGAACTACAACTTAAAAAGTAAAAACTATGTAACAGTTATAGTAATCCTTAATTTGAAATCAACACTAGTATTAAATTATTTAAAAATTTCCATAACGAGATGAATTTTTAGAGAATTTTTGTAACGTATTCTACAACTTATATGCCGATATTACAACTGATCAAAGAAACTCATCTAGTCTTTTTCTTATTTAGATATTCTTGGCAGGGATTTAAATTCCTAGTTATGGAGGAATTTCTCTCCTTAAAGTGTGTGTATCTTGGAATTGATGTAGGCAAATACTTGTGCAGAGCTCTGAGTACTGACCAGAAACTGGTATTGTTTTTACTTAATAAGTTAGTAAATTTATTATTAAATTATACGCACAACTTTTTTCTGTGACTTTTTGTCACAGCTTCATGGACATTCCTCACTTTAGGCGGTAAATATGGTCTTTTTATATACGGCTAACTCTGCTTTTGCTAGAGTAATCCAGTAAAGTCTCTAGTTCAGGAGGATGAATCATTCCGGTTGGAATATCTTGAACATATTAGAAACGCCGGAACATCCAACGTATTATAACATATTATTATAACCTGACGTTCTTTACAATAGTGTACAGGACCTAATTATTAGATATATCGCCAAGTCTTCTGGCCCCAGTGGAACCATGACCCTGTAACATTAACATTACCGAAAAATACTTCTTGGAACTGGGAACCATTAAACGGTATTTATTTACTCCAAAACCCTTCTAATACCGTAAGTATGGTGTTAGTCAGGTAACACTACTGTACCTAATGTCCAGATTACCAAGTCAGTTCTGGATAGTGTAGCGTACCCAATTTCCGTTCTCCTGTCTAAAGTGTCTTTCCAACATACGAAATTCCTGTTCTTTTAACAGCATGAGCAAACGTGGTTTGTGTGTGTGTGTGTGTGGAAGACGGTAAAAAGGAGGGAAGAGAATTATAGAGAAAGAGGCAGAGAGAGAGAGAGAGAGAGAGAGGATAAACGAAAAGATTGGGATCGATTTTCATTTCTACTCGATGAATCCTGACACAGTATGTTTATTTTCCCGTCATTACAATTTGTAATACGATATTTTGTAGCCTACTGTAAATGTAACTCTTCACTGAACATCGTTCATTCTTTCGTCGGATACCTTTACGTGTTTCCCCATCTACTGCGGCTATCAGCGTTCTTCCATATTATTTTTAAACATGATAACAGCATCAAAACAAACGGTTTACCTGTGCAACACAGTCATTTTGCCTCCACGGCCGGCAGCAGGCCACACCTAGGAACCCCTCAGACACTGCAACTCGGAACGCGACGTAATGGCGGTCGACGGACCTGTCCGATCCTGATCTCTCGTCTTGTCTACTATTCCTATCATCGCTATTATCAATCTTTCGTTTCTAGTTAAATTCAGTCTCAATACTTTGGCCAACGGTCGTAACATACACACGTAAGTCGCATCTATCTAAATGGTAGACTGTTCAGTCGCTAGAGTTGTTTTTTTAATGACGTTTAAACGTTCGGTTTAATATCAAACATGTGTTTATGCAATAAAATTTAAACTTAAACAGAATTCGAGCCCGAAGGTGCGCAGTGAACGCCGAGTTTTGTTATCTCGCCAGTAGCTGTTACTTCTTGTGTTGTGGTCACCTCCACTCCAATTACGGTTAATCAATTCATGTCTTCTAAGCCCACTTGTATGTGTCACTGTTAATCAGTCTCATGTCACAAGAGTTTGTGCTGTTAAAATACGGAACTGAAAATTACAAGAATTCTGAGAAATAATATTTGGCTTTTGACACGAAGTGTGTATGTGGATTTCAAAGATATTTTGTATCTTTGTTAACAATATTTTGTATGTGACTTGTAACCTCAAATTATATTAAACACTTTTTTTCTAAAGTTGTCATCTGAAAGGACTGAATTTAACTGAATTTTATTTTTCTTCTAGATACCATAGCTCTCCCATCATGTCTGCTACATTTAGACATAGTCACAATTTTCTTCCTTCTCTCTCTTTTATAAACTCGTGAAATTTCTAAAACTTAAAGGACTAACACATGATTATCGATAGATAGTTTTTCCAACATACGTACAATGAAAAGATTCATTAAAGAGCGTTTACAAAAAATTACAAGAAAACGGAAACAGACAAGGAAAAAGATTAGGAAAAGAACATCAATCGACGTATATGTTAATTTTAAAAGTTTAGCATTTTGTCGAGTCAATGAAGTATTTTACATAGAATTCTTCGCAAATAGAACGAATTGACATGAAACCTTTTGTAACATCTAGATAAAAGTTAAAAAAAGTTTTTGAGGGTCTCCCTTACGGGGTTGTTCCCATCCCTTCTTAGCACGTAGAAAGTAAAAAACATAAATAATCCCCAAAAGCGATAGAATATGAAATTCTAACAAAGAAAATTGGTGTACATATTTTTATGGAAGCCAATGATTTTTTAGTTATTGGGAATTAAAAATTGCGTTTTTACCCCCCTAAAATTGCTACCTCATGACAGTCTTTGTTAAATTACTAGCAAAATATTGTATATGTTAAAGCGATAAAGACTGAAAATAAAGTTTATTGTACTCGAAACAAGTTGAGATTTTTTTATTTTTGTAGATTCAATACTATGTTTAAAAATATTTCTTCTATTTATTTTCTGCCAGAAACAACGTTTGACTCTCGATAACTCAGAAACTATGGCTTTGAAGAAAAGTGTGGATAAACTAGATTGATAGTCATGAAATTACCTTTGAAATTAATATTGCTTTATAATAATATCAGCATAAATAACAACGTTATGGTAAAAAAATTATTTGTATTTTTAACTTTTTCGGAAATATTTGGGAATATTTCTTCTGTAATTTAGATACTGAATTTTTGATAAATTTACTGATTTCATCATATGGAAAGATATATTACTAAATAACCCCCAAAGGTATTAAATTTAGCAAAATAACGATGGACACACAAAGTAAAGTTTGTTTTATGACAAACAATCTGCCTATCTTTTCATCACAGTAGACCTAACACTTCACGAGATATGATTTTAAAGATGGCGCTTCAATTTTTTTACCCCCCAAAAACAATTTTTGACTACGAATAATTCGAAGATTATACATCTAATAAAAACAGTACAGTACTCATAAATTAGATTAAAGATATTAATATTGACTTTCTAAAAACATGTATTTGATATAATTATAATAGGTCTATTAGTAAAAATAATGAAGTCGTGGTCAAACAAACGTGTGCGTTTTCGTACTATTTTTTTCCAAATTGGTAATTTTCCTGCTGTAATCTGTTATTCATGAAAATTAAGAAAAATTCTGAACAGGTATCACTGAATTTTTAAAGATTTTTTAACTATAACTTTTTACTATATTAGACTTTGATAACGTTAATTTAGTGCTGCCATTGAATTTCAATTTTTAGTTTCTGTAAAATGTTGAATTTCACAAAGAAAAGTGACTATATAAGGCTTATTGACAAATAAGTTTTTTTAATTTTTGTAGAACGAATACTTAGCATGGTATGATTGTTTAAAAATAGAGGTGAATTTTCTAACTACAGAGGTCAGCACTGAAATCATTTAAGGAAAAATGCTGTACCCTGCGCCACTTATAAAATAATAAATTGTTATATTAGTTACTGATTTCTTTCTTCAGTTTTATCCTTTTCTTTTAGTTAACTTTGTATTTGACTATCATAAGAAAAGTGAATTCAAAGACATTGTCATTTTGTAAATGTCATGCCCCCCCCCTCTCTTTAAACTGGCCATTTTTACTTCCCTCTGTTTACAATATTTTTGACCTTTCTTCGTTAATCAGCAACCTTTAAAACGTTTGCTACACAGGAAATTTCCAGAATTTAGGGGTAGTTTCAATTGTGTAGTACGGAATATACCAATGAAATTTTGATCATCATACTTCTTACTTATTCATAATTTGTGATTATGGTCTCCAAGTCGCGTTATTGAAATAAAACTATAAGTTTTATTTCTTACTTATGTTTTCGCTTAAAATTAATTTCTGATTATTGTAAGAAAAAACTTTTAAATATATCTATTTCATATAGGCCTACTTCATCCCCTTAAAATTGCCTGTTAAGATACTGTACAAAACATTTGATCTTAAACCCTTCCTCAGCGACCTGAAAACATAATTGAACGCAAATTCATTAATTTATTCAGAATAGTTTACTAAAAAATAATTTTCCGGCATTTAAGAATTGTTTTCACCATTTAGTGATGAGAGCGCCCAAAATTGTTGTTTTAGGTTTTATCCGGACGCTATGTAGATGACAATATAAGAAGTTTCATGTCAATTCGGTCTATTCCAGAGTATTCCGACGGTTGGCAGCTTTTCTGGCGTCATTGAGTCGACTAATTAATGGCAACAAAAGCGCATATTTTCAGCAACAAGTAAACACAGAAGAGAGCTACACGTCATTTTCAAATAATGTCTACTATTCGCAAGTCACTATCAGTTTACACCAACATCTAGTTTGCTAAACATTTCTCATGTTAAGCAGATTTCATATACGCGTCAATAGCTTTCTGAAGTGTAATTAATTTTACATTAAATACGCATCAGAAGTTCATACTTGCTGAATCGTTTTAATTATGTTTAAAAGTTTTTTCTTTGTTTCTTACTGCGTAGCAAAATTCAGCACCAACAAAGTGACGTATTGCCAACTAAACTAGTCAGTTTATTTTGTGCGCAATAGTCGTATCTCTTTAGTACAGATAAATTAGATTTATCAGTGGAAATAATTCAGAACAAGCTGAAATTTGGTACACATGTCTGGGTTACGCCTAGAAACAACTCAGCAAAACTCAATTTAAATCAATTGGTGGGAACGGCCGCCATTTTGAAAAATCCATTTCCGGTATGTGTTTTTAAGCAATTTTTTTTTTGTACAAAACCATTCAAGATAGAATAAAATTGTACTGGACTTTTTTGTAGAAAATAAAATTTCCTATGTATTTCCTATGTAAAGAAGAAAAAGTCATCTCTGTGGGCCATTGAATTTACGGCTGGGAACGGCCGCCATCTTGAGAAATATATTTCCTGTTTCGTGTTTTCCAGTATATTTTTGTGTTTTTCTGAAATACCACTCAAGATACGATAACACTGTACTAGATCTTTTTTGTAGAGCATAACATTTTCTATCAAACTGTAAATTTTTGTGTCTGTGGACAAAAGACTATTATTATTAAACTAGTGAACCTGTGGGGTTCAATGCGCCGCAATAAATCACCATTGGGCCTGCTAGACTTTAAGTTTTAAAAATGAACTGGACACTTTAAATTACTGTTTCACATAATCAAAGAAGGCATTTTTTAGGCTATATGGTGAGGAAAAATTGAATGGTTAAAAATAATAATAATAAAGAAATTAAACAAACAAATGATTATAATATTAGGGGTTAAGGTTTGATTACTGTTTTTTACAAGGGGAAAAAAGGAGTTTGAAATTATAAAATTTCATATTTTGTTATTATTGTGGGCTTTCTTACTTAAGTAATTTCTCTTCTTTTATATTTAGTTGATGTCACAGAGGTTTTACAAATAAGTAAAGAGAAAAAATTAAGCTGTTCTAGCACAAATAAATCTCTACAACTCTTAAGTAATACGATTTAAAATTTACAAGCAAGATGTGCTGTAATATGTTATTTACATATATTGCTGCCATATCTGTCTGGCTTATTTTTTGTTATCGTACTATTTACTAGCATTATTTGAGCATTCTGGCAAGGAATAAATGAACAAAAATGTAGATATTCAATACATTTATTGGTGTTATGTACAAACATTTAGTAGTTTGAATGAAATAATATGTGACAATGTTTTAAAATAAGTAAAAATGTATATCATAAGTCATTGGCTAAAAAAAAAAAATAAAGTAAAAACAAAATTTTTCTTGTTACTATTGATGTGCTCGGCCGATCAAAGTGGGAAGTCATTCAATGGCCGAGACCCCTTCATCTTCCTTAGTGTAATCCTTTGCTGTTGCATCCTCAGGTTGGTTCAAATCTTCATCATAATCTTCTTCAAGGTTTTCTTCTTCCTCTTCTGCCACAGGCTGTGGTGAGTTTTGGCAACCAATCCCCCTTACAATGAGAGCACGCTAAGGTGCACCTTAAACCTGCTTTCACGCAGCCACATCCTGAGTGGCAACCTTTAATACATCTGCACACAACCAACTTTAAAAGGTTTTCAGGTGTGGGAGGCTTTAAGGTGGTAACTAGAACTAAGGAATTCCCATGCTGTGTCTGCCATTCCCACTTTTCAGGATCCAAAACATTTCCGTACCGCAGCTGCACTTGGTGAAAGACTCTTAATATATGTTGATGGGCAGCTTCAGTTGTCGGTGGATACTTGCCAAGCTTCATGTTTTCCTTTTGACACCAACTGACAGAATTTATTGTGTCTGTACTTGTTTAAAGGAGTTTTTATCCTTTGCTCCGTAAATGCGCAGCAGACATTTTTCTCCCGCAGCTTGCAAGAATTCAGGCTGTGCTGACGTATCATTGAACACTGACAACATACCTCTACGTCCAGGGTCAGATTGGACTAATTTGAAAATTTTCTTTTTCCCTTGTTTAAATAATGATGAAGTTGTGTCACAGCCACTTAATGCATGCAGGAACAGTAGTTGGTCTTTGATGTCTTTGAAGTCTTGCTGGTTGTCTTTTGAGTGGAATAATACATCGGGAATTTTGCCCCTTCCAGGTTTCAAAAAGTAGACAGAATTGTGTTGGGGTGTAAGTGCGGTCATCAGAATCAACAAGTCTACATCTTCTCCCACTACGACGACAGGCTCGGTGGTGTTGCTTTGACACTCTACTATGGCTGTTTGGACGATGAGTGTGTCTGCATCATCAGTGACTTGGATAACAGCAACGCCTTCATCTTCAAGTTTCTTGGCTAGCTGGTTAATGAATCGGCTTTTATTAGTCAAATTCGACAAAAACTTGCTTTGTTCTAGAGTTGAGCTCATAGTTTCTTCAAAGAGAATGTCAGGGCAGGAGATTTATTAAAGAACGTCTCTGTCTTTCCATATTTTTAGTTAGAACAGAACCAGAATCATAACCATTAAACACGATTATCGCTTCATGACCATAGTGCTCTATCGCATATGCCTAATTACTGTACGCTTTTTATATACACTCGTAAGTCGTTTGAGAAGGCCAGAGCACTTTGTGTAGAAGATGGCCCCCGTCAACTACATACTTGCAATTCTGTAGATGAAAATCCGAAATCGGTCTGAAAATAGAGTAAAGAGCAGATTTGTGGGGCTTCCTCATACCGCTTTCAACAAACAATGACAATGGGACTGGCGATAACTCATATTCAAAATATGAACATATTTCATTTTTGTCTTTCACAGTTCTAATCATTCTTTGATACATGACGGTAGATGTCAAAGATAACACAGTATCGTTTACTCGAGAGTGTGGGTTAAGTGCACAGAGTGACAAAACTCTCGTTTTACACTTGAATTTGACATCATGAAAGTTGTTTCCAGCATTTATTTTGAAAAGATCTGTGCCAACTTCTTCACTGCGATGACAGCTGATGCTTTCATCCCCAATAATACCTGTTGCTAGGGACATAACGTTATGATTTCTTGTAACCAGTGGTTGGTGATCTTTAAACCACTTTTCGATAATCTGCAGATCTTTTACATCACGTTTGACAGAAGATTGGCATGCAGAAGAATGTTGATCACTCCCAGTGTACTCATGACTGACGAAGACTTCTAATTGAAAGTATATTTCAACACACACTGGCATTTCCAGTATCCATTGTGCTAAAGTGGATGGCGATACTCCTCTGACGTGGTTCAACCCCCTTGAAGCCTACATAGATCTCATTAGAGTTGTTCTATAGTCATATCTGACAATATACCTGCCCAAGGCTTTACTGATCTACGTATTGAGAAGTATCCCTTTTCAACGAATTCTTCATATTCAAAAGGTGTCAATTTGTCTTCGAGCTCAACCATTTGTCAATTTGTCTTCGAGCTCAACCATTTCCTGCGAATATAAGTGCGCTGCTTTTGCATAATGTACATGTCCAGCAGCATGAAACAATGCGGGATCATGTGCCGCACACAGTGAAGATGCAGATTCCAGTCGCATATGCGCTCAGCTTGGATGAATAGCCGAACCAAGGACATCATTTTATAATATTGAATCCAAAGCTTGGATGTAGCACCATTTCCCTCGAGACGTTCCAGTTCCATATTGAAGGTCTCTACAGCCACTGTAATCAATTCCGAGCTGTTGATTTCCTCATTGGTAGGTGGATCAGCTTCTAACCTAGCAAAAATTTTGTCTTTTGCTTCTTCACATACCTCAGTTTTTCAATACATAGATACAAATTTTCCCATTTATGTGAAATTTCATGCTCTAATAAACGTTCCAGTGGAATTGTATCCTATCTTGAACGGTTTTTGCACAAAAAAAAAACAAAAAATATGCTGAAAACACGTGCCGGAGGTAAATTTCTCAAGACGGCGGCCATTTCCACCCATAGAGTCTAAGCCCCACAGAAAAGATTTTTTTCAAATAAGAAGAAATTTTATGCTCTTCAAAAAAGGTCAAATACAATTTTATCCTAGCTTGAATAGTTTTTGCACAACAAATTAAAAAATACTAAAAAAAACACATACCGGAAATAGATTTTTCAATATGGCGGCCGTTCCCGGTCATTGATTTTAATTGAGTGTTGCTGGCTTATTTCTAGGCCTAACCCAAGCACGTGTACCAAATTTCAGCTTGTTCCGAATTATTTCCAATGATCGCCCATTTTTCGTCCAATTTGCCTGTACTACTTAGTCACGGACTGTGCAAGACGACGCGACGGTCTATGATGCTCTGTCGCTAGCCTCAAGTTGGGACTTGGATTGCGAATACCGGTTGTACACTTGTGGACCTGTGGACCGGCGAGGACCTGTGTAATATGGAAGCACCCTTACTGGTAGTCTGGTAAAATCGTGGAGGCTGAAGAGGAAGTAGTCATACCTCCTGATAATAAATCTTTTCGGATTCCTTGATGGAGACGTTTTGTGTAACAATATTTGGCTTGACAGTTTTGAAGATCGCATTTACTGCTTTACACGAATCCTTTCTGTAATGCATAAGCAGAGCATCTACAGTCTTGAGCGTAGTAGAACAAGTCGTATCGTGCGTTATCGACTAAAAACCTTACTATCGGTGCTTGATGTAGGATGCCGTCAACAACAGAAACTTTATTTTCTAATTATACTTTAATAAGATTACGTTTACGTTGATCTGTGGCTACATTTTTTCTTAGGTACTCTCCAAGTAGGTTAATTTAATTTAAGACAACAGTTTACAGGGAAAAATCACAGTTTTCTGGAATATAGAAATCTTTCTTGTAATTTAATGCATTTCGTGCGTCATGTAGTCTCAAAAAACGTTTTAGAAAAATTAAAATTTTTACATTATATAAGATAACATATTATTTGACGTCACATTACGTAACAATAACATCTGATTATTCATAGTGGTAATAAACATGTAGATAAAGCTATTTTTGAACAAATCCGAAACAATTAAAATTAAAAGTTATTTTTAGCCTAATACGTAATACGGTCTGTGTTTGTTTACTGTGTAGTGTGTGTGTGTGTGTGTGTGTGTGTGTGTGTGAAAGAGAGAGAGAGAGAGAGAGAGAGAGAGAGAGAGAGAGAGAGAGAGAGAGAGAGAGAGAGAGAGAGAGAGAGAGAGAGAGAGAGAGAGAGAGAGAGAGAGAGCATTTTCATTTGAATACGCTTGTTCCCTTACTGACTGGAAACAGGAGTACATAGAGAAGAGGTGTAGATCAAAGGTAAGGTAGAATGACTAAAATATATAGGACAAAAGGAGAAGCGTAATAGAGACCCAGAGAAAATGTCCAGAGAGGAAAACCGCTCAAACGCACGTAAACAGTCTGTATAGCGTGAATGAATGGCAACGAAAGCGGTCTGATCTCCTTCAGATAAACTAAATCCGAAGACTTTTCTCAAGAGTTAATATAATTCATTTATGAAATGTTGACTCTAAAACAAAGAATGCAATTTCTCCTATAATTCTAGAAAACAAAATGATTTATTTGAACATTTATTTTTGGAGACACTAAGTCGAAAGAAAGACTGAGACGATCTGTGTATCATTATACTAAATTACTTTTTAAATCTATAATACTATCGTAATGTAGTGTATCTAATAATAAAACAAAGAGAGTAAAGAAAAGGTTATACAAAATAATAATTACAGTCTTGAGAAGGCAATACTAAGCCTATTTATGAAAAATATTTTCTTAAAGTATTGCTCCGTGTTAAAGAGTTCTCTTTACTAACGACTATATTTTTTCTTTTACAATTTTTGAAACGTACAAAAAGGCTTTAATACTGTATAATACAGTTCGTGGACAGCTAGCAGAGGGTCATTCGTCTCTTAGCTCTTCAATCGTCAGAAATTATTGTCATTTACGGTGTTATATAATCTTAAGTCAAATCGATTTCCTACTCACCAACTGATTTCTCAATATAAGGAATACATTCCATATATTTGAAAGTCAGTTCCAGGTTCGAAAACCTGTATTACTTCCTTATCAAGTAAAAATCTTTCACATTGTCCTTTCTCTTTTTTCGTATCTTGCCGTAAGTACATGAAAATTTTCCGAAGTACGAATGAGGTGAAATGAAGCAAACAGTTGTTAGAGAACACCTTTTCATCAGCCCTTGTACGTATGCGAGCTGTCACAGAAAATGCAGAGTAATTTGCATACGTGTAGGGACTGTTATTGCAGAAATAATACAAAAGGATGGGTCTTAATAATTATAAATTTTTATAGGTTCGGAGCAGAGTCAATTTTTATAACAGCTGATAAAAAACAACTGTGAGAAACTAACTAAATACTTTAAAATTTGTGAATACGTAGCACAAACACCTTCCGTACAAAAAATTGTACAAATTCCTCCGTAAGGGATGTCTAATCTGTTTCGACAGTTATTCGAGACTCGAGTTACAATTATCGAAAGTAAATTTATAATCTAAATCCAAGAAAATAATCTAATGAAACATATATCAACGGATAAACGCAAGAAAATAAAGCGGAAAAGATGTGAAATTAAACAAAAATTTAAGCCAATGGATGGAAACAGTGTCGGCCTGTAACAAAGAAGCATAATGTGTCGTTGCTTCAAACGAAGAGAAATATTAAGACGGAACAGAGAACAGCATTACTCAATTCAGAAATAAAAAAAGAGTCAGTTTTCTCATAATCAGAAGAGTTTCAACGGACTGTTACCATCGTTCGAATTTACTTAAACAACGTTTAGACCACTAAAAAACAAATCTGTCGCCGTCTTAATGTGTACCTATGTCGTAAACTAATACTAATTCTATAAAATAAACTAAAACTAATACCTGATCGTCTTTCAGAGGAAGAAGGAGGTAGGCGGTGAAGCTGGACACCGAGAGGCACGAAGCCAGATGGTGGAGAGCTTGGGGGCACAAGAAGAGCGAAGTCGCTGGACAAGAAGACTTATCAAGCAGGTGCAGGGAGAGGAAGCATGGGGAGATCGACTACTACCTCACCCTGGAGTTTCTGACTGGACACGGGAATTTTCGATCTTACTTGAAGACAGTTGAAAAGGCCGAGTCACCAAAGTGCCTGTACTGCATGGGAGCCGCGGACGACATCAGCCATATATTTTTTGTCTGCGACAGATGGGAGCAACGCAGAAGATCGTTGCAAGAAGATATAAGGCAGGATATCTCGCCGGATAACATTGTTGAAGCGATACTTCAGGGGGAGGAGGGCACCTGGAACTGTGGTACGCTTCGCAGAAGAGATTCTTCGGGCGAAGAAGATATATTTGGAAAATACAATATAGAAGAATAACAAGTCAGATGCGAGTCCAAAGGCTGAAGAACAACAGGCCTAGCCCGAAGTAGTGTGTCAAACAGTTCCACCAGGTTAGTGTCTTAGAAGAGGAAACGGAGGTGGTTTTTTAGCAAATTTGTTTGTACAGCGAATTCTTCCACCAGACCTCGTAAAAAAACCTACAAATTAAACTATGAGTGTTCTCACAGTAAAAAGGTAGAAAGTAATGCTCTTAATTTACAATTCGTTATTAGTTTCATTACCTGTATACATGTAAGAATATCGATAATGGGTTATAAGCAAAAACTCTGCACAATAACGTGAGGAAGCAATTTATATGCCTAGTGGGCGCAAGTGTGTGTGTGTGTGTGTGTGTGTGTGGGTGGGGGGGGGAGGAATGAGTGAGAGAGAGTGACACATGGTGGAATATGTGCCAATTCACGTTTTACACGTGACACCTCGTCAGATAAATCACGTTACAATGTCGCCCATTCAACCTTATACTTCAGATTGTATTTCTTACATTTTATGACAGTGGTCTGTCACTGCTTTATTGTTTACCCGTTGTTTTACAGAGCTTTTCAACTTAATTTTCTCTATTGTTTGGTTGGCTACAATTCATTCTTGTTGTGTAGTTTGTTACTTGATTTCATTACCATATTTCACTATTAAACTCGCGCCTACACGTGCGATTGGGTGATTATCATACCTTTAAACTGAAAATACGTACATTAATTTAACGATTACACGTACCTACTTAAAACTGAGCTTTCTACCATAAGACAGAAGACTGCTGTGAGTAGTGTTTACTTCTTCCATTACGTTTTTCTTGGTCTGAACCTTCCCAAACGCTTCTAGTATCCCTTTCGGCAGTAGCGGGCAAAGGCTACTCAAGGGCCAGAAGAGGGCGAAGCAGGAGGTTTCATTTTGAGGCCCTAGCTACAGGTCTTTTTGTATATATAGGTGAACACTTTATAGTTTTTTAGTAACACGTAGGTATATATGCTACGTTGAACTGAAAAATAATAGAAGTACCTACGTGACTTTCAACACTTATAAACGCAGAAAGCTGTTCCAGATGTTAGGAAATCATTCTGCGCGGCAATTATTCTGAGCGTGGCTCTAAATAATTCGAGATGCCCCTTCCACATATTTTCGACTATTCTACATCTATCCAGGCCCGCGGTGTCACTACAGTGCAAGGCGGACGAGATGTAAATACTGGATTACGAAGCGGCAAAGTTCATTTGGACCTGACAATATTCGAGTGCGGTTTAGATTGATTGTTGCGTTTTAGTGGACAGTGATTATTGTGTTAATTAGTATGTAACTGTAATAAGGTGGCATTTATCGTTGTGTGTTGGATTAAATTTAATTTGAGTTATTGTATAAGAGCGCCTTTGTTGATTTCTAACTCTTGTTTGTTTCTAATTAAAGTTCCATTTAGAGACTTCATTGGTGTTAGCTATTCTGTTTACATTGTACAACACGACGGTCCGTGAGAACTTCGTAACAATATTTTACTTATTACTTATAGATTATAACGAAACAGAAAACGAAGATGTATAAAACTACAAAAATCAATGGTTTATTCAATTACAATTAAGTACGTTTTATACTTGATTTATCACGTTGATTTTCTCAAATATTTGTTGTGAAGAGCATTAGGAGCAATACTTATTCTTGCCTGATTCTCAAGAGATTGTTTTTGAAGTCGACTACAAAACCACACGCTTTCATAATGTCCACACCAAGAATTGTTTCATCCACAATATCTGTAACAAGTACTTAACGATCAAACTCAAGTCGATCAAGGCGTAGGTGTATCTCCGCTTTCCGAAACACTTTCACAGGCCTTCCAGGCCTTCGTTAGCTGCAAGAGCACAAGATTGGCTTGAGATGTTTTACCAGATCAGGGCGCACAATGAAAACAGAGGCAGCCGTGTCAATTGTAATTGAGGTCGGTAATTCGTAGCACTTGCGGTAGTTCATTATCTCTGACACCATCAGTAAAGTCTGCATCGCTAACCTCATTCGAAAATCCTCTGGTTATTCTGGATAGACCAGTCTAATTAGTCTGTCAATGCTTGCTTCAAACTCTTGAAGAATCTCCCCGGAACGATGCCATCTTGCTCTAGCTGAGCGCAGGACACATCTCGCGCAAATGTTTATCAGCATAGCATTATTCTAGAGCTTTTATCACGTCGGCATAGATGTTCTGGGTATTGTACATTGTCTGGTATATGTATATATACATACCACATATCATGTGGTACTGTCTGTAGTAGCTTTGCTGTAGGTCTTTTAAACCGAGAACGAGTGAATCTCTTTTGGCTTTTCTCGTCCTCTTATTTGCGCAAGGAGCGACTTCAAATTGCCGAATATACGTAGCCCAGTGGGTGCTTCCATGAAATGTTGGGACCTAACCGTGAACTGGCCCAACTGCAGCAAAGCGACTTTCTCTGGTACATTATTTTCTATGTATTCTTCTGTCTTTATCATTTCACTATTTCTTCAGCCGTGTGTTTCAAATCGGATAGCTGTTTCATTAACTGCTCAACATCACTCTAATATTTTTTCTAATATTGGCAATTGACTCTTCTACTGTGGATATTTTTGTTGTTATTGCTTCTTGAACTTAAAATATTTTATTTGACATTGTTTCTTCTATATTTCAGACAGATTTCTGTACTGTAGCTAGTCTTACTTCTTGTCCATTGAGATCACCGCGTAATTCACCCAAGTCACCACGTAGGAAACCCAACTCTAAAGTAGCATGCTTCTGTACCACTGCTTTTGTTTTCTGTTTCACGCTTCCGTTCCTCTGCCTCTTGCTTACATTCTTCTTTTTGTCATTCTTCCGACTCGAGCAACAGGGTTTTCTGCTGTTTCTATGTTTCCAGCAAGAGTGGTTTTCGTCGTTTCTTTGACTCTTCTACCTCCTGTATGCGTTGCTCCCCTGTTAGCAGTAGAAACGCTTTGAAAGCTACCATCATCTTACTGGTATACATTTTTACACAATAATTACCAAGTATACTACTCTTCTACGATGTGTCTTCTGTTCCCACTATCCGACTTCTGGCACCACTATTACTATGGTCGCACAGATCGTAGAAGGCATAGTGGAAACAAAATAACTGACACCTATGAAGTTATTAATTACCAACTTTAATTAGTTACGAACAACAATTAAAAATCATCAAAACACACTATTATACAATAATATTCAAGTTAAATTTGTCCAACACACAACAATAAATGTCGCCTTATTACAGTTTTGCACTAATTAATACAATGATCACTTCACACTAAATCTGCACAATAACTAACACTCTGAAAGTGTAAAACGTACTTAATTGTAACTGAACAAAGAACTGATTTTTGTAGTTTTATACATGTTTGTTTTCTGTTTCGTTAAAATCTATAAATAATAATTAAATGTTGTCACAAGATTCTCACAGACCGTCGTGTTGTTCAGTGGAAACAGAATAACTGACACCAATGAAGTCACTAAATGGAGCTTTAATTAGAAACAAACAAGAGTCAGAAACCAACAAAGCCACTCTTATGTAGTAATTTAAGTTAAATTTAGTCCAACACACAACGATAAATGCCACCTTATTACAGTTCCGCACTATTTAATATAATAATCACTTCCCACTAAAAGGTAACAATCACTCTGAACAATTTAATTTTGCCAGGTCTAAACTGAACTGAGTCGGCCAGTGGATTCTTATATTTACACCCCGCTGGGATTCCAAGTTATCTTCCATTTTCCAGCCTGCGCGCAGAGAATAATTACGTAGTTACAGGCTCTGGAAAAATCTGGAGACTAGGTCAAAGTCCGACCTTGAACGGAACGTGCCAACTGCTAGTCGCTAGTCGAGAAATGTGTAGAAAGGCCATCTGGAATTATGTAGAGCGTTACGTAATTGTCTTTCGTCTGAACGTGGCGGTAGGAATAAATGGCAACAACATTTACAAAGACTGAGCACTGAGAGGATGCCAAAGATTACGTGTGGAAGTCAACCGCAGCTACGGAAATCCATAGGAAGACCAAGAAAGAAGCGGAATGATCGGGTCGCAACAAGCTATTAGCCTAATGCTTGACTGATAGAAGAAGAAAACGAAATCGTTTACAGTACGTAACTTCATAACGACGAGAGAACAATTACTTTCTTTTACGCTAACTTTAATCTTATTTTGTACTGAGAATGACGTTTTCAGTCTTCAGTGGACACTCAAGTTCGCCAGCTGGATCGTAATTACACGTGGCTCAGTTATGTTTCACGTGTCATTTTTACCTAGATAAACGGTTATTTGAGACGAAATTCAAATTCTACAAAATAGTGGCTTTTCCAGTGCTATTATATGGTAGTGAATCCTGGATTACAAAACACAAAGATAAAAGCAACATACAATCAGCAGAGTTGAGATTTTTAAGAAGGGTTAAAGGATGCACAAGAAGGGATCATATAAGAAATGAAGGTATACGTAAAGAATTAAATATACATAATCTAAATAAGAAAATTGAAGAATATAGGGGAAAATGGTGACAGCATTTAAGTCGCATGGACGAAAATAGAAAACTAATAATTGTAAATAAATTACAAGCCTTCTGGAAGAAGGGATGTAGGAAGGCCAAGAAAATGGATCTGATAATGTGAAGTCGGAACAGGCACATTGCCTAGTCCCTGAAGTGTAGAAGAAGAAGAAAATCGGTTATACGTAGTTTGTTTATCGCCAGAAAGTGATGACTACAGATCATCATACCTCAGTACAATCGTTCATGCTTTATGAAAATTCTATAATAAAAGCTTATGGTTTTTCACTGCTTGTCGGGTCATTTGTTTGCGTTTTCGTACATTAAAACGCATGAAAAGTTGTGTCAGTCGCAACAATCCAGAGATTATGCAATCGTGTTTGTGAAAAAGAATACTGACAGCAAACATTACAGTGGAAACATTGGTCGATCGAAATCGCTACACGTCTCAAGTAAATGTTTGACAGGATCAGTAGAGAAGTTGCAATTACCCACGGCATTGGACGCACAATAAGCAATAAGATTTATGTTTTCCTTAATCGAAAAGTATCTCCGGATTACTTCTGTATACCCATATAAATGCAGTAAGCAACATTTACATACTCGTACGTTTAACGTATAACGCGCACAATTCGTAGAAAATGGTGTTACGTGTTCCATTATCAGTGTTCAAATTAAGGCTTATTCGAATTGAAAACGAAGAGATTGTCCGTTCTTATAGTGGCTATATAGTGATTAAGAACACACATTTACCTCGTGTAACATGGTATGTATGCTGCGTCTCTTTCCCCGCTGATGAAATCAGGTAAACTACGCGTTGTGGACAGGAAAATTGGGCAGTTTCAGACAGTGTGTGGTATTATAAAAAGAACAGTAGAGAAAGAACCACGTTGACATTTCATAGCGTCGTGGGAGTTTTTTGGACACTTGGGCGGGTAAAACAGTTGATTTAGTAAGAGTCACGCTTCTGAAATGACTTTCCTGAGATATGTCAAAAGCTGGAATGGCTGAATTGTAAATGGAGACGTGAGGTCAGAATTTGAAGTATCCTCTGGTTGTTGTAAAACGAATAGACGGTGAGATGTAGATCACATGTCGGACATGAGACTGTCTACGGTACCAAGTAGAGGCTCCGTGGATTAGACGGCGTAATTTCAAGATGCGGCGGACAAGACGGCATTTAGCGGATCCGCATGAATCTTGAACTTGGTACGTTAATAAACAGCGAAAACATAGTAAAGTTTATTAAGTCACAGAGAATTAGATGGCTAGGACATGTTTATAGAATGGAGAAGACCAAAAATACAAGAGCTATCACAGAATGGAAACTCTTGGAATCTAGGACCAGAGGAAGACCGAGAAAGAGGTGGATGGAGTGTGAAAACCGTACGATATGTGTAAGCCATGATATGAACGTGACATGATATGTCTTCGACGAATTATCATAACGTTACCTCTTTTCGGCAGATAATTTATTAAGAAAGTATAGACATTAAACAGTGCGTTAAAATTACAATTAAATGTTTGTTGCTTGACTATAAAAATAACAAATGGGTTAAGTGTAGCCTATGCATATGTAGTCCAACCCTGTTATTATATAATGGGGTAGAGTTTAAGAAAAGTGAATGTACGTAAAAACTTACTTATAATCATAAGAACGGTTATGAACCAACTGTGTATTCTTAGTTTAGTGTAATGCGTATAACGTGAAAACTGCAACAGACAATTAGATTCTGTTCGCTTTTCTTTAGCATCGACTAATATTAAGAATGATAGATTCCAGCAAGTTACGGTGGCTTATGTAGTGGGAAAGAACTAGAGGAAAAGTGATTCCTGCTTATTGTGACTGTAATCCTCTACACGTCGTCGGCGTATATTTATTGAAATAATAATATGTACGGTCTCTCTACACTTTGTACTTGGTTCAAACCACGCACCTTTCTAAAGGATACGTTGATACAAAACTTTTAATAGGACTGTAAATTGGTGGAACTTGTAATAAATGAAGGTAAGACCAAAATAATAGTGTAAAGAGGAAGAGGCATGCAGTACACCAGCAGCATTACATGTTTTGTGATGACTCTAGTTCCCCCTACCATGTTTCTACTACCAGTGAAGACCTTAACGGAAAAGAAGAAATAATAAGAATTGCAGCCGGGAACAGAGCATAGTTTCCCTTGAATAAAAGTCTGCCTGGAGAAAGAATAGGTTAGTAAGCCAGTCAACGAACTTCAGATTGTATAAGATAGGTTGTATAAGATCTTAATCAGACCAGTCGTGGCGTATGGGGGGGGAGAACCTGGACACTTAATAGGTCGGGAGTGGAGCTGCTGGACAGATTTGAAACAAAATTGCTTCGAAGGATTATAGGCACATCATTTGAGAATGGGATATGGCAGCGGAGGAAAATAGAGAACTGTGTCAGCACTACCTACTTCATTAAGATGAAAAAATTGAAATGGCTAGGTCACGTCCTGAGAACAGAAGACAGCAAGACTGTCAAAAAGCTGTACAAGGGTTCTCCTGATAGAATGCGGCCTAGAGGACGGCTAGGAGTCAGCGTCCTGAGTTATCTCAATCAGCTTAGGATAAACGTCTCTCCTGCTCGGGACCAATATGGATAGGCGACAGTGGAAGCCAAGGGGTAGCTACACGGGTCTGTTGCCACAATGAAGAAAAGTTTTGTGGAATAACTCCATGAGACAGGGAATGGGTGGGGGGGGTAGTGGAAGACTATGCAATAAAGATGTACCAAACATAAGTCAGGCTAATTAGTTATTTCTGCTTTACTGACAACAAGATTTAACTTCCTCTTCTTGTGATAGGAACACAAAAGATCTAACTCACGATTACCATGCCTCTTCGTTTGGTCTTTTCTGTCACTATATCACTTCCAATCGTTCGCGTCCTCAATATATTAAAGTGGTCCTTGAAGAGAACTAAATTACTTCCAACCTGTTTGAATTGACAATTTTGTCGTATAACAACCTACGAAAGCTAAAAAACGTGAAACGTTAACTAGTAATTTTTAGAGCACTAATTATTTATAATTTATAATTATTTTTATAATATAACCTTACAATTAATGTTATTTGAAAATACAGAGTGGGCCATACTCCGCTTGACAAACATGAAATTTTTGTTACTTGTAGGAATGAAAGGTCATTATCAAGCTACAATGAGGGGTTTGCCCATTTTACATGTTTTTAATATCCGTCAACACACATTCAATGTACACGCTGATATTTAATGTATAAATATTATGAACATACATTAAACCTCCGTTAACCAAAATAAAGATGGTTTCGGATAACCAACTTTTCAGATAACTTTTAATTATGAGTTTTTGTATCAAAAAGTTAAGAATGGTTAATAACGTATCACAGAGTTTGAATTTTTTTAATTTTTAATGTTACTTTATGAAATTATATACAAAAGTAAAAAGCAATAATCTATCGATGTTTCAGATACAGTCTACTGTAGATTTTAATAAAAATAAGTGACTTTTTCTGTCTAATCTCTCTTTTCACGGTCTTCTTGCTTTGCTTCAACTAGTGGAGGGGGGGGGGGGTCTTTGCACCAATGGCTTGATTGCAGCTTCCGGAACGTGGCCGATGAATGCCAGATGAAAACAGTGCTGGTCTTTTTTCTGATGTGGTACCTCTTAAGGGAAAGGACAGAACAACGCCGTTATCCGTTAGATGGCGCCGGAATTTTGTTTGAATGAACAATTTTGATCCTATTGTAGCACTGTCTCTGGTGGCGATTCGGACGGCATGTGCCGCCCGCCTCGTACACAGCAGGCAGATGCCTTGAGGCGTTTTCCGCGAGGCAGAGAACCTCCGTGCCGGTGGCAAAAGGTAGCACGGCCAAGCAGTGTGCTACAGACATGCTTAGGGAAGGATTTCCCTTAGGAGAGTGGGTTAAACAGAGATGAAAGGCCTATTCGGGGCTATTCAGAAATAACTTAGTGATGCTGACGTTAGGGAGGGTCATCAAAAACCGGTCGAGGGCGTTTGCCCTGATTGGAGGTGGAGGTTCAGACGTACTGATGGCTCTTAGGTAAGGGAAGGAAGACGTCGCTGCCGAAGAAAAGGGTCTTCTTGCCGTTGTGTCTCATCGCTGTTTTATTAACACTCTGAAGGTTTGGCATCACCTCTCTTTTTAATATTACACAGACACAAAGTTATGCGAAAAACAAAAGAAAATCTAAATATAAGTATACCACTACCGACTCGGAACACAAAGTTTTTTATTAGTACAACTTTTACGTTTTTACCAACTTTGTGTTCCGAGTCGGTAGTGGTATACTTATATTTAGTTAATTAACGGACACGTCATGGAGAACGAAATCTAAGAAAGAAAATCTTGTAGAAAAAACCCTAAGTTATTAGTTAAGTTACTCAGAAGTCGCCTTCGTCATCTGCGTCTCTGTTAGTGTTGTCTTCTTCTTGTACAACTACATCCACTATACCCTTATCATTGAAATCTCATTGATGGTTCAGGTTTCAGGTTATCATCAGAATTTAGCTGTTTGTAATCTATTATTCACCATACTATTATTATACTATCATTATTATCATTAATATTAATGTACGTGCTATTTTTATTATTACCACATATTATATTAGGATAAAGAAACTTTTCTCGGGAAATTGAAAAATATTATACTCTTGAGAAACAGCCGGCCACTTAATGGAATCGGCCACTTTAAATGTGCTTTCGAGAAACGGAATCTAAGTTAACGGAGGTTTCTCCATAGGCTTATACATATTCACCTAAGATTATGTAGAACTAATTAAACCTTTTATCAACGTTTTATTAAACATTTCAGCAACAGAGTAGGCGCTGTATTTGTATTTTCATTTGTCTATAATGATGAAGATAGCATGAAGATAGTAATGATGAGACGATGTCTATTACCTTGCATTTACATCCAGCCGTAGAGTAGTCTTGTTGTCTCACTCACTGATCGGCTTGATACTGATGATAAGGGATATTATCACTGTGACCATTTGTTTATCTTTACCTCTACAACTGTCATTACAACATAGAAGGCGGCAAGTTGTTTACCTATGAACAATAATACCTGTGGTAGCGCCACTTACACCTACTGCAGCTAAATATAGAGCCGATGCGGTAAACCATATGATTACGTACGCAGTTCCACATAAATCATTAAAGCCACTACGTCTCTCGTGCGTTCTACGTGTCTCTTTCGCCATCGTTCTCACAAGTTCTATGCTCTAATCCTTACTTCAGTACCTCTCTAAAGGGTTGCTGTCCGAAAACTGTCATACGTAGATGTAAAACTGTAATAGCCTATACAACAATTAGCCCTTTCCGACATTTTGCTTTTGATTAAAACTTTTCTTTCAAACCGCGAAAGTAATCTTATATGAACGATGTAAAAAAGTTGTTTTACTTTCAAGATTACGGGTCGTACCTCCTCTTAAGCGTAAAACGTAAAACTTAACGGAAATCCGTAGCTATAGCCTTTTGGGGGGTTATGATGAAAATACTAGGCCACTCAAATGGACGATTGAAAGTCTCAAAGTCTGATAAGCGAATCGAAGTCTCCTGACCTCTGAAACGTCCTTGCTTCAGTCATCCCGTTTATATTTTCTAGTTATTTAATTAAATCTGTTATAAAGTTCGGCTTTAAAGCAGTGATCATAGGCCAAAAGATTTTTAACGATTAATTTTGTCTTAGTATTGAAAAATTAATATAAAAACATTTCGATTGCTATAAGAATAAGGGAATTTAAAATACGACCTTCAATTTATATTTGTCTTTTCACTTGTCTCTGTCTGCGTGGGTCTATCTTCTGCTTACATACTCTCTGAGTCAGCCAATGAATCCATGTGTATATTTGTTTGAACTCTCTATACCCACGTGTATAAACCAGATCGTACACCCAACTATCTTATGCGCTAATAAGTCGTATTATCTATATGGATTATTATGCGCTAATAACCCATTTGTGTATCTATAAGTGGATCTCTTTGTTAATGATAGTAGGCAAGTAAGAGCTTAAATATAATTGCAACTAAAGTTTGTTCATTTTTAGACTGGATCCTGATGTAAACGAAACTGTGTGCTTGTACTTGAACCGGATTGTTAGACGAGTAGTCGCATTACTAAATTCAGCGCTAAATAAAGTAGTTTGCATCTGAATAGTGTTAACTGTTTACAGATATTTCAACAAACTTTTGTAAATACAATTGGGATTAATACAACTAAAAATAAGGAAAACGATTATATATTTCTTAGGGTTAAAATTGTTTAGTTAAGCATGTTTTAACTTGATACTATACGTGTTGTAATCTGTGTTGTATCACTCCGCTTTGTTTATATCAGGACCCACTCTAGAAATGAACAAACCTTACAGCCAATGTTTGTGTTCGTGAACAGAAAATCATGAACAACAGGCATAGTCTCTAAAGTTATTTCCATTTCTTTCCCTGTACAAAGCAAACACCTAAAAAGAATGTCTGATGAGAGATGGCCAAGGAAGGTACGGGAATGGACTCCACCCTTTAGCAGAAAAAAGTAAGATCTAAACATACATGGAAAACGAACGTCGAAGATGCAATGAATACACGAGGACTTACATAACAGGACAGTTTAGACCGGCGCGGCGCCAGTGGAAGCCAGGATGCGAGAGGCTGCGCCACCCGTAATTAAATCGCCTAAAGAAAGAAACAAACAAAGCAAACATATAAAACATGAAAGTGTCAAAATTTAATGTGTTATATTTCTAAAGTTATACACTAAGAGCTATAGTTACACATTAAAAGATCTATGCAACGGGTTTTAAGAACTTAGGAACAGAACGAAAGAAATTAGCCGGGAAAATATTAAAAGCCGAAAAGAATTTTTATGTGGGTAACACATGATCGACCGTACTAAAGTCAGTATTTTGAATTATCAGAATATTATTTAAAATGTACAGTGCAAAGTATAAATTTGTTTTTGGAATAACCTGTTTTAATTTAAACGAGGGAAAAAACAAAAACGACATAAACATAAATTTTTATTTCTACATAAGGTTATGTAAATTTTAATAGTATTACAGGAAACGAATATTATACGAATAAGTTTATAATTGCTCAGGCTGGAACAAACTCTCCTAGTTTGTGTTTTTAATGTCGAACAAAACAAACCATATAGGCCTACTTTTTACTTTATCAGATAAGAACTATCTGTATCTTGAAAGGATTTAAAACAGGTTTTCCTTGTACACTGGAATTAACAAATTTGTTAATGTTTTCCTCGTTTGAACTTGCTTGAGAATGTCGCGTTTGAACTAAAGAATAAGTAAACTTGAGAGCCAGACGTCATTTCTACGCCTCATTGTGCCTTATGAGCAGCTTGTTACGAGAAGAGATAACGTGATCCTATACCTTAACGTCAGAGTGAGACTGGATCCCGACACCTTCAGTCTAACGGAAATGTAAATTTGAATTAGTTTTAAAGTTGGATAAATACATTTTAAAGTTTTTTTACGCAATTTTATTTGTTTTGACCTTCTGTTTACATCTAAAATTTCCTCCATCCCCCAAAAAACTTTATAATACACCCAACTTCCCTCCAAAACATCTGACAACGGAACTTGTTACGTAATCACCCCTCTTGTAGGCAGCCATACCAACGAAAGTTTAACGACTACTGATATGTGACAGAGAATGAAATATTTCATTGATAAGAGAAAAGCAACTACAGTCTAATTTGTTATCATAAAGAATCGTGATGGCGATAGTTGCGTATGAAAAATGATGATGCAAAGCGTACAACAGACAGGTTATGGGATGGTTGGTTATGCTATTCGTACTTTTATAACAGAAACAGTCTTGTCCGATCCACGCGTGGCATCTGCGAACCCAGGTGCTTCAAAACGTCCTCATTTTCGTTTCTTTTCTGATCCGATCTAGCAATCGGAGATTCCAGAGTTTGTAAATGTAAATTCTTAGCGGAAAGGACATATGGAATGTTTATTGTTAATACTGTCTCAGCCGATAAAATGACAGTCGGAAGCTACTAATGTAACAATGCGTTCTTAAAACTATTCCTACGCTGTCCCTGTGTACCAGTCAGACTGTCCGTTAATTATCGTGTTTAGTCCTCGTGCACTCGTAAAGTTGCCACAGTTAGGCCTCTATTACACTAGGCAACTGATTGGAGAAAAAGTTGTGGGGCACTGGTTTAAATGACACCTATTACACTTCCTGGAATAGGTTACACAATATTCAATCGATTGCAATAAAGTTGCAAGCCATGCAACTGCTCGTGCAACTAACGCATTCGATTGGGGGCATTGATTCAAATACACTATGCAACCGATTGCATGCAATTCGCCTGTGCGCGAATTCTGGACAACGAAGAATATTCATGACATGGGACCGACACAACTACCCTGCAACTAGCCTTGAAATCAGTTGCATGCAATCAGTTGTGTAGTGTAATAGAGGCCTTAGTATTCATCGACCGTAGCCTATCGTGTCGTCGTCATTCTACTGTCGGTGTAGCCGCTACTTATGTAATGTGCAGAAACATGTCAACAGCGTAATAACATTGGCACATTGCTTTGATTGGAAACATTAATTGTTTTAATGAGGGAGCTACAAGTGTAGTTACAGCACGCTCTATGTGCCGGTTGGTGAGCTATCGGTCTTCTTTTGAGCACACCTCATAAGAGTGTCAAAAAATATATTTGGACTCGCCCTGTAGAGCTCTACATGCGTCATATAAATGGAAATCCAGATAATTCGCATTTACATCTCACCAAAACAAACGGTACAATCTAACTAATGCAATAGGTTTAACAGATATAAATACAAAACTATGACGAATACGTATTGTAAGCGTTTGAAAGCTTAAATGGAAAATTAAGGAACACAGTTCAGAAACAAACATTACAATCACATTCGTTTCCTAAGTCGTACACCACCTTTTGTAAACGCAGTTAACAAGAGACTTGTCGACGTCATTCTTAATTCAGTCTTTATCCTGTATTTCTTACGAGTGTAAAGATTCCTGACCACCGAATCACCCTCTGTGTATACATGTATGTGACGTTTGACTTTACAAGTGGAACCACGATTACTGAAATGCCGACCGTACGGCATAAGTAAGAATATACGGTACGGTACGGTACACGGTATAAATATGAATTTATTAATTTAAAATACATGTTTTATTCGGGTTTAAAGTATATATCATCATCTTTATCATCATCATCATCTGCAAGGATTAAACCCAGGATGGTTTGTTCCCGTCTCAAACAGGCAAAGTCTAGAGGTGGTCACTCCAGCGCTTTCTCGGACGTCCCACGCCTCTCCGTCCATTCGGCTTATAGTTCCATAATTTTTGGAGATGGGGTAGTCATCCATTCGGCAAAGAAGTCCCCACCAATTCAGGCGATACTGGGCAATCCTGTCGACTCTGGGTACCCTGCCATATGTTAGTACCATATCCAGGGGACACATTCATTACTAAATTGTCTCAAATAAGGACTAGCCGGACGAATCAAGAGTTGCTGACCACAGCTGTGAATAAAATGAAAAAGCGACTTGGCATTGCGGAACAATTTAAAATTGGCGTATGGAATGTAAGAGGGCTCTAAAAGATATAGGCTACAATTTTAAATTATGTAACAGATATGCTGAATCGTCTCTCGATGCTTGAGTTACTAAACTTGAACAATTTATCTTCTCTGATAGTTTGTGAGTGTACACAGGCACATTTGCACAGACAAAGTTAGATAATTCGGGAAGCGATTGGAGACGGTGTGAAGCACAGTGTCTGCAGAGTGTAGTGCTTACGATGGCGCGTGCGTGTGCGTGTGTACGTGTGAGCGCAAATAAACGTACTGATGTGTAAAACAATGGGGGTCGTCCTGCCTTCACATGTGGACCAGTTTTAGCGGGCGGAGAAGCCCCCCCCCCCACCCAACTTGCACGGTGACAGTGACACGGGTGAAAATGACGAGCGACGAGTCACGAAATTTAATTGTGTGGAAAATAGAATTTCAGATAGCAGCGTGTGTATGCAATGCGAAATAATATCACAAATGACATTATGTTATAACAGAGCACACTTAGCCGCGCTCCAGCTCCCTCCCAGAGACGGTACGTAATAGATTTACAACGAGAAACAGATTTGACACTCGCTGCTACGTTTGTAACTTACAGTAGAATCAAGTTTTGTGTTTATATTCTGAGAATTTTGAAAACATTTCCAGAAAATAATATGATGTACAACAAAAAACTTTATATTTTCACACGTGCAAGAGCGCGCGCGCGCGCGCACACACACACACACACACACACACACAAAGTAGCATTTAGTTTAATGAAGTGAATAATTTTAAATGAATTCAAAAATAAGTATAGTAGTTAAAACTATCGGTATAAAAGAGAATGGTATAAAAGGAAGTTAAATCTAATATAACAAATAAGTCGTTTTTATAAGAATAAATTAAGGGTAGCAACCTTAATTTACTGTAAATAAATAAATTAAAACTATTCATACGGAGATATAGATCGCATATGATTCGTGATCGTGAAACAATGGAACAGGTTATTAACTGCTAGAGAAACAGATAGTCGCAATTATTATTATTATTAACGTTTTGTAGCCCTAAAACAATTGATTTTTGTTTAATCATTAGTACGTCAGAACTGCATCTAGGAATCGTCACTCACTATACTTGTTATATAGGCTACTACTATACTGTGCTTTAATTAAAACATATTTTTAAAGTAATAATAATATTAATATTAATAATAATAATAATAATAATAATAATAATAATAATAATAATAATAATATAAAAACAAGAATTTCATAAATTTAAATTAATCTCTTTACAATATTCTAATTAAAATACAGTTAAGTATAGTGCATATATTACATGCTGTTGATATTATATAATAGTTTTGCATTTTGTGCTATTGTTTAAAATCAAACAAAATGCTTAATGTGAATTAGGTTTTATTATAAACCATGAACGTATAGATTTTCAACCTCAGGGGGATATAACACATATAATTCAATAAAATAATGGTAATTATGCTCGATCCGGATTATGCTCAAATTGCGGTGAAATATTTCTTTTCTTATTCTTCTATGTTATATAAAGACGGGACAAATAATTTTAAACGGCGGTCGAACCTATTTACGGAGACAAAAAATTAAATAATTACTCCCATAAGCGCGCATGTAAAGTGAATGGCCGCCATGTTAACTGAGCGACGGGGCACAAATGCACAGCGAATGACGAGTATGACGTCTTAAATATTTTTTGACGTCTTAAATATTTGAAAAATGGTTCGCCTTAATTTTTGCAAGAATTATATGAAACAATGAACTATAACCGCGGCCCTTCGGGCCGCCCCTCCGAACCTAACCGGCAGGTATCGGCTCAACTCGCTTTTCATCCAACTCAGTTGTCTTATGTAATTATTTAATTTTTTCCCCGTAAATAGGTTCGACCGCCGTTTAAAATTATTTTTCTCGTGTTTATACCTATAGTATCGAAGAATAGGAAAAGAAATATTTCACCGCAATTTGAGCATAATCCGGATCGTGCACAATTACCAAAATAATTTACAAACAAATAAATAATACAATTTAATTAATTTTATTTTTAAGTTACTAAAGTAATTTATTAATGTTCAGTTTACGTAAAATATTTTAAAATTAGCTAGGTAGAGCCGCCATCTTGTCAACCACAAACTCCCACCTACGTGATGGCCGACGCCAAAAAGGACGCTAAACCGACAATTCTTTCCAATTACAGTTTAACCGTGAATGTTTATTTTGTACGGTTTTGTTTTCAAGTTGTACTATTTGAAAATCAATACTATCAATGTCACACATTAACGTACAGTGCTTGAATGTTCGGTTGGTTACTCAGTTACACAGCCGAAATATCAGTGACCAAGTAGCCTATTAGTTTTGACATACCATGAAAGTTATCTCAAATGAATGTGTTTTTAATATAATATTATTCTTTGCACGGTACGTATTCTCCGTTATACCACTTAGTTATTTATTTCTCACCAGGCTTTCCGATGTACTGGTGAATTTTACTTGCCCTGTCAATAATTTCCTTAGTATCTTGTTAATTAGATCTTTCTGTCTTGCAAAATATTTTCTTTTTATCTTTCCAACACAATTATCATTCAACATAACTGCTCTTCGTTACTTTGAACTACTAGATTGACACTGATTAATAATTATTTACTATTTATAGCACTCTTCCGCTTCGATGTTTCCAGATCAGACGCTCAAACCAGAGTGAATTGGCGTCTTTTTCTAGAATACAATACTGTTAGAAAATCGACTTTCTTCTTCTGTTTTTGGTTTAGTTTTATACTTCAATGTTCTTATTTTTGTCTGTAACATGGCTTTTATGTTCACTACATATGTTAAATACACTTATTTTATATCTAATTTACACATTGTAAACATTTAACACTCATTTATAATTTATAAAATTTATTATAGTACCTAACTTCACATAATACTTGTGATTCCTCGATTCAGCCTATGCAAGATTTTAATTGATCTTGGTTTCCAAACCAGAAACACTTCAACATCTTACACATTATGACTGAGATTTGCTTATTTGCACTATACATAATTTTAGGATAATTAGTTAATATCACATTATTATTTTTAATTTAAATCATTTACCATACTTTCTAATTCTACTATAAATTGACATTTCATCCAATCCAATGTGGCTGAAAGCATTCTTGCTTGTCTTTAACCTAACCTTTTAACAAACTTTACCGTTTTCAATTAGTTTATCAAGGTTTAGCCTATGTGAACTACATCAATTTACAGCAGTACAGTTTAGTGTGTTTGTGTGTGTGTGGGCGCGCCCGCGCTCAGTATTGCTGTATTTCTACCTGATGCACCTTTGCACATTTCACAGATCTAATCTGTATCATCAGTGGCTTCTATACGAATTAAAGAATAATCGATTTTGACTCGATTAAAATTCTTGATTGTTGTAATATTTGTTTTTGTAGTCAGCTGTTTTGACGGTTTTCTAGAAAATGTGGTAGGCCTACTTTCTCAATTAGGGTACCTGCACTACATTTTTGATGTTCTATCCATACATTATGCAGTAAAGAAGAAGTGCACCAACTGTAAATGATTGTATTGCTGAATGTGATTCCGAACTAGGTAATGTTTTAATGTGTGAGGTTAGGTAAGAATGTATTGGTTTTTCAGTTTATTGTTTAACGAAAACAAAACTCATGCGATGCACGTGGTTTAGCAAAATATATCGTTTAATAAGTAAATATAATGATTGTAACAGAGGAACATCTAGTGAAAATTTCAACACGCGTAAAACATGGCCGGCTGTAGTGGGTAGACGGCCATGATAAAACCAATGCACCTGAAAGCAAACAGAACTAAGCACTGTTGTGACAATTACAGCGTTTTCTTGTTTTCCATTCAAAAACATGCTGAACGAGTTACTGAACATGTGTGCACTGGAAACGTTGTTCATAATAGGTTTACTTTATGGCCACGGAATTATATATTTAAACCTAACCTAACTGACGTAATCTTGCCCAGAAAAAACGTACTTTTTTAATGCAAAGTGCTGCGGTCAAAGAAGACATATCTTTATGGACTGTGTGGTACAAATATACCGAAAACATTGTAAATGTAGTGTGGGACCAGAAAATATTGTTACGTAATGCGGAAAACGTTTTACATAATACGGAACGTTCTACAAGTTTCTCGAATATTCCAACTGTAATGTGTGTGTGCGTACATAATGCTGCTACTTTGCGGTGAAAGACAATTACGCGTTAACTATCGGGTGTATACCAGACCATACCGGTCCGCGCGTGCTGTGTTCAAGGCCGCAATGAATTGCGTACTAGTGTTTTCTAGTAGACGCCTATTAGTGAATATTCTGGAACCTCATAGGGGTATAAATACAAGTACTCAGATACGCTCAGTTAGTTATTGTCGGGCGATTACTCTGTGCGTTTAAGTGGCGATTTACACAGTGCGGTTTGAAGTATTGTGGCGAAGTATTATGTGTTTTATAATTGTGTGATACTCTGTTAGTGGACATTTTTATTGCGTGTGAACAATTTCTATTTGATTTGTTGTAAGAGACTATCTTGTCAATTACAAACTGTTTAATTGTGATAATTAAAGCTGGTGATTAGTGACTTAATTGGTGTCTTGTATTTTGTTTTCCACTATCAAGTAGACCGTCGTAACATATTCTTCTTCTAATATCAATTTTGTCTAGTCTACCTATCTGTTTGGGGAATGTCTCACGATGTCACTTGTGAACGCAACAACCGATTTTCGTAAATCTGCCGTACGTGTCCACTTATTTTTACTCTACAAAACCCTAAGTTATTGTTTTTTAAATTGACCCCCCCAAATAAGGGGCGAGAAGGGTCAAAATTGTGAAAAAAGTCGCAAAAGCCTATGTGGGATATCGAATTAAATAGAATTTTAACCAAAATCTGAATGTAGTGTTCATTTTAGAAATTTCAAAATTTTTAGACGTCATCCCAAAAAGTGGGTGCAAATTTTGATAAAATCGTAGAAATTCATGTGTCGTATCAAATCAAAGGGAATTTAACCAAAATCTGAATACACCGTAAAGTTTTGGAAACTTCAATGAACGTTTGACTCAAGGGCCCAAAAATAGGATCAAAAGTTTGAAAAAATTAGAAAATCCAACCTTGTGGCTAGATAACTAAAATTTTGAAGGTAGTGTTAGGCTAAGTTTTGGACCCATAGGGTAAAGAGATAACAAAAAAATTTTAATTGTAAAAATTCAGCAAAAAGGAAGTCTGGCTAAAAGGAACTTTAACCCAAAACCGAATGTTCCTAAGTTTAAGTGTTCATTCTATGTTTGCGTGCTCTACAATTGTTATGTTACTAAGGAAATATTGGCGTAATCGGTATTTCTGTAATTTTTCCCATAACTGAAAAATTATCTAATATCGAAATTCATGTAATAATAGGCCTATACTTCGTTCAAAACAGTAAGCGAGTTCTGCAGATCAGGGAGCATACTAGTTATGTAAACTTTACTCCTGCTAAAGCGAAGCCAGGCTTATATTTATGGTCGGTACCCCAGGTCGTCATCCGCTCGGAGGTCGATCTCCCTTATTTGTAAAGCGTAATAATGTACCGTGTTTATCTGTCATTGTGAAGAGCACAATAAAACGCGAACAAAACAAAACGCGTTTGATGTAACAAGTAGTCGGGAGCAATTAATCTTCATTAATTCGCGAGGGCAGTCAGTATGATAAAAGACTCGTTATTCTGATTTTGCCGTAGGTACACCTACAGTGCTTATTTACTCTCATTCATCTGGTTTGCTTGCTAATTTTTTCAATTTTTTTTACCACAGGCATGAAATAGGAGTATGCTATTAAACAACTATATTCTGTGCAGTCGTACGCTTCTCATGTATGTCGGACTATCTCAACCGTTTTATAACAATTGTGGTGTCACTATAATGTTGCGACACACAAAGGTGGCTTTGTGTAAATGTTAGTTTGCAAACAATTCTTAGCAACGCAACAATGAAAAACAGTTAAAAACTTTTGAACAGTTCAAAATATTAGTCCTTCCACTACATATCGTATGTGTTCATAACAGATATGTATGGATTTGTATATTACCGTTCATTGTGTATTTACATTTATACATATTTGTCTACTTATATTCCAGCTAACATGAAGGTTTACATCCGGATGTCTACATTCCAGTTAATTAACGTACATTTAGATTTGTAAAAATATTTTTTTTGTTCCCTCACATTTATGCTAATAGATATTTAATATATTTAATTAATATGTGACAGATTAATGACATTTTCCTGACTTATAATAAACTGATTTATTGTTATCGCTTACATAGTTCAAATTTTTATTTTTTGTGACTGCAGTTAAGATTATATACAGTAGACTATCTAAATAAAATTATGTACACAAATATTTAAAAAAAGACCTACAAGAAACATGTAAATACGTATTATTACACTAAATTAAGTAATATATACAAACTTATAACAACATTTTCACTTATTACTTTACCGATTATATAAATAAAGGTGTACATGCATATAAACCTACTCTCGCGCACACACGCGTAAATGTGGGGATGCAAAAGTAGGTATACACTAATGGAAGAAACAGCTGAAAAGAAAAAAATTAATAAAATTTTAATTAAAATAAGTAAAAATAAGTATCACATTCGACTTGCAATATATCAGACTCATGAATACTCAGATTGGCTGCGATTAGTTATCCTGCAGTCTAGAATTTACACTCAAGTACATCTTTCTACAGAGTAATTTTTTTCATTAATTTCTTGGCATGTTTCTCTTATGAATTGAATCATATTTTCAACAGCTGGAGGTTTTCTTGAAAATACTTTACCTTTAATAACAAACAAAAAGAAGGAAACGCACGCGCACCCCCCCCCACACTCACATATACATGTGTTGAATATTTTCATTAAAAAGATACTTTTCTGAGGGATCGATCCTTTCCTTCTTCTGGTTGGCAGTAGTTCTCTATTCCTCATGCGTCTCTACTTCATTTTTTATCTGTTCATAATTCCTGCACACTACATCTTTTATAATCTGTTCCATGTATGGTCTTCCCTGGGTTTTGTCATTCGCATGTCTCTTCATTATTGTTTTCATGAGCTCCAGATGTCTCGCTAAATGTCTAATTATTTAGACTGCTCTTTTAGAGCGGATTTCCCAAGGCTTTTCTTGTCTCCCATTCTAATAAGAAGGAATTTTTGTTATCTTATATGATCACTCTATTTTCATAATGTATCAGAAGCACTACACTTGTGAATTGAGTCTTTTCTTTTCCCCGTTTCCCGTAATCCAAATTTGACAGCTACACTCCAAACTTACGCTTTCCAAAGACTTTTCCTAATTTCCAAGAAGTTAGAAACCTTCTGTTTGCTGAAGACACTTTTTGCTTGATTTCTGCTTCTTACGTCTGTTTCAGTACGTCCTTATCTAGTGATCTTACTCCCAAGATAAGTAAATAAGGTCACTTCTTCAAGAAGTTCTTTACCTGTTCTAATCTGCAATCCAGGTGGTCCATAATCATAATCTTTGTTACGTCTTAAACCATGACTTTTGTATTAGATTTATTTATATTTTCATACTCGTCCGTTTTCATTATTACGCCTGTAAAATATTCTTCACTCTTAGCTGCAACAACAATTTCGTCATCAAATTTCTTTACAGATCTATTTTTACACCATCTTTATTACCTCCATCCTTAATCCTTGCCTGACTTATTTTAGAGCCTCTTCTATGTACAAATCATTGATACATTAATTAGGTGACCTTAATCGCACGCTTTTGCTATTTCCTAGTTCTTTTCTCTTCTAGGTTTTCCTCTCTATCAATAGCAAAGCGTTAAGTTTCTGTAGAAATTCCATATTACTCTTCGATTATTCATAATGTGTTCCACCTCTTTTCAGAAATTTAAACATTTTATTCCACGTTGTCAGAGGCTTTTCCTGTATCCACAAGAACGTATAATGCACGTTCTCCTATTCCTCTGTATGTTCTTTTCTCTGTGGTTTGACAGAACGTTCAATAACAATTTTAATTTCGAAAATTTCTCAAGATTTTAGGGGGCCAATAAAAACCCCTACTACCGGCTTAAGTAAAACATGTACCATGTAATAAAATCTATTCAGTTTGTCATACTAGGAGATAAACTGTACCTTTATTATTATAGTATTAAGACTATTGTGACAAATGTAGGTGTATGTTTGCATATCATTTTTCGGTTATAATGACTTCTTTTATTATAATTCGTCAGCCAAACGCAGTGGCGTGTCTAGAATTTGGTCTTGCGGGGGGTCCGGCAGAATCGGCTTCATATACAAGAAAAACAAGTAAAGACTTATCAAGATTATTATCTTTAAAGTGGGAACAATTGATAATTATACATATTATAACATCCTGAAATCAATCCCATTAATCAAGGCAATAACACAATAAAAATACGCGTTATTGAAACACCGTTTAGTAGATACTTATTAACTGAATTGATTTTCCTATAGTTCATATTTTAAACGTATACGCAAATTCTGTGTAATAAATCTTTTTGTATATTTAAAAAAGAGTTACTGTTAGCATTCACAGCTGAAAAAATAATAAATTAGGCTAAAAATTAAGAGATTAACAAAATTCGTCAACTTTTGTTGACACTCTGGGGGGGGGGTCCTGTTCGTCCCCCAACCCCCGTAAATACACCTCTGGCCAAACGTATCGTCAAAACTCAGAGTATATAGCATTAGTTGTAGAAATTAAGATAAGATATTTGTTCAATAAAATATCTAAACAGGACTTCATACACAATTGCAATTTAATCATAAGAACATGCTATTTCTTAACTTAAGGATGCTATTTTTTGTGCTTATTTATCATACTATTTCTTAGCATAATTAGTAAATATGCGATGTTTGCCACTTAAAATTTTAAACCTTTTAAACTACAGCTGTATCGTCTAGCTTTAGAGAGATACAGTAACAACATGTTTATTTTCACCTCAATTTACTCTGTGTCAGTTACGATGACCTGTCATATAAATGAAACAATCTAATATAAAATTTAATATAAAACGAAAAACTGTATGTTTACTGGTGGAAATGATAACGTAAGCTTATGGTTAAAAATGTCAAAAAGTATGGTGTGATGTGTACCTGCCTTAGCCCGTCTGTAATCGGATTCATTCGCACTCTACATCAGCCAGAATGCAGGGAACCGACTGCGCTGCTTTCCCACGCAGAAAAGATAATTCATCGTTCTCTGTCGAGAAGATAAAAAGAAGAAAAAAGCGTATAATCATTGCGGAATAGAAGACAAACGATTTCCTCTCCCTCGGTTCGAATAAAAATGGAGTCGTTCTTTTAATTAAGTCTCTTTTAAAAGGAAATAATCATATATCTTTCTTATTAAGTATTGTCATTTGCCTTCGTCCTGATACACTCTTCACTGCCTCCTTCCCGGCAACACACACGCACGCACACTATCTTTAATTTAATACCGGAAGTGTTATTAATGTAAAAAGTGAAGAGAAACGGATATGCACTGAACCGTCGCACACAAAACGACATTATTTAAATACTGGTCGTTAGTGGCTAATGTATACTGCAACTAGTAGTATGCAACAATATAAATTATGCAGAAGACGCTCCACGTTTCCGTTTGTAAATATTATTGTTGACATTTTCGTTCGTTATTGAAGTATAATATATTTTTTTTTAATAATGTCTCACCAGTAACGAAGTTCCTGCATTAAATTAAGCGCTTCTTGAATTTTTGTATTTTCCACTTTATAAGCACAAGATATTTAGGCGATGTGGTCTTTTCTCTTCGTGAAAAAAAAAGGATACTTGGGAGCCAAAGCAGGTAGCTCTTAATATAATGTAAAACATAAACAGAGCGTCGTTTCTCACGTGTAACATGAACCGTGAAGACAGAGAAACTGTAAACAGAAAGTTATATCTAATATTCACTATGGGTGCCAAGCTACGGCTAACTCAAGTTCTTGAACATGAGGGCACGCAATTATATATTCGGATTATGAATAGATCACCATAATTAGTAATTAAATTGTCAACAATTATTTGTAATACTTTTAGTCTATATATGAATGCTTCGGTATGTTAGTTTTGAAAACGGGTCGTTTTCACGTAGACTGACTCTGAATCGCTTCTGATTAATTCATACGTCAGTTACTGCTAGCAAGAAGGACTTAGAAAAAAGGAATACACACTGAAGTATATTCAAATCAGGCAAACCATAGAGTAAAGGGTAGTGATACATACTGTAGCATTGCCAAATGGAAGAATGTGGTAAAGGAGGGTACCTAAAAAAGTTTGGACCGTGAGAAAGAAAACGAAAGAGCACCGCGGTAAAAGTGTTGATGGTATTCAACATAGCTACCAAGTACAAGTTCTTGGTACCAAGAAATACCAAGTACAATGGAAACTGTAGACTGAAATGAAGTTCTTTTTATCGTTACGTAATGTAGAAAAAGTGTTACGCCATTACGGAAAGTTCTGGTACACTGTAGAACGGTGTTCTACTCTATTCCCGCAGCTGTAATGCGTACGTGACACTTAACACGTGAGGCAGAGTTACGTAATACGGAATCGTACATTCGGTAGCGTTGTTCGAGAAGTTTCTCAATTAGCCCAACGGTGCATGTTTCTGCGAAGGTCGCGCTGAAGTGTCCTCTAAAATTTTCGATGGCTTGTTAAGGACGCATGTTATGGAACCCTGCAGACTATAAATAGCCCATACTTGCTGCTTAGTTTTCAGTTATTGTCGGGCGATTACTCTGTCCGTTCAAGTGGTTATTAGTGAAAACTAATTATTGTGGCTAAGTGTCATGTGTTTTATAATCGTGCGGGACAGTTGTAATATAATTGTGTTTTATATTAGTTGACATTTTATTGCGTGTGAACAATTTTTATTTGATTTATTGTAAGAGACTATCTTGTTGATTACAAACTGTTTAATTGTGATAATTAACGCTGGTGATTAGTTACGTAATTGGTGTCTTGTATTTTGTTTTCCACTGTACCATACGACGATCAGTTAGACCGTCGTAACAATATGCTATGCAGTTTTTCCTGAGGACGTGTTAAATTATTAATGATTTAATTTCATTCCAACTTTGTTCCGGACGAGGCCTTTCAGTGTTTCCACCATTTTCATTGAAAACACTGAAAACACGTTGATTGGAAACATGAAAATGGTGAAAACACTGAAAGACCTCGTCCGGAACATGACAAGTAGCAGTTCAGCAAGTAAATACTGCAAAGTTGGAATTACAGAGACTGCTAATTCGAATAACAAGATGATGATATGATTTCAGGCATCAAGAAATATTCTCACTTATTTTATTTGCAAAACCTTATATTGTCCATCTGACTGCTGTTGCAGAGACGGAAAGCGGCAATTAAATAACTGCCATGTATTATTTGCATATATTGGAAGCAGAGATCAGATATGTTGTATAGCCTATACAAAATAGGGCGCCAGTTATCCGACCTAGTTGGGACAGAGGGTAGTTCACGTATACGAAACACGGCCAAAAACGTTTGCTATCAGATATGCGAGGCAACAAATAGTGTACAAAATGTATTAAATGGTGTAAGTGTTAAGTTATTATATTAAGAAATTTATTTTTGATAACTCAAAACTGGTAAAATTTCTCCTTGAATTCGCAATTCTCACGCCACGATCTGAAATTTTTATCGACCCTGAGCTCACCTGTGCCTAAAAAGTAAGAAGGGGGCATAAGTTTTTATTCATATCAGGTGCTTTATCTTGTTGTAAATATAAGATATTCTTCTTCTTCTTCTTCTGGCACTACGGTCCCTGTAGAATCCTGGCCTGTTCAACGATTCTCCTCCATTCTTCTCTGTCCAGAGCCTTAGTCCTCCAACCTACCATTTGCGTCTCCCTCAAATCTCCTTCCACATCTTCTCCTTGGACGTCCTCTCCTCCTTACTCCCTCCGGCTTCCTTTCCAATGCCATTTTTGGACCTCGGTCATTTCTCATTCTCACCACCATCTCAACGTTTGCACCTTCACTGCCGCAACTATGTTCCATACAGGTCTCTTAGGTCACGATTCTTTGTTATCCTCCACATCTCTCCGTCCCACAGTGGTTCATAAATATTTATCAGAATTTTCCTCTCGAAAACACCAAGGTTTTTCATATCTTCAAATATCAGACATTAGTTCCTCTAAATTATGCTTCTGAACGAACCGTAAATAAACAGCTTCTTCTGTGGGCGTATTCTTACCCATTTTAAAGTATTTCTTTCTTTCGAACCGTCAACAGTATTCTTTTAATACTTATTTTTCTACATCATCTTTACTATTTACGTCATATCAATCATGGTATACGTTTCATACGTTGGAACGTTTCGTTTTAGCAGTTATAGAAGATATCGTATCTCGTAGAGTAACAAGTCTGGAATAACTATAAACGAAAGTCACTAAACACAAACAACAGCACTTCACTCACACTACTGGTATGTTTTATTCGTAATATTCACATCCGGTTAACATCAGGAAGCCCTAATGCGTATTACCAATACATATCATCTTACAGCTCCTCTTTCATATTATCGTTTATTCGTGTTCTGCCTACACAATAAGAGCTGTCGTTTTAATTAAAAAAAAATGAATAAATACTTTGTTCTTTCTTTTATTAATAGAAACGGATAATACATTAAATAGGTCCTAATCAACATAAAATGGGTTGATTAATTAGGAATGAAGTTCAGTATACGTCGTGCTTATTATGCCCAACAACAATAATTATATCTGCTTACCATTTTTTGGTACTGTTCCAATAACCGTACCCGCACTCATTCTCGATATGTCGATTATGCGATTATTGGCATCGATATGTAGTGAATATTGCACATAATTTTAGTTGGAAAATAGAAATTGTGAAAATTTATTCGTGTATGTTATAAAATAGTTTGTTGGCGATTGCAATCTTCTTTCATTGTCATATTTTTTACGAAAAATGTTTCTAACAATAATATAATTCTGATGTGTACCTGTGACGCCAAAAGTTGGCGTTGTTAGATCAACATGCAAACTAAAATTACACACAGAAACCAAATTGCCTTACTTGCTTTTTGTGAAAGCCACGTAAGAAAAAAAAAACTCGAAGTAAGGTGGGGCGGCCCAAAGGTTGCCTATTACATGTCTCCCTTTATAATGCAGAACTCGTTTTCCACTAATATTCGATTTTAGTGCAGATTACTGGAAAAACAACCGACTCGAAGGAAGGTGAGATGCTATATGTGTCTCCTGTTTTTGCATTTCCCACAAAATTTGCTTCCAATGAGTTTTCGACATTTAACTGAATAACATAAAAGAACATTGACCACCTAACGAATAACAAATCTTGTCTTCATTTGTTAATGCGTTGTTTTTCTTTTTTGTTTTAATCTTACTATTCTGAAATAAGTTGTATCTTTCATTTATTTATGTCGTTGGTTTATGTTGTGTTCTTTGTTTTTAATGTTTCTCTCTTTTAAGCATTGTGTGGACACATTAAATATCCAACCGTGGCTTTAATTTCTTTAAACAGTAAGCTGAAAACCAAAAACCATTATCACCTAACCTCACAAATGAAACAACACGTACTTTCACTTTACAGTAACAGAATAATTTACATTTAGTACACTTCTTCTTCACATCGTAGTATATCGATATAATCGCATATCCAAATCATCGAAAATGTAGTGCGGGTACGGATACTGGGATAGCGCATGGCTGTCTCTAGTGTCGGCCACTAGAGTCGACCATGTGTAGTTCCGATTTTTTTTTACAGCGACTTCGGTTATTTGACGTTCGCGTAACTGACGCTCTGCTATACTTGTATCAGAATATATGAAGTCATATCTCGGGTATATGCAAGGAAATCTAGACGTATTTGAGTTACTAAACTAAAAAATTAAAGAAGGAAACCCCCCAAAACGTTTGTATACAGACACATCTCAAGCTTAGTACAAGGATACATTTAGCGTGTAAGCCGTTAGCTTTGTGATTTCAGTCGGCGTGGAAGAGCAAGTGTATCAGACGACTACACTGAGATCAGCAGATTGGAATTAGCCATTAGTGCTACAGTTTAATTAGCTGTAATTTATTCGTCGACCTTGGGACTCTCAACGAGCTGCTGTTGATGAAATAAATAATTAATTACGTTACCGAGTACTTGTTGTCAGAACAGAGAGACTTTAAATAAAACAGTTGTTAGTAACGACAGTAGTTGTCGCGTTCATTTGTGTTATAAATGTTTAACACAGTAACGTTTCATTGATGATGGAGCCAGTAACACTCGGTTATACGCGGTAGTTTCGAGTATAAAGGAATGTGATTACTTCCCACACGATTAGATTAGTCGTTTTCACGGCCTTACGTAAAGTTAATACGAGAGAGACAAGGATACTTTGTCAAGTACATAAAATATAAAACAATTTAAATAAAAACTTTATTGCCAAAACACCAACGTTGGCGTATCTAGAATTTAGCCCTGGGGGTCTGGGGTGGGGCCAGTTTCGTACAAAAGGAAAAAAACATTACTATATTTAAAGTTGCTGAAATCAGCCCCATTAAAGTAAACGGTAATAACACAATAAAACTACGCGATATTGAAATATTGTGTACAAGCTACTTGTTGACTGAACTGATTTTCCTATATTTCATATTTCAAACGTATACACTAATGATGTCTAGTAAACCTGTTTGTATATTTAGAAAAAGATAAAATAGTTACTACTATGTTAGCGTACGTAGTTGAAAAATTAATAAAACAATCTAAAAATTAAGCCATTAATTTTTTTTCTACCCGGGGGGGGTCCGATCCCGTTCGTCCACCCCCGTAAATACGCCCCTGAATACCATTGACAACAAAGATTTAAACAAAATACAAATTTGAAGCTATCCAGTTTTACGGTCTAATCATAGTTTTGTGTGTGTATGGGGGGGGGGGTCAAAACGTCCTTTGGCATCTTTCGATTACTATCGATTACTAATCTCCAGCTATTCATAGTATTTCATTGTTTTCAGGGGCGTATTTACGTAGGGAGAAACGAACATGACCTGAACTCCCTCTAGTACACGTAGTAACTCTTTTTCAAAATAAAAATTAGGTTTATTACAAAGCATTTACGTATAGTTGAAATGTGAAATAAAAGAAAATTCAATTCAGTCAATAAGTATCTTCTAAATACTGTTTTAATAACGCGTGTTTTGTTGCCTTATTACCGTTTACATTAATGGGATTGATTTCAGGATGTTATCACACGTTTTCCAAGCAATTTAAAGATAGTACTCTAATGTTGATTAGTTTTAACTTGTTTTTTCTTTTGTATGAAGCCGTCTCGACTGGACCCCCCCAGGCCAAATTCTGGATACGCCACTGTTGTTTTTATTAAAATCCTCTTTCTTACATTTTCGTGTTGATTAGAGCATACTCTACCACAGGAATTGTCTGGTTTTCATGTCGTTTGTCAGATTTTGGATGGAGGCCCCCATTACCTGCTGTACTTCCTCATTCGAGACCTGTCTCCTTTTGAAATTCTCGCAATTCACGCCTCAAAACGTCCGTTCCTGTAGCACTCAAGGATTGTTTCCTTCTTACATTTATTTCCCACCCCACTGAACTGTTAAGCTATGATGTTTCATATTATTCCATTATATCCTTCCTTTGTGAGAGTACTGCGTCTTGCCCTGGAAACTTCTCTTTCGTGTTCTTATATTTCGTGTCGTATCTTTCATGTTAAAAATTAAGTGGCGTTAAGAATAATGCATTGTATTTCTCTGAAATGCAATAGAGGAAGAAAAATAATTTTTCAAAATTTCAGTTTGATCTCGTTAGATGTCGTGTATCTCCATTTCGAAATTATGTTACGATAATTTCAGAATCAGTTACATTATCTAAAGAGACGTTTTATAATTCCATTAGCGTTTAACACTTAATTTTATGTGCATTTTACTGCTTTCCAATTAGCTAGTTTGTTTATTACATGAAACAGCATTTTAGTTTTATATTATTTTTTGTATTCTACGGTAATAGTTTAAGAATACTTTCACGTAAATTAAGGTGATTAGTTTTTTGTAACAACCAATGAATATAGCAACGAAATGAGATCAGAAAAGTACGTGGTAACCTGTTTTATTGCTCAGGTTTTGATTCCGCAAGAAACAGTACTATCGGTTGAATGAAGAATGAGAATTCGCTGACGGTATCGGTGGATGTCATTGACACCTGATATATTTGAAACATAAGCATCATTTACACGTCAATCTGTCTGTTCAAATTGTATCGAATCAAATTTCAATATAGTCTGGTTTACGCACCGTATTGTATGTTTGTTTTACACGTGCGATGCAATATAAGCGTACCAGTATTACATTATTCCAATTAAACTTGGAATGCAGCCTGAATCCGCGCTTATTGGTTTCCGTCAACGAATAATTTGTATTGCATAATTATGTTACGCAAAGGAAGGCTATGTAAAAATAGTTGGTCTACTTTTGACGACTACAACAACGTATAACTTAGTGCGGGTGGCTTTACACACGTCAATCGCGTTGTGCCATTTCGAGACTCGGTCGTAGATAGTAATTTTAACTAGGAAAGAATTTTTTCTCTTCTTCTTCTTATTCTTCTTCTCCTTCAGCGCTACAGCCCATCGTGAGCTTTGGCTTCTTCCAACACCAATCTTCCTCAATGTCTCTTATCCATTGCCATTTCAGCGTAATCCCTCACACCCATTCTTCTTAGCGCATCATCCAACCACCTTATCCTAGGTCGATCCCTCTTTCTGCTTTTAGATGCCTGTGCCCTCAGGATTTTCTTTGGTAGGTCTATACGCTCATCGTCCATCGATCTAGGTGTCCTAGCCATTGTATTCGTTGAGCCTCTACGAATCTTACGATGTCCTCATGCTTCGCAACAAATCTCCTGCTCAATTCGTGTGCATTCATCGTCCCCCTTAACCATGCCACAAACACGTCGTACAAACTTGGGAAGAATACTCAGTCGAAGTTGGGAATACTCAACTAACTTAACGAAGCTCAGCATGGAGTCTTTTTGAGACTGTACGGCCCACTTTTATACTTATACAATTTTATTAGAAGTTGGGGTATAATGATTAAGTTCGTCTGTCTTTCACTCTGTTACTTAATCGCGTAACATACACGCGCCCCCCACACACACATTAGAACTAAATAAACCGTTAGTCGAATCCGACCTATATAATACTCTGACCCTGTGTGACAATCGTCGCAATTCGACCAAGAAAGGGATTACTCTTTTGATCATCAGCGCAACTCGACAATTCTGGATGTAGACCTTTAATTTGACATAATTATAATACATAATTTTTGGTTGACATTTATAAAGAGCATAATTCGCTTTACTGACATATTAAGCTACAAATTGACGTAAACACTACTCCCTTACATCAATTAACGAGTGAAGTACGACGAGTTATGTTTTAAAGTTTAAAAAATTGTTGAAACTACAATTTATTGCTTTAAATGTATTTACAGCTTTGTTTATGATCAAAATAATTAAAACATTTGTGGAAACTTGGAAAACGATTTTGACATTATGAAAATTTCAAAATCGTAATATTTTTAACTTTTTTATTTTTGGATGAGCAAATTTTTAAATTGCGCAGTACGTACCAGCGAAAAGCCATATAACCGACGTACGTATTAATTTACCTATCTACCCCTATATTGTGTTATGTGATTTTTTTAATGAAGTGTAGTCTGATACTGTTTTCTCGCCTTTACTTCAGTTTTCGAAAGTCGAATGTCCTTTCTCTCCTTTCTTTGGTACAAAACCTCTTTATTCTTCCAATGAAGTTTATAGTAATACTCCCTCGTTTGAACGTTACGTTGGGACTCAATGCAACTGATATCCGTAGTAATTAATTTTTTATTTTTTCATAAGCAAGGGAAAGATGGAACACCTAAGTTGCAGAGAAAGCAATCCATCTAGGAAAATAGGTACTCTGATGTAAAAGTCTGATCCTCCGGGTTAGGGGTTTTTGCGGAAGGCTAGGTGCAGCTCAAGTAAAAACAAAAAAACCTCTCAAGCTTCAAAAAAAGCTTCGGAACAGGGGTGATCTCAGTGGATTACCACCAGGAAAGATCAAGGTTACGAATACGGTGACAGTAGCTTCGTAGAATGTTCAGGGGTTGTGAACAAATGAGGAGAAACGCAATATCCTCAAAGAATATCAATTTAATATAGTTATTATAACGAGGACCAAAAAGAAGCTGAAAGATACAAAAGACTTACCAGATTACATCATGATATCAAAGGCAAAAGAGCGTGTTGCGGAGTAGCAGTTTTAATTGATAAGAAGTGGCAAAATCAAATTAGAGAATACATCTTTGTGAATGAGAGAATAGTGATTGTGAGACTGAAATTTGACAGAGGTCACTTAATTGTTACAGGAACGTATGCCCCAGAAGAAGGCAAAGAAGATGAATCGGAAAGAAATTATGAGAAGCTATAAAGAATTCTCTAAAGTAAGTAAGACTAATAATGTAATGTTAGCAGGGGATGTAAGTAAGTAAATATCGTGTTCCATACGTGACAGGAATGTCACGTGTGAGCATATGCTAAATAACGACGGCAGGCGATTTAGAGAATTTACGACTTACGGTGGCCTTAAAGTGACAAATACGTTTTATAAAAAGAAATATATTAATAATTACATATTGTCTGTGCGGGGGCAAAAATAGGGTGAATCAAAAATTCTATTAGTGAATCAAAAATAGTGTAACTGACAAACTGACACTCACATCTACAGAGGACAGAATCCTAATTAGATAGTTAGAGGTTTGCGGAAGGCTAGTTACCTACCCAAGTGAAAAAAAACTTTCAAGCTTCAAAGAAAGGCTCGGAACAGAACTGATCTTGACTACACACTACATCACCTAGTCAAGACTACAATACTCCTGTGTGCTAGGAGAAAAAATGGAATTACAGCAAGCAGGTAGAATAGATATAAAACTGAATTCAAGATTTAAAGTTCATCTGCTGGGTGAAGGTAGTATTAATGATTTGTATAAACGCAGATTTGCAAATCTGCTTGACCTAACACAAACAGAAGAAGGTAAAATAGAATGGAAAAACATGAAATATGCCGTTATACCAGTTGCTACAGAAGTGCTAGGTGTAAAACACTCAATACATGTCGTAAGCGAGGTTTGAAAATATGGAACGATGGGATTAAGGAGGCTATAGAGAAAAACATAAAAAGTATAGAAATCATCTACAACATCAAACTGAAGAATGTAAAGAAAAATATAACCAGATAAGAAATGCCACGAAATTATAAGTGAGAGGTGCACGTAAATCATCATGGGATACATTTATAAGTAATGTAGAGCATCATCTGCTTGGTAGACAAGAGATCGCATACAAACTCATGAGGCATCTTAACAGTGAAGCAAGAGACACTGCTCAAATGACTATTCTTCCAAAAGAAAGATGGATAAATCACTAAAAGAATGTACGTTGTGATCCCAGTATTAATGATGAATTGGAGGATAACGAGAGAAAGCAATTATATCTCATAGAAATGACAGAATTGCACAATGCGTTAAGTAAAAGTAAGCACCGGAAAGGCTCTGGATTAGTTGGGATAAATTTGGAATTTTGAAATATGGTAGACTGTACTTAAAATATAGAATGATATATTTATTTAACAGATTCTGGACACAATGTGTAATCTCAGATGACTGGAAAATAGCAAAAGTGATTTCTATATTCAAAAAAGGAAAGGCAATGACACTTCAAAATTTTTGGGGACTCAGTTTACTGAGTGGATCTTAAAAAATCTATAGCAAGATAATGTGAAAGGCTTTGTAACATCTGAGACACTACTTTATTAGAGGAAAAAGGGTTTCCGGAAAGGAAGATTCTGTGTAGACGATGTTTTATCTTTAAAGAAGATTATTCAACAACGAAGAGAATTTAATCTAGAGACTCGGCTACCATTCATCGACTACGAAAAAGCCTTTGAAATGGTAAAAGGAGCCAAGCTTTGGACAGTTACGGGTAAAACAGGATTCCCGAAACATTTTATCAAAATTTCACAAAGTCACAAAGTTTACTTAGGGATATTAATATAGTAATCAACTCTGGTACAGAAGTAACAACCGAAACTCTTATCAATCAAGAAGTAAGACAGGGATACAGTTTGTCGCCAACTCCGTATAATGTGTATATAGATGATCTCCTTCGAGAATGGAAAAACTAAGAATGAACTGAGGTATAGATCAGTCGCAATACATACTTAATACAATGTTATTTGTGAACGACCAAGATATAATAGAAGACACTAAGGTTGAGGAAAAATTAAAAGGAAAAGTCTGTCTATAAACTTTATCAGTTGAACACTTTTACAGTATGAAAATATCTTTGTTAAAAAATAAAACCATGGAATTTTATCGTAATTATCCCATAAGAACAAAAGAGTTAACATCCCGTTAACAAAATACGATTGGAGAACAGGTCTCCCATTTTATTACTTAGGCTGCGACATTTCTTACAAGCAGGACAGTGAGGTAGTATTGTCAAACTTCTTTCTCAGTAAAATGACTCTGGAAGTCGATAAGTTTCAACTGAAATTTAATAAGGTTTCAACTGAAGTTTCCAAGGTAGTATTTAATAATGTAAATTCAATCCTTTTATTTTCTTAACTTCAACACTTTTTCAATTTCTTTATTTTATTCTATTAAATCCTCCACCAGATTTCTGTTTTTTCCTTAACTGGTGAGGAATACACTGTACCTACTAAAACGTTTGTATGAAAACACCGGTATGGAAAGTCGATATTATAATTCCATAGACAATGTTTGTTGCTACCTTATCTCCATTAGAATTTCGGAAACTAGCGTATGGTTGAGATGTAATTATAGTCTCTCCCTCTCTCTCGTCCTCACACACATGCGCGCGCGCGCACGCACACACAAAATTACTGCCGACCGGAAGAAACAAATACATTATCCGCTACCCAGCTGACAACGTTGATGGCCAATAAAATGGCAATAAAACATTTAATGATGATATGACTTGTGGGAATAACAGTGGAGTGTCAGTTGACGATCGGCCTTTACCTTCGTCCATTAACGTACGTATGCTGCCCGTATCCAACCTCATGCATAATTTTGAGTTCGTTACGTGTTCCAGTTTCGCATTAATGTTTGTGTTTGGCCCCTGGGGTTCGTTTCGGCTTCTTCACTCAAACATCGCCTACATTCTTTAACGTCCACTGTATATTCTAAAAACATCGTCCTTCCTGCTCGTAACAAAATGAAACTAGGACGTTTGACCGCGCGCGCACGCAAAACATATGTTTAAGCAGATTTTTACTTAACTTTAGTAAATTTTAATTTTATAAAATGTAAACAGAGGCGTGTGCGCTTCCGTCTGTGTGTATACGTGTATCCTCAATTAAACTCTCACATCTTATTCAAGGTGCAGATATTTAATCCTCTGAAAAGTAGAGTATTTAATAAACGAAAATAATTAACTAGTAATTTTGTGCGCGGGTTGGTGTTTGTGTGAGTGAACTAACACATCTAACACACAACTGTTTCAGTACTTTTTAAATTTATTCGATGCTTTATATTTTAAACAGAACACAGGAAACGTTTTGCACAATACCTACAGCGCAGAAAATGTAATTATTAATTCTGAAACAATTTTAAGGCAAACCATTAAAATGGCAAAGGGATAAGAAAGTGTGACAGGGTAATGTTCAGTAGGGCTGAGTCGAACAGGAACGGCTCGATGATGGAGACCTTATCGCGGGACAGTAGGTAGGCTGCTGCGAATCTGTAGCGAGTATATTTTCTGACGGCTAATAAATGTAAAAAAAGAAAACTGAATTAACAAAGGTATGACGTGGTTCCAACCAATCTGAATACGGTACCTACCGCATTGTAACCGAGTAGAAATGTTGTATTTCTTCCAAAGTAATAATGCAAAATTATCTTAGTGGCTACAGCGTTGAACTCAAGTTAGCTGGGGTGAGTGGTTCCTGTTGTAACCTATTGTTTTCTCTTCATTTGTTTAGCACATAAGCATATGTGTACACCGCATGTTAGACCCCGGAGACGCTGAGACCCCGCGGTAATAAGCGACGTATTTGTGCGCTTCAGTGTATGAAAATGCGACGACAGAAACACGCGTCAATAAAACGTCTTATTGCAAGTTTAGGTAAAGAATTCAGGTAGAGGGAGAGTAGAACGACGTTTTAAATAAACCCGAGTGAGCCAGTTAATAAAAATAAATTCAAGAAAAAATTAGGATTGTAAGTCAACGCAAGAACGGTTACATCTCCGCGTTGTATTTGATTCCGGAGAGCAGGATGGCTGTTTGTATGTATCATCCGAGTAACAACGCAAGCCAGGTATATCACAATGGAATTCCATTAATTCAATAAACTGTAGGAATCCTCCCTCTCCGGTTACGTACGACTCTAATGCAGCCGTTATTGAGAAATCTTCGTCTCCCCGCCCGCTGACGGCAAGGAAGGAAATATGCGCGCCTTACAACAGTAGGTATTATTGCCCAACGTTCGGCATATGTATATACAGAAATAATATACCACCACCACCTTACCGTCTCCGACAGAATCACGTTTTTCTATCCGTCTGTCCTTTTCTTTCTCTCTTTCTCACTCTCTGACTGTAAAACGAATAATGCAGGATATCTGTTGGATACATGGGCGCATGGAATATCGCATTCCATATCCGTACACGTTGCTGTAACGGTACATATTACCCTCACCTTGTTCTACCGTCCTCCCAGTTGTAACAGCCCCTTCGCAGACACGCGCCTTTCCTCAAACTTTTAAAGTATCTTTACCGACTTCTTGTGAATGTTATACTTTTTTTTTCTTCAATTTTGTCAGCAACACTTTAGCCTGTTCCAACACTTTAACATCACGTGTGTATTTAAAGAATTCGGTATACTGTCACGCGTTAAGAAAATGGGTCTCTACAACGTAGCGTTTTGTGAATGTGCTCAAGTATTTATTAGAAGCTAGGACGTTAACTGGAATAATAATTACTCGTGTCGTAAAACTACACACACACACACACACACACACACACACACACACACACACACACACACACACACACACACACACACACACACACACACACACACACACACACACACACACACACACACACACACACACACACACACACACACACACACACACACACACACACACACACACACACACACACACACACACACACACACACACACACAGGGGACAGATTCTGTACAGCTTGTGGCTGTCTCTCATATCCTTCCCTTTTTCAGGCCTACCTGTCTCTTCAGTTTCCATTTCCCAGTTACCTTTCTCCTTTTTTCTAGGGCATTGGTACCCGTAAGGTGGTCCGCGGTCCAGAAGTGGAAGCTTAAAAGTGATCCATCGAGATACCAAGATTTAAATAGAAAAAAAACATAATCTTATAGTCAACCTTATACGAGTGCAGTGTAAAAACCTGTCCGAAAGAGAGTGAAAGAGACCGACGGATAATACAAAACAAAGAAATCGGCTGGACGCAGGCGACGACGTACAACTAGCTTTGAGTAGCAGTATTAGCCCAAACATTTCGCATATAGTGACACAACGCTAGGCCAAAAGTCACACTCATTAATCTTAAGAAAAGTCCGTTACGATGTCTGTTCAGTATTTTGGCGTGCGAAATATTTACGTAATTGAACTCGACTCGCGCCCCCCCCTATCGACTGTCTCACCATGCACTCTGTGCATGTTTCCGGTACACGTGCAAGTTTTCCTCATTCAGTCTCGACTGTCGGAGGCACGTGGCTAAAACTGGCTCACCAACACATGGACGGCATATTCGCACTTTAAGGAACCAAGTTTTCTTTTTACATTATCTAAGTGTAACCGTGTCTAAGTGGTACCTAGTACCCTGTCCCAGGCCTGTCCCAAGCCAGGATCAAGGAGGAGGGATAGGGAAGCAACACCCCTCTAAAAAACCTGGGTTCAGCTGGCCCGGCTGATAGCACCCTGTAAGGGCTCCTGACCTAGGGTTAGAAGGTAGGGTGGACGTGGCTCAATAGCAGTGGTGAAGGCAGTGGTAGGGTGCCCCAAAATCACTAACCCTGGCCCTTCAGGTTGGGACCTGGTCATTCCTAGCACACTCTACCATCACAAAGATATTCATAAGGGAACATGGACTTCACCCGATGGTACCACCTTCTTCCATCTTCCACTTCAGTTCACGAAATAGATCTAATCTACTGGATGTGAGGACACGAAGGAGAGCCAATATTGACTCAGGTCATTACCTTGTAGTTGCATGACTGAGAGACCGCTTGCCGATGATTAAGACACAACGTGCTCCAAGAAGGAAACAGTATAACATCTCTAAACTAAAGGAGGAGGACAACCGCTCGAGATTCACTGCACTAGTCGGAAATAAAATCAACAAAACGTCTACAGGAAGTCAAAGTATAGACATCGTTTGGGAAGAAATCTCTTCAGTACTTGCCAGTGCTGCAGAGGAAACTCTTGGCTTCAAAGAAAGGGAACATTCAGACCCTTGGTTTGATGAAGAATGCAGAGCAGCCACAGTCCTTAAAACGAAGCCTATACATCAATGATACAGAGGCACACTAGAAGAAGTGTAGAGTATTACAGGAAGTGGAGGAGACCGGAAAAGCGTGTGCATCGACAGAAGAAGCGCCAGTGGAAGAATCAACAGCTGGTAGAGATCCAAGGTCTTAAGGATGCCAATAAGACCAGAAAATTTTACAGTAAGGTAAACCAAAGTAGGAAACCGTTCAAGCCCAGGACAACAGCTTGTCACACTGACGGCATCCTACTTACAGAAAAGGGGAAGATCCTCGAAAGGTGGCGCAAGCACTTTGAAGCCTTTCTTTCTAAGAATGTCGAGGTGGACAACTATGTACCACCTGAGCTAGAGGAACATGAACACATCGAGCCTCCTGATGAAGGTGATGTGATAGCCTCAATAGGAAGACTTAAAAACAACAAAGCTCCCGGTTCTGATGATCTTCCTGCGGAGCTTTTCAAAAACGGTTGCCCAGACCTGGTTAAAACCCTTCAAGACCTTATCATTGATATATGGATAGAGGAGAAACTGCCAACAGCCTAGCAGAAGACAGTTATGTGTCCGGTTTATAAAAATGGGGATCAACTAGACTGTAACAATTACAGAGGCATTTCTCTTCTCCCTGTGGCGTATAAAATAATGTCCAAAAACTGCTTCCACATGGTGATCAGGTGACTGGTCTTTTCTATCAGTGCGGATTTAGAAAAGATAAATCGACAATAAACCAAGTTTTCACACTCCGACAAATTCTGGACAAAGGTAGGGCACATAAGATACAAAACCATCACTTCTTCATAGATTTCAGAAATGCATACGATAGCATTGATAGACAAGGAGTTTATACAGCTCTTGAAGAACTAGGCATACCAAAGAAATCAATAAGATTGTGTAGGAAGGCAATGCTGACAGTGAAGGACATGGTGAGGATCCAGAATGACAACAGGAGAGTCTGACTATGGAAAGGGAATCCTCCAGAGTGATGCTCTTGCTTGCCTCCTCTTCATTCTTGCCTTATAAAAAGCTATGAGAGATGCTGGAATAGATTTCTCCGGGTTTGTATTCAACAGGTTGGTGCAGGTCCTAGGATACGCCGATGACCTAGATATAATCGGGAGATCCTTTCGAGCAATCACTGAAGCCTTTCTTGCTCTTGAAGGTCCCCGTGATGCCCGTTCGGTGGTGGAAGCTCAAAAGTGATCCATGGAACTACCAAGATTTAAGTTGGAAAACAAACATAATCGAATAGTCTACCTTTTAAAGTGCAGCGTAAAAAAACTGTCCGAAAGAGAGTGAAAGAGACCGACGGATAATACAAAACAAAGAAATCGGCTGGACGCAGGCAACGCATACAATTAGGTTTGAGTAGCAGTATTAGCCAAAAATTCCGCATATAGTGAAACAACGTAAGGCCAAAAGTCATACTTATTAATCTTAAGGAAAGTCCGTTGCGATGTCTGTTCAGTATTTTGGCGTGCAAAATATTTACGTAATTGAACTCGACTCGCGCGTAGGCTACATAGATCGACTCGCGCCCCCCTATCGACTGTCTCACAATGCACTCTGTGCATGTTTCCGGTACACGTGCAAATTTTCCTCATTCAGTCTCGACTGTTGGAGGCACGTGGCCTGAGACTGGCTCACCAACACATGGACGACATATTCGCACTTTAAGGAACCAAGTTTTTTTTTACATTCTCTAAATATAACCGTCTCTAAGTTTCCTTATTCTTCAACGATTCACATAATCCCTTTTGTTCCTTCCACCCTTCCCCCCCCCCCCAGTTTTAAACCTTTGAAGCGTTGGGGAATTTGTAGGCCTAATAAGGTAAGCTTAATGTATGATTTAAATATTTTTTTTCAACAGCTCACCACTCTTTCGAGTCTCCCCAGAGGAGTGTATATTATGTTTTAAAATTTTTAATTACGTAATGCAATCGTAATTTCTACGTAATTAAAAAAAACCTCACAATGTCATTTGATTTTAGTTACTGAACGACCGATGCAAGTCTGTCTATCTATGCGATGGGATTTTTCTGTCTGTTTATCAGTCCGTTTAGGTATGTCTCATGGATAACGTATGTCTCTGAGATTGATCCCCTCAAATATGGGGGGGGGGACAATAATGTAAGGAGTTAATGACAGAACGTACAAAGTACTCCTGACAGGACGTAACATCCTCAATTGAGCACGACATTTGACGGGTTATATGAGACCTTTATGTCCTGTTAGGAGAACGGTAAATATTTTCGTTGAAAACAGCGGGAAGTGCTGAATTAGCGCATATACGTTTGAAGTTGATACGGTTCAGTAACTGCGACCATCATAAGGAAGAGTAATCGCGTCTTTATTTTCGCGACATATTGTGACTGTCCCAACATTGACAACGCATGCTGTCTTTGCCCATTATGACAGTGATTATGATACAACTGAACGTTTTATAGTTTTGTTTAGTAAATTGTTTTAAAATAATTACAGCAAAAACACCATCATCTCTAACACTGAAAATATTACACTCCAACTCGTCAAGTAGGCTACTGCCAGAAAGATGCGTCCTGCCGGAGAACAATTTCCAAATTTATCATAAAGGAACATCCTGCTGGAAGGACGCAAGGCTGTATACCAAAGTCCTTCCGGAATGTGCTTCCACCAGTAACCATTGCCTGTACAGCTAAAGTGTATGTAACTGTAATTGATTTTCTGTAAGGTTCTAAGTCAAATTAGGCTATCGTAGACAATCTAACATCAACTGGAACCTTGGGGTGGTCATTCTGAAGAACAAAAACGATGGACGTACGAAAAACAAAGTAATAACGTCCTTTGTCTCTCTCTTTGTCTTTCTCTCACGTCTCCTTTCTCTAAGATCGTTTCATAATGTACAAATATAATTATTCCTTTCCGTGAAATGTTAATGCAGATTGCTTTCATTTTTGCTCAACTTGTGAGCGCATACGTAATAAAAAATTGAATGTTGATTAATGAATTAGCTTCAGAGCTGTTGTTGCTATTAAGCCAGAGCAATGTATAATTACTTCCATAATTGCTTCATAGACCGTTTCCTTAGCAGTCACCGGTAATAAAATATTTTGTGACTACTGAGATTACTATACCGACGACAAGAAAACGCAACAAGTTAAATTTGATGACAAGAAAGTAGTACTGTTTATGTGGAAATAAATAATACTCAACTGTCAATTTACAGTTACTTTAAACTATAAAACGCAAAAAGTTAAATTTGATTACAAGAAAGTAGTACTGTTTATGTGGAAATAAATAATAGTCAACTGTCAATTTACAGTTACTTTAAACTATAAAACGCAAAAAATTAAATTTGATTACAAGAAAGTAGTACTGTTTATGTGGAAATAAATAATACTCAACTGTCAATTTACAGTTACTTTAAACTATAAAACGCAAAAAGAAAGACAATAATAGTGGGCTTACGCCATGATAGCCAAAATTATAGATGAAGATCGGACATCAGTGTAAGCCAATTTGAAGTTTCAGTTACGTTTACAAACTCATTTTTAACTGAACCGTGATGCTTCCTGCAACTCTTCATAAATATAAAGAATAATCTAACTGTGTTCACGTCTGGGATGAGAGAGGGGATAAGATATGGAAATACATTGTATACAACCTCTGCTTTTGGTTCCCTGTTATTTCGCAACTTAAAAATTTGGACGAAAACTTACGTATGCGGTAATAACTGTATGTCCGATTCGGGGGTTTAGAACACAACATTTCTTTACGCGGGATGTGTACATTACCTATCAAACATTTAATTCCTAAACGTAATCCGAAATAACGAAACTTACAATAACGCGACGTTATTGTTATTACAATTTTATAATATTCTTATATTAATAAAATAAAAAATAATTTATCATATAAAATTTTAATTTTTCAAGTAGCGAAGCAAATAGGCTGCAGAAATTTGTTTCTGTTCAAATAGACTAATAGGTTAGGGAAACTAATTGTACAAACTAATTGTATTTGTAAAAACGCGAGTTTATCGAAATACCAATGTTCTGTCCTTACTAGTTTTCAAATTATTGAGCGTTTCGTACTGCAACGTAGCTCCTTCCGCAATTCTACTGTATTATGGTATTAATCGTGCATGGAAACTAGGAAGAAATTTATAAAGAGTTTAATTTGGGGCATATGCACATGTGGCTTGGAAACCTGGACTTTGATGATAATAGAGACGAGCTATCTTGAAGCTTTGGTGACGTGGTGCTGGAGGAAGGCCTTAAGTATACCATGGACGGAAAGAGTGCCTAATGATGAGATTATGAGAAGAGTGGGTTGAAAAATGATGTTGACTGGTTCCACTATGGACAGGAGATGTAAAATTGTTGGTCACCTGCATTCAAACTGGTTCATCATCCTGATCGAGGGTATGATCCAGTGGCGTAGTGGGAAGGGAAGGTCCAGGCAGGAGTACGTGGATGGGGTAAAAGAAAAAAGAAAGTATGTGGGTGGTAAGTATAATACGCGAGCTTAAGGCTGAGCCTCAGAAATATGGTACTAATGACTTGGAAGACACCAACTCTCACCTCGTGGTGAAATTGTGACATCAGTTTCGAATGGCAATAATGAATGTGTCGTTAATTTGACACACTCATTATCAATGAATAATCTAACTGTGTTCACGTCTGGGATGAGAGAGGGGATAAGATATGGAAATACATTGTATACAACCTCTGCTTTTGGTTCCCTGTTATTTCGCAACTTAAAAACTTAGGACGAAAACTTACGTGTGCGGTAATAACTGTATGTCCGATTCGGGGGTTTAGAACACAACATTTCTTTACGTGGGATGTGTACATTACCTATCAAACCTTTAATTCCTAAATGTAATCCGAAATAACGAACCTTACAATAACGCGACGTTATTGTTATTACAATTTTATTACATCAAAAACACTGTTTTTTTCCAGCATGCTCCATTACAAATAAAGTAATACTACATGACATGCTATATATAAACTTATTACAAGCTAATTCTCTATACATATAAAGACAACTCCATTATTACAACAATTACAAAGATTCAAAATAAACAAGAAAAATAAAAATCAATCATTTACATTGATACAATGAATTAGTACTACATTATTAACATGTTAAAACTGTATGTATGTATGTATGCATGCATGATGAAGCTGTTCAACCAATATGTAAGTTAATTCATAATAACAAACGCATACAATTATTCAAAATAGATAGACAAGCACAATAACAATAAACACTACAAAGAATCAAAATCAATGTTATTAACATATTTAATAAACTGTCTAACATATTTTGAAGTCAATTCACTTCTGTTTGGAGGCCATCGTCCACCACTCCTTAGTACACTATTTTTGAAAACCCGTCTTTCTTCATTCAACATATTGCACTCATATAACAAATGTTCCACTGTTTGGTCACCGGCGTTGCAGACACATATTGGATCACCTTTTATTTTGAAACGATAGTAGTAGGCTCTAAGCCTGCCATGACCAGTCACCATTGTGGTAAAATTAGAGACAGTGCAAACCTTGAGGACAGTCTGTGCTTCACACTAGGGAAAAACAACTTAGTCAGCATTCCATTTAATGTTTGTTCCCACTCACTTTGCCACTCCATTAGGCTCATCTCACGGAATTTGTTAATCATTGCACTTTTTGGTATTCGTTCATAGCACACCATACTGCTACTGGACGCAGCTTCTTTAGCCAGATTGTCAGCCAGTACATTACCATAAATACCCACATGTGCCCTAACCCAACCAAAATCAATTGACCAGTTGTCCGCCTTTAAACTTCTTAACTTATTCCTTATTTCTTCTATCAAGTAGTTATGATTCCTCGAGCTCCTAACTGAGTCCAGAGTTACTCTGCTGTCGGTGTAAACACACTCTGTCTCTGTCTCTGTTTGTCTGCCTGTCTGCCTCTCTCTCTCTCTCTCTATCTATCTATCTATCTATCTATCTATCTATCTTACACTCACACTCATGCCAAACTACAAGTACGTTATTGATGCTAAGTTCTCCCAGATTTGTAATAAACCAAATCGTCTATAGTAGCTTGGTCATAATATTTATAAACGACCTTATTAGACCATACACAAAACAATAATATAAATTATTATAAATAATAATATTTATTAAAGACCTTATTTGCCATACACAAAATTTACAACACTGATCACAGTAATCAGTTCATTAGTGAACTGTTGGATCAACCGGTTAGAGTAAAAGCATTGTAGGCCTATAATGTCCGAGTGTAGTGTAGTGAGATCAGGAGCCCTAGGTAGGTGAGCTGCTGAGAGTCACCAGTGAGGGGATTGTATCTGATTCGAGACAACCATCTTTACAAAACACTTACTTAATCCTTATGTTTATATAAAGCAGAATTCGTGTATAAATAAATAAAAAATATTGTTAATTAATAACAATGCTTTCCGGTATTACAATAAACACCGTTGTTACCAGGGATATGAAAAATTCAATTTAAACAAATTAGTACCGAATCCAGATGATTTTATGTCGAGCAATATTTAAATTATTATATAACGCTTGTGATCCATAATTCACGATTCGTTTGAGTCCAAAAAACGACAGGTAAGCCTACACGACAGGTATGCTAATATACGCGTTAAGCATAGTACATACTACATCATCCTACGAATAGGATTACATAGTTGTTCTGGTCTCCAAGTTGCATATACAATTAAATTTTTAAAATTCCCTTGTGTATCCAGGTTCTTTGCCTTACATGTACATGTCATATAATTATTCCAGTTATCAAAACAGTTTCAAACCACTGCATTTCTGCAAAAAGAGCAAACTCATGGACGCGCTGGAAGAGTTTGAAATTTACAGAGCCTTCAAAGGTCAAGGTGGTCAGCTTCTGAATGAAAAACGTTCTTTCAAATCCAACGAGCTATATGATACAGCTATACGCATGCTAGAACAATATGATAGATAAGTGCGAGCACAGTATGATGTAGAATCGTTAGTCATTCCCGAGATCCGTAGCTATGCGCATCGTGAGATAACGCGGGTTGGGAGTCAATTAAATAACGGAATGTGTGTGACTTTTGTTAATTGACGTACTCCATGTGAGCGAATATTTTTTATCACCTAATGATGGGACTATAAGTCTCGAAACGCGACTTGTGAATATAAAAAAAGAAGTTGCAAGGAAGGGAACCTGGATACACAAGGTAATTTTAGCGAATAGTGTTGTTTTATTTGTGACAAGGAATGTCTTCTTACTGGCGGAATTCGTATTGGTTAAAGTGACGGTTTAATTGTATTCTTATTTAACATCCTAACACAATGGTTCCCAAAGTGGGGTCCGCGACAATGTTTCAGGGGGTCTGCAGACACTTTTAAGCAAAATTAGAATATACAGTAATTTTTTCCAATTTTTTATGCTATAAAATCTAAATTTTATAATCTTAAAACAATTAGTAGATGATTCCAGTATTTTTTAGGGAGGGAGTTCAAACTAATTGTAATTGTAAAAGTAATTTCAAACTAATGGCTTGTAAGAATGTTTTTAAATCATCTCGTGTAGCAGATCTGTTTGTCAGCCGAAATGAGTAGACCTCTCTTACAATACAAAAAGAAGATTCATTGGAAGCATTTTCAACTGACAGTTCATTAAAATTACAGTTTTCGCAATTACAGCAAGCTGACTTCTGGTTATATATAATGACTGACTATCCTGAACTCGCAAAAAAAGCTAAGCGTTTAACTGTGTTTCCGTCTACTTAGGGGAGAGTGGGGTAGCACCGATCAGCGGGTAGCCCCGATCAGATCGGTAACGAGAGTATAGTACGCTGTAGCGATATCTGTTGAATGCTGAACTCTAGCCAGTTGCACAGTGAACTAATTAAACACGACTGCTAACCATTTCCGCCATTTACTTACAGTGAATTACAGAAGTATGTTTTAGACAAATTTCTTCTTATTTCTTCACATCTTTAAAGCAACGTAATGATATTTGCACTTAAATTTTGAATTATTTAATTGTACAGATATATTTTAAAGTTTTCATCATCATTTTAATTCGTTATTTACGGTTTTAAACTAACTTACTGTAGTCTCAGGTTATAAAACTCAGTAGTATACGCGGTGGGGTAGCACCGATCAGGTGAGTGGGGGAATGACGATCAACTGTACTAAGTTACAACTGTACAACACCATACTGAGTTAAGTACTATTAAATACTAATGCGTTGCCCTTATATGTTCGTGATACTTTCCGTGGCGTAGCTAGGTTTTTTTTAGTTTTGTACTGATTAATAAATCTTTTTTTTATTATGGCGTATCTTAATTTAAAAGTTGTCTTGATTGTTCATCTCTTCTTTCACAGCACTATCACTTTACTAAAAATGAACTTTATCTTGTGAAAAACTTACTTTTTTCGTCGGACGCGTTTCGGCTTAAGTATCCGCCTTCTTCAGCTTTTAGTCAGACTGCCATCATTTCGTAACGGTTTTTGTGTGGAAGGTGTAGTGGGGGTGGTGTGTGGAGGAAGGGGATTGGTGCAGGGATTCAACTTGATGTTTGTTTTTTGTAAAATTGTGTCAAAAAGTGTATGTGATTTATATTGTAATTGATCGTTGAGTATGTTGTTTGGTTGTGTTGTGTGGTGTTTATATATTTCGTATGCAACATACCAACACAACCAAACAACATACTCAACGATCAATTACAATATAAATCACATACACTTTTTGACACAATTTTACAAAAAACAAACATCAAGTTGAATCCCTGCACCAATCCCCTTCCTCCACACACCACCCCCACTACACCTTCCACACAAAAACCGTTACGAAATGATGGCAGTCTGACTAAAAGCTGAAGAAGGCGGATACTTAAGCCGAAACGCGTCCGACGAAAAAAGTAAGTTTTTCACAAGATAAAGTTCATTTTTAGTAAAGTGTTAATTTAAAAGTTACCCTCGGAGTCAAAGATTGTCAATATTAGTGTCTTTTGAATGTGAAACTATTATAATGTGTATTATAGGAAAGATATTTAGTTGGCCTATATGGAGAAAATATACACACAAAAATTAAATTGCATTATTTCCAATATAAAATACACAGGATATAGTACATTGGCTTATGAACTAAAAAAAACCTAATTTTTAAAATTTATTTTTAGACTTAGCATGTAGTAAGGACCATCTGTAGATATAAGTAACATTCTAGTGTATCTTTTATCAATATATCATTTGCTTTTTACATTGACAACTTTTATTTAGGTTTTTATTTTTTCTCATTTAATTTGCATAGGAAATCAACTGATCATCATTACTCCGCAGGTGGGGGAATACCGATCAAAGGCCATTTTTTACTTTTTATGCAATAAGAAAAGCCCCTTTCAACTTTAACGCTTACAGTGTATAACTAATAATCTGCACTGTTATATCAACAATTTTTTACATTTGTTTTTAACTTGTAGCCAATTCTTCAATTTTTTATCGAATTTCTCCCTTAGGTGATCGGGGCTACCCCACTTTCCCCTATTTATGTGAAACCGTATTCTCCCTGCTCACGCACCTGAAGTCAAAGTTAAGAACTAAACTTGATGTCGAGAGTGACTTAATATTGAAATTATCAGACATTAAACCCAATATTGCAGAGCTAATTGTTCAAAAGCAGCTTCATTGTTCACATTAAACTATGTCTAAACTATAATTTTTCAAGTTAAGAGAATTTTTATTTTAATACATTTTAATTTAAATATAAGAGTTTCTATCATATTTACTGTTTGGTTTATTTCAGAACTCAGACAGGGTCCGTGAATTTTCATATTATTTGGGGGGGTCCGCGGACTGAAAAGTTTGGGAACCACTGTCCTAACATATAATTTATTAAAGTTTTTAACAAGAAATGTTACTTACATCTTTCCTTTTCTATGCCTGTTTCAGAAGCTGTATGGTCTCTATGATTCGACGACCCTGCGTGGAAGCTCTACGAATTATGATTTGTGTATTTCAGGCGTTATGTAATAATTTGAATGCATCTGGAGGAGGGGCTTGATCATGGGGACCCTAGGCGCCCAAAGAGGCGTCCACTGCTAACTAAGCGGGGGCGTGCGATAAAGAGGACCCTAGGCGCCCCGGAGAGTCTAGACGCGCTTATCCTGCTCAAGACAATACACATAGTAAACATTATTCGGACTGCGAAAACGTCAATTACTAATTTTATTCATTCAGTTGACATTAGTTTGATGTTCAACGTAGCATCGGAATAAACATCCGTATACGTTACGTTGGCGTTAGCTTGCAGAATGTTTGTGTATGTGTATGTGTTTTAGTTCTGAATAAAGTTGTTAAACGTTATTATAAATATCGGTATGGAGAACCATACATGACTTCCATATTCTAAGATTTATATTTAAAATCATTTTCAGCCAAACAGCCAGGGAAGGAATTTTAGCAAAAAAATACTTCTTTCTTGCCAATAACGTAGTACACATATAAAAAATATTATCCCCTCCCCCTTCAACTATAATTTTGATTTATAGAAAATTACCCCCAGCCCGTTCAACTAGCCTCTTCATTTATAGATATTTCATCTACGTTTCTACAGTGGATTATTAAGATCTTATCAGGATACTTTATCAAAATTAAGTACTTTACTCATGTTACAACAAAAATGTTTCAGGTAAACTGCCCTTTCCCCGTAACCGATCTTCACCAAAATCAACAGACATTGAGTTCTCTATAGCTCAGGCACATATGTAAAAAATTATTTGATTCTGTTTGAATTTACGGCAGTTATGGTTCGTCATATAAAACATTACCCATGTTAAAACATAAAACATGAGATTTATAAAACATATCTAAGATTTATATTTAAAATCATTTTTGAAATAAAATATTTTCATAGAACCTACTAACGCTGGGGAAATCTGAGGAGCCAATCAGAGTTGGGCCTACCTGTCACTCTGCTGAATTTGGTGGAAAGCCCTGTCACTGTCGTCAAAGTATCAGCCTTGACAGGGTCCTCTTTTTCTGCAAAATGGGAGAGGAGGCTTGAGATGGAGTGAGTGACATGGTCCCCACCTCAATGAAGAACCCATTGTTTTATAAAAATATATTTAAATTTTGAAAACTGAAAATTCTTTTCTTGTTGTAAATATTTATATTTTATAATCAAAATGACTTTATCAAAAAACAAACATTATTTTTTTATAATAAGTACTTACATATGTTTCTTAATATGCTTACTTTTTCTTCAATGTTGATGATCATTTCCAAACATTCTGACAAAATTGTATCTACAGAACAGTTAACATTCCCCAGGTTTCCATTTCTGCTAATTTCTCATTACACCTTCCACTGACGTATTATTAACCATTTCATAAACTATCGTATAATCTTTTCAGATTTTGTGGTACAAAATCTGAAATTTTCAGATTGCCTGGCAACAAAATTATTTTATTTTCAACAATTACCATTGTTTGAAAAAGTTTAAATGAATTTCCAAGTACTTTACACTTGTTAAAACATAAAAAGGTTGCAGGTAAACTACCCCTTCCCCTTAACTGATCTTCACCAAAATCTAAAGGCCTTGAGTCCTCTACAATTCACTGACGTATGCAAAAAATTATTTGATTCTGTTTGAATTTGCGGCAGTTATCGTTTGCCATAAAAAATACGCTTGATAAAAAACGTTGCAGGTAAACTACCTCTTCCCCTTAACCGATCTTCACCAAAAACAACAGATTTTGAGTACTCTACAATTCAGGGCGGTATGCAGAAAAATATTTGATTCTGTTTGAATTTGCGGCTGTTATCGTTTGCCATAGAAAATACCCTTGTTAAAAAAACGTTGTAGGTAAACTACCCCTTTCGCTTAACCGATCTTCACCAAAAACAATAGGTCTTGAGAACTCTACAATTCAGGGCGGTATACGAAACATTATTTGATTCTGTTTGAATTTGCGGCTGTTATGGTTTGCCAAAAAAAAAAAAATTTCCCTTGATAAAAAAAAACCGTTGCAGGTAAACTACCCCTCCCCCTAAACCGATCTTCACCAAAAACAATAGGTCGCGAGTACTCTACAAATCAGAGCTGCATGCAAAACATTATTTGATTCTGTTTGAATTTGCGGCAGTTATCGTTTGCCATAGAAAATACGCTTGATAAAAAACGTTGCAGGTAAACTACCCCTTCCCCTTAACCGATCTTCACCAAAAACAACAGATCTTGAGAACTCTACAATTCAGGGCTGTATGCGAAACATTATTTGATTCTGTTTGAATTTGCGGCAGTTATCGTTTGCCATAGAAAATACGCTTGATAAAAAGCGTTGCAGGTAAACTACCCCTTTTCCTTAACCGATCTTCACCAAAAACAATAGGTCTTGAGTACTCTACAAATCAGGGTGGTATGCAGAAAATTATTTGATTCTGTTTGAATTTGCGGCTGTTATCGTTTGCCATAGGAAATACCCTTGTTAAAACATAAAACGTTACAGGTAAACTGCCCCTTTCCCTTAACCGATCTTCACCAAAAACAACAGATCTTGAGAACTCTACAATTCAGGGCTGTATGCGAAACATTATTTGATTCTGTTTGAATTTGCGGCTGTTATCGTTTGCCAAAAAAAAAATTTCCCTTGATAAAAAAAAACCGTTGCAGGTAAACTACCCCTTTCCCTCAACCGATCTTCACCAAAAACAATAGGTCGCGAGTCCTCTACAAATCAGGGCTGTATGCAAAAACTTATTTGATTCTGTTTGAATTTGCGGCAGTTATCGTTTGCCATAGAAAAAAAATTTACAGACAGACACACACACAGACACACACACACAGACAGACACACACACAGACACTTTTCGGAAAACCACTTTTTTTCATGTTTTGAGTGTAGTAGAATCAGAATCTGCAATAATCTCGAACACGATTTTTTTTGCCATCACCATACTTCCATTCCTTAAGGAATTTGGAAGTAAAAAAGACGTTTCTGCGTTTTTATTTGCTGTAGTTTTTAACAACTTATTGTATTTATTGTTGCGTATTTTTATTTATTTAACACGTTTTTTTTATTTTCCTTTCATTTTCAAATTAATTATTACCATAAAGATGAAAGTGAGTTTAAAATATCGGTATGGAGAACCATACATGACTTCCATATTCTAAGATTTATATTTAAAATCATTTTCGAAATGAAATATTACCATAGAAACTACTTCTTTCTACTTACTGCTTCAGCCTTAACCACAGTACTGTGGTCACTAACATATACCACCTCACGTTATCGCACTCGATTTTCACTGATGATAGAAGTCGATGGCATTGCCGAAACGTCTGGCTTTGTAGAAAACATTGGACTACGGCCAAATATCCCGGGAAGGAATTTTAACAAAAACTACTTCTTTGTTGCCGATAACGTTGTACACATATATATAAAAAATATGCATAAAATTAATGGCTTGTATAAGTTAATGATTGATCTCCATTAAGTAGTGCTCAAGTTTCCAAAGTTTTAATATTATGATGTCCGTAATTAAAACATCAGAGCAGGTTTAGTATGTATGAGGGTACACCGTGGACAAAAATTTTCAACATTTCCTATTGAGCGTTGATTTGAATAAAGCTGTGAATCTACAGTGTACGTTTCACAGAACAAACACGCGGAAAAGAATGAGTGCTCCGAAGTCACTCATGGACCCTCAGCATCTTGCAGAGGGTTCATTCCCTAAAGACGAAAAGTCTGTCTATGAATCGTTCCTCTGTAAACACGTGCAGTTACACTGCCCAGCGATACACAGGAAGCAAATCGCTATCCACGCTGGACACTTTTTCGGCTTGCATGCGTTATGTTGGTATGGGTTCGGCACTTTCCATTTGAAAACCGTGCAAATGTAAGAAAATAAACATGAATGAGGCCAGAAATAACGCGAATTGTGTGTGTGTGTGTGTGTGTGTGTGTGTGTGTGTGTGTGTGTGTTCCCTGCCTTTTCATTGCGGTAGTCATAATAATAAAATGGAAACGTAAACAGTACATAACTGAGAAAAAATACATAAATGAAAAAACTATAATTTTATTGCCTGGCAACAAAATTATTTTAATTTTAACAATTACCATTGTTTCAAAAGTTTAAATAAATTTTCAAGTACTTTACTCTTGTTAAAACGTAAAAGGTTGCAGGTAAACTACCCCTTCCCCTTAACCGATCTTCACCAAAATCAAAATTCGTTGAGTCCTCTACAATTCAGGGACGTATGCAAAAAATTATTTGATTCTGTTTGAATTTGCGGCTGTTATCGTTTGCCATAGAAAATACGCTTGATAAAAAAACGTTGCTGGTAAACTACCCCTTCCCCTTAACCGATCTTCACCAAAAACAATAGATCTTGAGTACTCTACAAATCAGGGCTGTATGCAAAACATTATTTGATTCTGTTTGAATTTGCGGCTGTTATCGTTTGCCATAGAAAATACCCTTGTTAAAAAAACGTTGCAGGTAAACTACCCCTTTCCCTTAACCGATCTTCACCAAAAACAATAGATCTTGAGAACTCTACAATTTAGGGCTGTATGCAAATAATCGTTTGATTCTGTTTGAATTTGCGGCTGTTATCGTTTGCCGTAGGAAATACCCTTGTTAAAACATAAAACGTTACAGGTAAACTACCCCTTTCCCTTAACCGATCTTCACCAAAAACAATAGGTCTTGAGAACTGTACAATGTAGGGCGGTATGCAAATAATCTTTTGATTCTGTTTGAATTTGGGGCTGTTATCGTTTGCCATAGGAAATACCCTTGTTAAAACATAAAACGTTGCAGGTAAACTACCCCTTTCCCTTAACCGATCTTCACCAAAAACAATACGTCTTGAGAACTCTACAATTCAGGGCTGTATACGAAATATTATTTGATTCTGTTTGAATTTGCGGCTGTTATCGTTTGCCAAAAAAAAAAATTCCCTTGATAAAAAAAAACTGTTGCAGGTAAACTACCCCTTTCCCTCAACCGATCTTCACCAAAAACAATAGGTCGTGAGTACTCTACAAATCAGAGCTGTATGCAAAAAAGTATTTGATTCTGTTTGAATTTGCGGCTGTTATCGTTTGCCATAGAAAAAATCTACAGATAGACACACAGACACACAGACAGACACACACACAGACACTTTTCGGAAAACGACTTTTTTTTATGTTTTGAGCGTAGTAGAATCAGAATCTGCAATAATCTCGAACACGATTTTTTTTGCCATCACCATACTTCCATTCCTTAAGGAATATGGAAGTAAAATATCGGTATGGAGAACCATACATGACTTCCATATTCTAAGACTTCTAATCTGAAATATGCTTGCCTGCCAAGCACGATATATTTTGTAATATATACATAATTTACATTAAAATGAAAAAATTATAATTTTATTGCCTGGCAACAAAATTATTTTATTTTTAACAATTACCATTGTTTGAAAAAGTTTAAATGAATTTTCAAGTACTTTACTCTTGTTAAAACGTAAAATGTTGCAGGTAAACTACCCCTTCCCATTAACCGATCTTAACCAAAATCTAAAGGCCTTGAGTACTCTACAATTCACGTAGGTATGCAAAAAATTATTTGATTCTGTTTGAATTTGCGGCTGTTATCGTTTGCCATAGAAAATACCCTTGTTAAAAAAACGTTGCAGGTAAACTACCCCTTTCCCTTAACCGATCTTCACCAAAAACAATAGATCTTGAGAACTCTACAATTTAGGGCTGTATGCAAATAATCGTTTGATTCTGTTTGAATTTGCGGCTGTTATCGTTTGCCGTAGGAAATACCCTTGTTAAAACATAAAACGTTACAGGTAAACTACCCCTTTCCCTTAACCGATCTTCACCAAAAACAATAGGTCTTGAGAACTGTACAATGTAGGGCGGTATGCAAATAATCTTTTGATTCTGTTTGAATTTGGGGCTGTTATCGTTTGCCATAGGAAATACCCTTGTTAAAACATAAAACGTTGCAGGTAAACTACCCCTTTCCCTTAACCGATCTTCACCAAAAACAATACGTCTTGAGAACTCTACAATTCAGGGCTGTATACGAAATATTATTTGATTCTGTTTGAATTTGCGGCTGTTATCGTTTGCCAAAAAAAAAAATTCCCTTGATAAAAAAAAACTGTTGCAGGTAAACTACCCCTTTCCCTCAACCGATCTTCACCAAAAACAATAGGTCGTGAGTACTCTACAAATCAGAGCTGTATGCAAAAAAGTATTTGATTCTGTTTGAATTTGCGGCTGTTATCGTTTGCCATAGAAAAAATCTACAGATAGACACACAGACACACAGAGAGACACACACACAGACACTTTTCGGAAAACGACTTTTTTTTATGTTTTGAGCGTAGTAGAATCAGAATCTGCAATAATCTCGAACACGATTTTTTTTGCCATCACCATACTTCCATTCCTTAAGGAATATGGAAGTAAAATATCGGTATGGAGAACCATACATGACTTCCATATTCTAAGACTTCTAATCTGAAATATGCTTGCCTGCCAAGCACGATATATTTTGTAATATATACATAATTTACATTAAAATGAAAAAATTATAATTTTATTGCCTGGCAACAAAATTATTTTATTTTTAACAATTACCATTGTTTGAAAAAGTTTAAATGAATTTTCAAGTACTTTACTCTTGTTAAAACGTAAAATGTTGCAGGTAAACTACCCCTTCCCATTAACCGATCTTAACCAAAATCTAAAGGCCTTGAGTACTCTACAATTCACGTAGGTATGCAAAAAATTATTTGATTCTGTTTGAATTTGCGGCAGTTATCGTTTGCCATAGAAAATACGCTTTATAACAAACGTTGCAGGTAAACTACCCCTTCCCCTCAACCGATCTTCACCAACAACAATAGGTCTTGAGTACGCTACAAGCCAGGGCTGTATGCAGAAAATTAATTGATTATGTTTGAATTTGCGGCTGTTATCGTTTGCCATAGAAAATAATCTTGTTAAAAAAACGTTGTAGGTAAACCACCCCTTTCCCTTAACCGATCTTAACCAAAAACAATAGGTCTTGAGAACTCTACAATTTAGGGCTGTATGCAAATAATCTTTTGATTCTGTTTGAATTTGCGGCTTTTATCGTTTGCCATAGGAAATACCCTTGTTAAAACATAAAACATTACAGGTAAACTACCCCTTTCCCTTAACCGATCGTCACCAAAAACAAAAGGTCTTGAGAACTCTACAATTCAGGGCTGTATGCGAAATATTATTTGATTCTGTTTGAATTTGCGGCTATCGTTTGGCAAAAAAAAAATTTCCCTTGATAAAAAAAAACCGTTGCAGGTAAACTACCCCTTTCCCTCAACCGATCTTCACCAAAAACAATAGGTCGTGAGTACTCTACAAATCAGGGCTGTATGCAAAAAGTTATTTGATTCTGTTTGAGTTTGCGGCAGTTATCGTTTGCCATAGAAAAAAAATACCCTTGTTAAAAAAACGTTGCTGGTAAACTACCCCTTTCCCTTAACCGATCTTCACCAAAAACAACAGGTATTGAGAACTCTACAATTCAGGGCTGTATGCGAAACATTATTTGATTCTGTTTGAATTTGCGGCTGTTATCGTTTGCCAAACAAACAAAATTACCCTTGCTAAAAAAAAAACCGTTGCAGGTAAACTACCCCTTTCCCTCAACCGATCTTCACCAAAAACAATAGGTCGCGAGTACTCTGCAAATCAGAGCTGTATGCAAAAAATTATTTGATTCTGTTTGAATTTGCGGCAGTTATCGTTTGCCATACAAAAAAAAATCTACAGACACAGACACACAGACACACACACACATAGACAGACAGACAGACACACACACAGACACTTTTCGGAAAACGACTTTTTTTCATGTTTTGAGTGTAGTAGAATCAGAATCTGCAATAATCTCGAACACGATTTTTTTTGCCATCACCATACTTCCATTCCTTAAGGAATATGGAAGTAAAATTGAAATCAACAATAAAGTTGGTTCGTGCAAAATTCAAAATCTTGAGGTTCTGTGGGGTAAGAAGAAGACGAGAAGGGGATGGACAATGGAAAGGAAGGCGGTGCATAGTGTGCGAATGAGGGCCTTCTGGCAGGAGAAGAAAAGGAAATGACATTCGCGTTGCCCACGGCTGGCCTGTTCGTGTAAAAAAAAAGAAAAAACATATTTCTTGCAGGTGCGTATTTACGGAGGGGGGGGGCGAACGGGACCAGACCCCTCTCCAGAGGGTCGAATAAGTTGACGAGTTTTGTTAATATCTTAAATAGGCAGTTTTATTATTTTTTCAGCTGTGTACGCTAATATAGTAGTAACTCTTTTTACTTCCATATTCCTTAAGGAATGGAAGTATGGTGATGGCAAAAAAAACCGTGTTCGAGATTATTGCAGATTCTGATTCTACTACACTCAAAACATGAAAAAAACTCGTTTTCCGAAAAGTGTCTGTGTGTGTGTCTGTCTGTCTGTCTGTCTGTCTGTCTGTCTGTCTGTCTGTCTGTGTCTGTCTGTAGATTTTTTTTCTATGGCAAACGATAACTGCCGCAAATTCAAACAGAATCAAATAATTTTTTGCATGCAGTCCTGATTTGCAGAGTACTCGCGACCTATTGTTTTTGGTGAAGATCGGTTGAGGGAAAGGGGTAGTTTACCTGCAACGGTTTTTTTTTAGTAAGGGTAATTTTGTTTGTTTGGCAAACGATAACAGCCGCAAATTCAAACAGAATCAAATAATGTTTCGCATACAGCCCTGAATTATAGAGTTCTCAATATCTGTTGATTTTGGTGAAGATCGGTTAAGGGAAAGGAGTAGTTTACCTGCAACGTTTTTTTAACAAGGGTATTTTCTATGGCAAACGATAACAGCCGCAAATTCAAACAGAATCAAATAATGTTTTGCATACAGCCCTGATTTGTAGAGTACTCAAGACCTATTGTTTTTGGTGATGATCGGTTAAGGGAAAGGGGTACTTTACCGGTAACGTTTTATGTTTTAACAAGGGTATTTCCTATGGCAAACGATAACAGCCGCAAATTCAAACAGAATCAAAAGATTATTTGCATACAGCCCTAAATTGAAGAGTTCACAAGACCTATTGTTTTTGGTGAAGATCGGTTGAGGGAAAGGGGTAGTTTACCAGCAACGTTTTTTTAACAAGGGTATTTTCTATGGCAAACGATAACAGCCGCAAATTCAAACAGAATCAAATAATGTTTTGCATACAGCCCTGATTTGTAGAGTACTCAAGACCTGTTGTTTTTGGTGAAGATCGGTTAAGGGGAAGAGGTAGTTTACCTGCAACGTTTTTTTATCAAGCGTATTTTTTATGGCAGACGATAACAGCCGCAAATTCAAACAGAATCAAATAATTTTTTGCATACGTCCCTGAATTGTAGAGGTCTCAATGACTTTCGATTTTGGTGAAGATCGGTTAAGGGGAAGGGGTAGTTTATTAACTTCCATATTACTTTTCCTTAAGGAATGGAAGTATGGTGATGGCAAAAAAAATCGTGTTCGAGATTATTGCAGATTCTGATTCTACTACACTCAAAAAATGAAAAAAAGTCGTTTTCCGAAAAGTGTCTGTGTGTGTGTCTGTCTGTCTGTCTGTGTGTCTGTCTGTGTGTCTGTCTGTGTGTCTGTCTGTAGATTTTTTTTCTATGGCAAACGATAACTGCCGCAAATTCAAACAGAATCAAATAATTTTTTGCATGCAGCCCTGATTTGCAGATTACTCGCGACCTATTGTCTTTGGTGAAGATCGGTTGAGGGAAAGGGGTAGTTTACCTGCAACGGTTTTTTTTTAGCAAGGGTAATTTTGTTTGTTTGGCAAACGATAACAGCCGCAAATTCAAACAGAATTAAATAATGTTTCGTATACAGCCCTGAATTGTAGAGTTCTCAAGACCTATTGTTCTTGGTGAAGATCGGTTAAGGGAAAGGGGTAGTTTACCTGTAACGTTTTATGTTTTAACAAGGGTATTTCCTATGGCAAACGATAACAGCCGCAAATTCAAACAGAATCAAAAGATTATTTGTATACAGCCCTAAATTATAGAGTTCTCAAGACCTATTGTTTTTGGTGACGATCGGTTGAGGGAAAGGGGTAGTTTACCTACAACGTTTTTTTAACAAGGGTATTTTCTATGGCAAACGATAACAGCCGCAAATTCAAACAGAATCAAATATTGTTCTGCATACACCCCTGATTTGTAGAGTACTCAAGACCTATTGTTTTTGGTGAAGATTGGTTGAGGGGAAGGGGTAGTTTACCTGCAACGTTTTTTATCAAGCGTATTTTCTATGGCAAACGATAACTGTCGCAAATTCAAACAGAATCAAATAATTTTTTGCATACAGCCCTGATTTGTAGAGTACTCGCGACCTATTGTTTTTGGTGAAGATCGGTTGAGGGAAAGGGGTAGTTTACCGGCAACGGTTTTTTTTATCAAGTGAAATTTTTTTTTGTTTGGCAAACGATAACAGCCGCAAATTCAAACAGAATCAAATAATGTTTCGCATACAGCCCTGAATTGTAGAGTTCTCAAGACCTATTGTTTTTGGTGAAGATCGGTTAAGGGAAAGGGGTAGTTTACCCGTAACGTTTTATGTTTTAACAAGGGTATTTCCTATGGCAAACGATAACAGCCGCAAATTCAAACAGAATCAAAAGATTATTTGCATACAGCCCTAAATTGTAGAGTTCTCAAGACCTATTGTTTTTGGTGAAGATCGGTTAAGGGAAAGGGGTAGTTTACCTACAACGTTTTTTTAACAAGGGTATTTTCTATGGCAAACGATAACAGCCGCAAGTTCAAACAGAATCAAATAATTTTCTGCATACAGCCCTCATTTGTAGAGTACTCAAGACCTATTGTTTTTGGTGAAGATCGGTTGAGGGGAAGGGGTAGTTTACCTGCAACTTTTTTTTTCTATGGCAAACGATAACTGCCGCAAATTCAAACAGAATCAAATAATGTTTTGCATACGTCCCTGAATTGTAGAGGACTCAAGGGCTTTTGATTTTGGTAAAGATCGGTTAAGGGGAAGGGGTAGTTTACCTGCAACCTTTTACGTTTTAACAAGAGTAAAGTACTTGAAAATTTATTTAAACTTTTTGAAAGAATGGTAATTGTTGAAAATAAAATAATTTTGTTGCCAGGTAACAAAAATAAAGTCATTTTGATTATAAAATATAAATATTTACAACAAGAAAGGAATTTTCAGTTTTCAAAATTTAAATATATTTTTATAAAACAATGGGTTCTTCATTGAGGTGGGGACCATGTCACTCACTCCATCTCAAGCCTCCTCTCCCATTTTGCAGAAAAAGAGGACCCTGTCAAGGCTGATACTTTGACGACAGTGACAGGGCTTTCCACCAAATTCAGCAGAGTGACAGGTAGGCCCAACTCTGATTGGCTCCTCAGATTTCCCCAGCGTTAGTAGGTTCTATGAAAATATTTTATTTCAAAAATGATTTTAAATATAAATCTTAGATATGTTTTATAAATCTCATGTTTTATGTTTTAACATGGGTAATGTTTTATATGACGAACCATAACTGCCGTAAATTCAAACAGAATCAAATAATTTTTTACATATGTGCCTGAGCTATAGAGAACTCAATGTCTGTTGATTTTGGTGAAGATCGGTTACGGGGAAAGGGCAGTTTACCTGAAACATTTTTTGTTGTAACATGAGTAAAGTACTTAATTTTGATAAAGTATCCTGATAAGATCTTAATAATCCACTGTAGAAACGTAGATGAAATATCTATAAATGAAGAGGCTAGTTGAACGGGCTGGGGGTAATTTTCTATAAATCAAAATTATAGTTGAAGGGGGAGGGGATAATTTTTTTTTATATGTGTACTACGTTATTGGCAACAAAGAAGTAGTTTTTGTTAAAATTCCTTCCCTGGCTGTTTGGCTGAAAATGATTTTAAATATAAATCTTAGAATATGGAAGTCATGTATGGTTCTCCATACCGATATTTAAATATACAAACAGGTTTATTACACAGCATTAGCGTATACGTTTTAAATATGAAAGACAGCAAAATCAATTCAGTGAATAAGTATCTTGTAAACAACGTTTCAGTAACGCGTATTTTTATTGTGTTATTACCGTTTACTGTAATGGGGCTGATTTCAGTCACTATAAATATAGTAATGTTGATTAGTTTCAACTTGTTTTTTCTTTTGTACGAAGCCGACGGTCCCCCAAGGACACATTTTAGATACGCCACTGGGTTCGTGCATGTGGTGCAAATACGAAAAAAAGATCGGTTAAAATGGATGAGAAATGAAACGGAAAACAAAGCGTGGGCAGCCTAAAAAGCATGGAACGATGGAGTCGAAGTCAGAATCATAAAAACAGTCAGAGTGAAAGGAAAGGCTAGAGAAGATCCATCATCCTATCACCTGTGAACCGATAAGGTAGAAAATTACTTCTATTTAAGTAGAAGAGACTAAAAGATAAGGTTTTGAATTGTGTTCTTACAGTGCACGAGCAAAATCGCTTTGTGTGAACATTGCTAATTTCTTACGTTTGAGGAGTGGCTCATCCTAGTTTTGATTTTGAGATTATCTCCTCTTAGCCAGTGGGAAGCAAACAGCGTCAGAATAATTATTGAGCTTGTAGGCTAATGTATCCAACCCGGTTTACGATATTTACAGAGCAGTAAATTATTCCCCCAAAAATTAGAAAAATTCCAAGCCTGTATTAAACAGTTTCTTACTTGCTATTGGAAATTTATACTTATTGTTAATTAAGGTTTTTCGTTGTGTTAAAAAATTGTTCCTTTTTTAAATTTAGAGCTTCATTACTATTTCGAAAACTAATCAACAATTAAAATATTAAAATGCGTCCGTTATTCCGTGCATACGTAAACCTAAGACCGAAAGCGGTGCGGTATTGAGAACACCATTTGGCCTCTAAATGATGAACTGATTTGTATGTGAAGTTCAGCAAAACATGTGCGGCCAACGACGTATTTGCAAGCCCTGTAGAGCAGTGGTTCCTAAAGTGGGGTCCGCGACAATGTTTCAGGGAGTTCGCAGACAATTTTAAGAAAATCTAGGATATACCGTATTATTCTCCGATTTTTTATGCTCTAAATAATATAAATCAAAATTTTAGAATTTTAAAACAATTAGTAGAAGATTCCAGTATTTTTTTGGGGGGTCAAACTAATGGTTTTAATAATGTCTTTATATCATGTTTTGTAGCACATCTGTTTGTCAGCCGAACTGACTAGACTACAAAAAGAAGATTCATTGGTAGAACTTTCAACTGAGTTCATAAAAATTACAGTTTTCGCAATTACAGCTAGCTGACTTCTGGTTATATGTAACGACTCTATCCTGAACCCTGAACTCGGAAAAAGAGCTTTGAAGTGTTTAACTGTGTTTTCATCTACTTATTTGTGTGAAACCGCAGTCTCCCTGCTCACGTACTTAAAGTCAAAGTTAAGAAATAAATTTGATGTCGAGAGTTACTTAATATTGAAGTTATCAGTCATTAAACCCAATATTGCAGAGCTAATTGTGCAAAAGCAGCTTCATTGTTCACACTAAACTATGTTTGATATCAGTAATATTATAATTTAGCAAATTAAGAGAATTTTAATTTTAATACATTTATAATTAAAATATATAAGAGTTTCTATCATATTTATTGTTTGTTTTATTTCGGAACTCAGACGGGGTCCATGAATTTTAAATATTTTGGGAGGGGGTCCGCGGCCTGAAAAGTTTGGGAACCACTGATCTAGAGCGATCTGAAGTATTTATCTTTGAGGGCCTGTAGTGCTTATTTATGAAAATCTTTTATTCATGTATGTGGTTAAACAAGTAGTCCGATTTAATTTCGTTTGCTGCAGATTTTACAGATCGCAGTCGCTAAGACGAAATATTAAAAATTAATTCGTCGTTGTAGCAGTGTTAGTATCTGCAGAAGATTTGACAAAATTAATGCTGATTTCCTGTTGTCGTTTATTTTACTTATAATGTAATGTATGACGTCATCTTTATTGTTTCATGACTGTGTTATATTTTTAGATGCCTATTAATGTATCCCTTAAGTTTCCACACCTACCTTATTGGATGGGACAAAATAAGTAACAAAGAACGAGTTTTATTTTGTATCGGCCATCTAAGGACCACATGCCCATTTCAATTCTTTATTCTTTGTTCTTTTCTTTTTCTGCAATATTCTTTCATCTTTTCACTGTGTCTCTTCTTCATGTCTTCAGTCCACTTTGAACTTGCGTTTTTCTCTCTCCTACCCTGGAATCTTTCGATTTTTAACACTTTTGCCCGAAACATTTCTCTTTCAATTGCTTCTTCTGCATGTATATTATTTTTTCTAAACCCGTTTGTTTTTCTTTTATTTTTGTATTTTTATTCACAAAAATCTGAAACACCCCCCTCTCCTCAGAAAGTAATCCTAACTACGGCTCTGAGGTATGTGTAACCCGTCTTTTACAACAGATTACCAAGCCGTGTTACAGAATAAGGTACAAGTAAAAACGTGACAGTCTTTCTTGGTCGCTGGGCTGCGCCGACCCAGCGAATGAAACTAGTTTCTACGGACTGAGCAAGCTTTATGGTTGAACCGTAAGTCTGGTATGGTGGGGAGCCTAGCTGATTGGATTGTGGTACGAATTCTAACGAAGACATCCCAACATTTTACCGCGCTAATTATAGCCTGTGATAGCCTAATGATAGAACTGTGTTATCAGCGATAACGAAAGTAATGTGAGAATATGTTAGTCTTTATTGGAATATATTAATATAATAAATTTGCCGTTAAATTTATGTACAAAATAAGTGATACTCAAGCGTAGGTAGATATTCTAAATTTCTGTAGGCAATAAACATATTTTACTGAGCTAATGAATGGAAATGTAGTTAAAATATCAGTAGCATCATGGTGACGTAAGTGAGTGGGAAAGTCAGTTAATTACAGCACGTGACCACTGGACTATTAATGTTTTAGTTTATCGTAAGTTAGAGGAATTCATTTCCTATCTTTTCAGATACAGTAGTAAAGAAAAAAGTAATTTTTACTTCTTTAACATCAGTCGAAGCGATGATAAAATATATTTATATATGATATACGCACAATAAAATATATTTCATAAATGCCAACTGAGATTTATTTATTTTTATCACGTCTCACCTAACAGTGTTTATAAAAACATTATTGTGGTCATCCAAAAAATCGCGTTTGAAATTCCATTAGAAACAATGATTTGAGGATAATTCTTATTTGATGTATTGATATTATAGTTTTAACGTAAGTACAAATGTGTAGCAAAACGCGAGCTCACCTCTCTCTCTCTCTCTCTCTCTCTCTCTCTCTCTCTCTCTCTCTCTCTCTCTCTCTCTCTCTCTCTCTCTCTCTCTCTCTCTCTCTCACGCGCGCGCACACACACTATTATAAATGTAATTCAGTCAGTGTACTTATAAAATTAGTGAATTAAAAACAAAATGTAATATAAAAATTAAAAACAATTAAAAAGAACAACATGGTTTAAAATTAAAAGAATAATTGTAATAATTTAATAAATATTACAATTGATATTAGAATATGATTACATTAAGGTAATATTTAATATTAAGAAAAATCGTTATGATTAGAAATAGTGTGTACTGTACTATAGGCCCGACAATCAGTCCTGAATAGTCAGCTGCGCCGACCCAATGCATGAATTACCCCTACTTACAACTATAGCTAAGTTATCTAAAGAGAACAGAGGAGAGACGACGCGATAACAGTTTACTGTCTAATTTCCGTATTATCTCCCTCTCTGTCACACATATGCCTCCATTATTCTTGCCAGTCTTGTTGCAGCCGATGTTCACACTGCGAAACACCGTACAAGACTGTTGTGCGCATGTGCGAAATAAATGAAAATTTTGTTAGCTTCGCAACGAAGTGTTTGTCCACTGCGCATCTCGAAGTCAGTGTTCAATTTCCAACGTTAGGTCTATAGTAAAGGACGGTTCCACACATTCTTATGTTTCTGTTACGTTCCAGTCCCTTCGTTAGTTTCTTGGGCATTGCATCCTGTTAGTATAGTTAATAACTACAGTTAGTACCGGTATAATGCAACAGTACAAATGTACAGGTTACTGTGCATTGCACGAAGTAATTAAAATAAGTAATTAGAATAAATAAATAATGCATTTTGTTAATAATAATAGTTCAGCTTGCAGTATGAACAAACAAATTTTCATGTTAGAACAGGTGAATCACGCCAGCTGCTCTGGCTCTGTGTACACGCGTATGTTACGTGTGTGTGTGCGACCTGTCCATTCCTGAAAAGCGCCACCCTTCAGGAACGCTATCAATTATTTGCATTTATTTAATTTGTAATACTTGTGTGCATAATAGCACAAAACCAAATACACCAAAATGTGTATAGAAATTAGACAAATGTGTGTATAAAAAATAGTGAAGAACGGATAAAAAGTGTAATTATAGGAGATTAAAAATAAATAGTACTTATGTTAATTAAGATAAAGAAAAACGGTTTGTGCATGATGAACACACATAAATTACCGACAGAATGAATATCGGGTAATGTGCAAAAGACTTCGCAATTTGCGAAGACGAGCAAATTAAGTGTGACGAGAATCGTGGGTTAGAAGTGACGCTCTCGACAATCTCAAACATGCAGAATATTGTCGAGACATGATTTTGGCGCCCTGGGTATAAATACAGGGGACGCGCTAACATCATTCTCTTTCTCGTTCAATCATCTTGGCAGCAGGAGGCTCTGCCGGACGACAGCTCTTCCTTGTTCGACCACTGATGCGGCCGGAGGCTCTGCTTGAAGAGTACAACTCTTTCCTGATCGACTACTGTCGCAGCCAGAGACTCTACTTAGAGACAACAACACTTATATCTCAACAGCAGCAGTCAGGGACTTCACGACTACTCAACAGTTCGTGTGAACACTTGCAACCTGAGGCCATGACGGGAGACGAGGGAGCAGCAAAGTACATGCACATTAAATAAATAAAATCGTTTCTAAGATTGTAAATGGCTTCCAAAAACAGGGGGCTTAACACATTAACACCGTGTAGTGTTGTAATAGTTAATAATAACTGATTAACTATACCTTACGTTGGACGTTACAAAACATTTTTGTTAATACATTTCAGACAATATTTTCCCTTAAATGTTTGCACTAAATAAAAAACATGTCGCTACATAATAATATTATATAAAATGCTAAATATCAAATGCTTATAAATACTGTTAAGTATAACCTAGTATGGGTTTATAGAAGGTGCGCGCGGCAGTCGAAGGAATTTGAAGGGAGACTTTACAACCTCCAAAAGGTGTAGTATACAAGGTGGGAACGAGGCACTCTTGGGGGTCTATACAAACTGCGCGCGAGGCAACATTTTATTTAATTAATATATTACCTTATTTCAGTTCCGTGTTGTAACTTGTAGTAGCTTTATGACGGGTTTCGGAACGATCGTTCCATCCCAGATATAGGCTACATATCCCTCACATGAGATCGTCACACATTAAAATTTTAATTAAAGTGAAACACACATCAACAATAAAAACTGATTCACGTACATGCTACTTGAACGACGTACACGGATGCGTTTTGGCATCAAAATATTTTGATCTAATTCGTTTAATTGCTACTGCCTTATATTTACTAAAAAACGTAGACTTCCTACTAATATACGTAGAAATTAACTTTGATACTACAGTAACCGTTTGTCACTGAGGGTAACAGTGCCTGCCCCCCAAAATGTCTACCTTTTACATTTTAATATGCCAGGATTATAAATTCATAGAGATTTGTTGCTGAGCGAGAGGCCCGTGGCAGTCCACCAGCGCTAAAATAATTTATTTTAATCAAATTATAGATATGTTACATAAAACATTAAAGAACACTTCATTGTACTATCAGTTAATCTCCATAGTAAAATCTATTAATAGAATGGTAAATTTCCCTACCTTTTCGGCTGGAGCAATGTTTATTGAATGAAAATGAAGTAATTTACTTTTTACAAAATAAGAACATAAATTTAGAAATTAACTTTCACATTAAATGACCACGAGATTGATCTCTCTCCTGTATCGTTGTCTGAGAAGACAAAAGTCCTGTTTCCGAAGTTAAGAATGTTCTGCAAACCGTGAAAAATGTACTGGCACCAGGTCCAAATCCCGGACCTCCGTATAAATTCTTTAAAGATGGGACAGACCTACTTTTGCATATTTTGGTATAATCTTGAATTACTTTTTAAACGGCGAAGAGCTCCCTCTTGAATGGAAGACTTCGTGTATTTCCAACCTCCACAAAAAAGGCAGCTGAAAGGTACTATCGAATTCCAGAAGAGTAAGTGTAACCAACTCTATCTCAAAGTTATATGGAAAACTTATGAAAGCAAGAATTGAAAGCCGATATGATGATACTGAGGAACAGAATGAGTTTCGTGTAGGCTAATATTATATAGATAATATCTTCACATTAAAACGACTTCTTTAAAAAAGAATGACAAAAAAAGAAAGACATCCATTTACTAAGTACAGACGTCAAGAAGGCACACTACAGTGTTTCATTGAATAAGCTATGGGGGTGTTATTAAAAAGTGGTATCAATGCTGCATACGTTAGAGCTGTGGAAGCTCTATATATTAACATTACTATACTCGGGAGCACATACGCGTATAAAGGCGAAAAGTCAAAGCCCATTGCGCAGAGAGAGTGAGAGAGAGAGAGAGACAGAGTGTAACAGTGTGACAGCCAGTAAGCAAAACGATTGACTGGCTCTTATTGGCTGCCACATCACGTGATACTATGCTCTTGCCTGTGCGCAGCTGGCAGCTCTCGTCTTCCTTTGTGCTCCGCACTCTAGCAGCTTAAAGTAGGCTTAAGATTATCTGATGAATTTCCAGTCACTAAAGGATTGTGACAAGGTTGTGCTATAGCCCAACTTTATTTAAGATATAGCTGTACTTGAGTTCAGCTTTAGAACGTTGGAGACGCACCTGTCGCAACGTGGGAATCAATGACGAAAAACTCTTCGCTTCACGCTTCGCAGAGTCATGGTTACAAACGAAGGCACAAGTATACCAGAAATAAAAAATCGTATAGGGCAAGGGAAAAAAGTGACAAGACAATGCATTCTACTTTACAAAGCAATCAGCTAAACCCGAAACAAAAATTAAAGTATATAAGAAAACATTTGAAAGTACTGTAACATATGGAGCTGAAGTGTAGGAAACTACAGCAGATACAGAACAAAAAAGATTTTCTATTGTATGACTCAAAGTAACAATATACTAGAGATATTTTAACAAAAGTGTGTGTTTTAACTTGTAACTTAGAGTAATTCCATATTAGCACTTCCAACGGCCAAATTGTTAATTTTTGAATCTAACCACAACGTATATTCTAATTTCTGAGGTTTTTTAGTGTATATGCAACCATAGATTAACAACATAACAAATTATAAAATAGCGGCCCTCTTATTTCTTTTCATATCTAGCTTAGAGCGAGCAGAACTGACCGCTCTTGAACCCCACCCCCCACCAGTATTGTTCAACGGATTCTCGAGGCTACATAATGAAACGCGCTTATTTTAAGTTCATAACGTGCGCAGAATGTTTTAGTTGTTGATAACTGAAACAAATCGGGAGCACGAAAGTAAACCAAGAAAGTGACAAATGGAAAACGCGTAAGGGAGAACTAGAGAAATGAGAGCGGTGGGAGAGCGAGATAGAGATGAACGATGCGAAGAATGATGCGTACAGATAGGAAATATAGGAATACAGGAGAAAGAGAGGTATTCGTAGGGAGCAACACAGGAAGAAAGAGGCAATGATGAAAGACAACAAGTAAGTTCAGAGAAGGGTTGGAGTAATCGTTCTATTCAAAGGTGTCCTGAGATTCAAGAAAGAACCAAGTTTTCTCGTAAAAGCTACTTGAACGTAGATATCATTTAACGTGTGTATAATTTCAAAACGCAACGCTAAGATAAAGACAGAGGGTTGAAAATAAAGAAGAGCGAGAGCGAGAGAGAGAGAGAGAGAGAGAGAGAGAGAGAGAGATTTTCTACCCTAGATTTTGTTGTTACAGACTTAATAAAACACTGCTAAACTGTTGGGAGGGGGAAAATAAAATTCAGAATATTTGTAAATCGCTCGTGGGAGGGGGGATGTTTAACGCTGAATACCGTGTCTTATTAACATCAGTACGGCACGGGGATTATTTGGCCTGCAATGTTGGCATTCCAAGCGCGCCTGTTCAGGTGCACATTATCCCCATTCGAATACCGTTTTCTACCAGCTGCATTGTTTATTTTTGTCCAAATATATTTTTCCGCAGATTAATATGTTTACAAATTTATTTTTTCAAGCTACACATTTTGCGTGGAGAATTTTTTTATATACGTTTATGAAAATATTTAAAAAACAGCTTACTGACTATACTATCTATATATTAATACGTGAAGAGAAAACTTTGTACCCCTTTTTAAGCATATTGCGCGCACGGAGGAGTGTGAGATTTGACATAGTTAAAGTTTATATGGAGAAGGAGTGCAGAAAGCTAAAATTTATATATAATATGTGTTACAAATACATTAAATTAAATAAAATAAAACATTCATTTGCACTTGAAAATTCATTTAAACTTTTTCAAACAATGGTATTTGTTAAAAATAAAATAATTTTGTTGCCAGGCAATAAAATTATAATTTTTTCATTTTAGTGTACGTTCATACTGCCAATGTCAAACACATAATAGTCTGTCGTTTGTTTACGTTCATACTGCCAATGTCAAACACATAATAGTCTGTGGTCAAACAGTCGCACAGAGTAGAGATTGTCGCCAAAGAATTTTAAAATGTTGCCAACAAATAATTACTGACAGATTGACTGAATGAGCTGTGAATTTTGTGTGATTTCAAATGTTCCTTTTTCAGTAGTCTGTGGAGTGTATGTCAAGGCAAAAAAGCGTTTATTTTATATTTTGTATATTAGATATCTGTGTTTTATATATTAATGTGCAGTTGAAAGTGAAATACAGCTTGCTTAATATACACCTGTTGCAAAAGGAAAATTTTGTAGCAGCAATTTGAATTGACTTACTCTCGCCTAATTATTATTGGTGGTTTCAAAAAAGTGAGTACATTTTATTATTTTTAAATTAAACCCTGTCTAATCTTAGTTTCAGTAATTTCATTACATGTTTTTTTTTTACATTCAGATATTCGCACCTACTTCCATTATGCCTTAATGGAATATGTTCGACATAGAACATTGACGGGTCGGAGTGAGAGACAAAGAAGAAGGAATATAAATTCGCGTGAAAGTCAAAATGATAATAGACCAAATGCAAATTTAAATAGTGTAAATAGTATAACATTGACGGGTCGGAGTGAGAGACAAAGAAGAAGGAATATATATTCGCGTGAAAGTCAAAATGATAATAGACCAAATGCAAATTTAAATAGTGTAAATAGTATACAAAATGATGAAATTATTTTGAGGGACACATTTAAATGCGCACTGAATGTCATTCCAAGAAATTTTAATACTTTTGATTGTGGATTAATGCATTTACAATGCAGGTTTTGCAATGCAAAACATTTCGAATCTGAGGTCACTTTAGGTGAAAGGACTGCATTCACTTCATGTTGTCATAAGGGTAAAGCAATATTACCGGCCTTAAGTCAAAATGAATACTTTAAATCATTGTATGATGGACTTACTTCAAATGAACCTTCAATAAAAAGAAAGTCAAAAAATTATTTTGAAAACATTCGTAAATACAATTCATCATTTGCTATGGTTAGCTCAGAAGCTAAAATTTCGGATACAGTTACGCGTGGAGTGTATCATTTTAAAATACATGATGTTTTTTATCACAGATCAGGTCCAATGACTGCTGGATATGGTCGCTCACCATGTTATGCGCAATTATATTTTTATGATGTTGACACTGCTGTTAATTATAGATTACGTGAACACTATAATCAAACATGCAATAACAATATAATGCGCGAAATCTCTCTTGAATTGGAACGCATTAATCCTTTCGTTCGGTCATTCATTGCAATGAAAGATCATTGTCAGAGAGTTGAAAATCAAAATAAAGAAATTTGTATGCTCATTAAAGTAAATCGTGATTTAGATCTACGCCGTTATAATGATGCAGTTCAAACTGATGTAGCAGTAATATTTAGTACAGTTGACGGTGAGCCACCCTTTGAACGAAATATGGTTTCGTTTTCAAAAGTTAATGGTACCATTAAAAATATCTCTGTTTTGGATTCATCATTGGACCCTTTAGCGTATCCATTACTTTTTCTAAATGGTGATACTGGGTGGCATATCAATATTTCTCATAATGTACCAACTACATCTAATTCAAGAGCGCCCAGAAATAAATTAACCATGCTTCAGTATGCAGCCTATCGACTTGCAATTAGAGAAGATTTTAGCATGTTGCAACATTCACAAAAATTATTTCTGCAGTGGATAGTTGATATGTATGTGAGAATAGAGGGCACAAGGTTACATTTCATTCGACAAAATCAAACAAGTCTTAGGTCTGAAGTTTACAACAATTTAACAGATTATTTAGAATTGAACCCCAATGCCAATAATGTTGGCCGTAGAGTAATTTTACCATCTTCATTCAATGGATCTCCAAGAAATATGTATCAGAATTATTTAGTTGCAATGTCAATTGTACAACATTTCGAAAAGCCTTCTTTGTTTATTACAATGACTTGCAATCCAAGTTGGCCTGAAATAGTTAGCAATATTGGTGTAGGTGAGTCAGCTAATTTTCGACCTGATATTGTTGTGCGTGTATTCAAGTCCAAACTGAAAGCATTAATTGAGGGCCTTACACTAAAAAAAAAATCTTCGGTAAAGTTGAAGCGCTCATTTATACAGTTGAGTTTCAAAAGAGAGGATTGCCTCATGCTCACATTTTACTCTCTTTAAATGAGCAAGATAAAATTGTTAACGCTACCGATATTGATAAAGTTGCATCTGCGGAGATTCCTAACATTCAAACACATCCTACATTACATGAATATGTTGTAAAACACATGATGCATGGTCCATGCGGTGTACTTAATCCAAATTCTGTATGTATGAGAGATGGAAAATGCACAAAAGATTATCCAAAATGATTTAATGAATTTACATGTGAATCATTAAATGGATATCCATTATACAGAAGGCGTGATAATGGTATTAATGCTGAAGTTCGCGGTAGTTGCCTCGACAATCGTTATGTTGTACCATAAAATCCGTATTTACTTGCCAAATTTAATTGCCATATAAATGTTGAAGTATGCACTACAGTTAAAAGTGTTAAATACATTTATAAATACGTGTATAAAGGCTATGACAGTGCATCTGTTGAATTAGGTTCAGAGAGAAATGAACCAGGTCAAGAAATACAAATTGATGAAGTTAAAAATTTTTTAAATGGCCGTTATGTCGGATCAACTGAAGCTGTATGGCGCATCTGTGAATTACCAATGCATTTTGAATCACACGTCATCGTTAGACTTGACATTCATTTACCGCGTAGACAGAATGTTTACTTTCGAGAAGGGCAAGAACGTCAAGCAATTGAAAATGCAAGACAAACAAAATTATTAGCATTTTTTGAATTGAATCGATCAGATCCATCAGCGCATGAATATAAGTACGTATATTGAAATTCCTTTGCATTATGTGTGGGAAGATTCCCGAAAAAAATGGAAGAAGAGAAGGCGTGGAGGTGATAAAATCATTACACGCATATATGTAGTATCACCAAAAGACATCGAACTTTTCCATTTACGATTGCTTTTATTACATGTCTGTGGTCCAAAATCATTTGAGGATGTTAGAACATACAATGGAATTATACACACTTCTTTTGTTGAAGCGTGCCATGCTCGCGGCATTGCTTCAAATGATAATGAATGGCGCGAATGTTTAAATGAAGCAAAAGAATTACATTCACCAAAACAAATGCGAAATTTATTTGGTTACATTTGTGCATTAAATGTGCCAGCCAATGCATTGGCGTTATGGAATGAATTTAAAGTATATCTTAGTGAAGATTTTTTGAGAGATTACAACGAAGAAGTATCCTTTAACACAGCTCTATTAGAAATTGAAGATATTTTGAATGTTCATAATTTGTCATGTCAAGAACTTGGTTTACCAGTTCCCACGTATTCGCAGAGAACAGACGAAGCAAATGCTATTGATCCAATAGAACAAGAGTTTCTGTTTTGTGAGCATTATGAAACTGCAAATATTGAACAGCGTAATCTAATTGATCATGTGATTCGTAAAGTTTTGCACCATGATACTGGATCTAATGTTTTTTGTTTAACCGCTCATGCAGGTTGTGGAAAAACATTCACACAAACAGCAATCATTCACAAATTAAATTCGCTTAATCTTAGTTGCATTGCAACAGCTTTCAGTGGCATAGCTTCAACTCTATTACTTTGAGGTAGAACTTTACACAATGTGTTTAAATTGCCTATACCCATTTTGGAAAATTCTGTAGCGAATATTACCGCAAATAGTAGCTATGGACGTTACATAAATTCATCATCATTGATAATTATTGATGAAATTTCTATGTGTCCACTGCAAGTGTTGAAAATCATAGATAGATTATTGCAGGATCTATGCGATGAAAATGATAAACATAAACCATTTGGAGTGAAAACGATACTTCTGTGCGGTGATTTTCGGCAAATCTTACCAGTTGTCCCACATGGATCACGTGCAACATTAATTGAAAATTGTGTCACGAGTTGTCATAAATTTGTTTATTTTCATAAAGTAACGTTTACTCAAAATATGAGAGCCTTACCAAGTGAAATAGAATTTGTCGAATTCTTGAAAAAAATTGGTAATGATGAAGCCCCACAATTCCCTCAGTTTGGTGAAAATATTATTGAAATACCTCAGCAATTAATAGGAGATAAAAATAATATTATTAATGAGGTGTATGGAAATATTTCCGAAAACATACTCTCAGATAACATATTGAAGTCAGTTATTTTAGCACCTAAAAATGATGATTGTACTTTTATTAATACTGATATACTTAATCAAATACCAGGTGAACAGAAAACATATCGTAGCTACGATAAAATAATTTGTGATGATGACAATGAAATCAATAACTATCCAGTAGAGTTTTTGAATTCTTTGACTGTTAGTGGTTTGCCACCACATAAGTTAGTATTGAAAGTTAATTGCATCGTTTTACTGATCAGAAACTTAAATACAAAGGAAGCATTAGTCAATGGAACAAGAATGCGCATCAAGTGTATGCATCGTAATGCTATTGATTGCGAAGTTTTAACTGGAACCGCACGCAATAAGAGAATTTTGATTCCACGTATAAATTTAACATATTCCGGTACTGTTTTACCATTTAACTTTCAAAGAACTCAATTTCCAATTATACCTGCATTTGCGATGACAATAAATAAGTCTCAAGGACAAACATTCGAAAAAATTGGAATTTTATTGAGGCAGCCAGTTTTTACACATGGTCAATTGTACGTCGCAGCAAGTAGAGTCCGATCATTCGATGGTTTGAGATTTTATATTTCCGAATATAATGGCCAAGGGCATTTAGCAAATGATGAAAGAGTTTTTACAAAAAACATCGTTTACACAGAAGTTCTGAATCATTAAATTCACTTTCAAACTATTTTAAGTTCAATGGACAACATTTATTTTTTTAACCGCCCGGTTTTTTTGATTTAATGAAAAATATATGAAAAAATACGAGGCACGTATTTTTTATTTCTTTTTTTATTTTGTATTAATTTTTTATTTAAATTTTATATAATTCGAAAAAGATAGGCAAAATAACTGTGTAGCCTTGGCGAAACCTGGTCAGTATGGCAATAAAAAAAACCCAAGGAAATGTCAAAAAACGCGTTATTGCTTTTTAAATATGGCTTAGCCAAGCTAAACCTCATTTTTCCTATCTTTCATATTTTTCAAATAACTCAAAAATTAATGCATAGAAAAAAAAATTAAAAAATTATATAAGCTTTGTAGCAGATAATCTTCAAACTGTTTTCGAATTTTGTACCTTACCAAAAATGAAATGTAATCCACTGGAATTGAAAACAATGTATCTTATACTTCTATGAATGTCAAGTCTCATTTTTATTAGCGTTTATTTGATTCAATAATAACATGAAAAAATTAAAACTGACAATGAATTATATCAAAAAATAAATACGAATACAAGCTGCAATTGTGTTTTTTTTCAACTGTTACTAACATTAAATTTTAAATTTCATAGGTATTGCAGGGAATTAAGGCAAACAACACACGCTAATGACGTATTTGTACACGCTCGCAGCTGACGTAATAGAACAAAATTCAAAAAAATTATATGCAATGATTATAGAGGTATACTCTTTGACAAAAGAACCTCAATAACGTTCAAACTTAAAAATTTAATGAATTACGGTCGAATTTCGACCACTGGGCGACCACTAGTATATTATTATTATATCTGTAACTGAACAATTGATTGAAAAATCTACCCAACGTTCGGAAACTCACTTACAAAACTGGTTTCCTTATTTTAGCATCGCTGAATGCATAAGTGACTGAGTAAATGTTTGGTTTTTGCATCAATATTTCGTTCAGTAATCAGGACCGAGACTGAATAAAGTCTCTCCTGACACACAGTTGATGGGAGGTAGTGACTGATCAACTTTAAGTTAAATCGGCAGCAGTGGAATCAATATAAATACGCTAAGCGCAATAGGATAATAATACTTTGTCAATGCAGCATACTACTGGGATTGTAATAGTACGATAATAACAATGGAACATCAGATCTAATATCCTAGTTAGGCCTTCACGTTTAATAGCTTTGAGGGAAAGGTATACATTTACCTTAAAAAAAAAATACCAAGAGACCCTTATTCGTTTTTATGTAGAGCTGCCAATGAATGCAATACACAGCTTTTCACATTGTTGGTATGAGGCACTGTGGAAACAGGAAAATAAAATACACAATATTAATAATAATAATAATAATAATGACTCCATTTTCTACCACTGAAGTACCTTAGGATTTAGCCTTATGTGACTCCTTCGGCATACAAGGAAGGTAGTGCGGCCAGTACTAGGTTTTACGCTTTAATCGCCAACCACAGACTGAGTTGACTTGGGGCGCTGAAAAACGCAGCTTTTATTTGTGCGTCCAGGAATCGAACTCGGGACCTCTAGATTAGTAACCAAGCACCATTCCTGCTAGTCTACTAAGCCCCCCCCCCATAAATTAAATATTCATTGGATCAAAAAATATTTGCTAATTCTTGTGCAAGAATCAAAACTGATTTGTCTATTAACAAGAAAAATGAAGAAAAGTGAAATGGTTTCGACGAAACTTTTGAGTTCTCCTTATCCCTTCAAGCATTATTCCTGAGGCCTCTTACGTCCCCTGGCCGTGTTAAACTTGCCAGAGAGAAATCAGCCATCTAGAAACCTCATGCAGTGACGAATACGTGTGTTGTGTGTGTTTATGGTATTTGCTACTTGCCTAGCTCTGGCATCCCAGACAAGACCGCTGTATTATGTGTCCCCAACTATAGGGCTGGGAAGACAAATCGAGTACTGACCTTGACTCGATCCCACAACCCCGTTGCGACTGTGAGTTACCGGCCCGCACAGTGGTTAATCCTGTTTAATCAATAGACAAATCTTATCGACTTGTCTGTTCAATAAGAAAAATGAGAAAATTGAAATGCTGACTATATAAGTTTCGACGAGATTTTCGAGTTCTACGATTATGTAGGCCAACGATATAGGCATGCCCACTTCGATGTCAGTAACGTCGCGTAAATAACTCGCCTCTCCTTCAAACAGATCGTATGCCAGTATTTGTTTGACGGAAGGGAATCTCTCTCCCTGAATTAAATCCCTTAAGTGATCATTTAGTTCACACAAGGAAAAGGAGAAGTTAAAAATTTTGTAAAGAAAATGTTAACAAGAATCTGTGATGCAAGGGAAGTTGGCAAAAAATACAGAGATTTAATTCATATAGAAACAGACGAAATACTAAAGAAGGAGAATATATTAAGTTTATTAAGGTATAATGGCTAACGTGAATCAGGCATGTATACAGGAAACGAAGGGAAGGAATTAAAAGAATTATGAAACGAAAACCAGAAGAAGAATGCAGAAGAAAGGTAGATAAGGGTGAAATGGAAAGATCAAGTTGTGTTCCATTCCACACAGGAGAATGGAAATAAAGGAGTGAGGAGGAAAAACCCAGGACATGAAGAAATGAAGGGAAATTTCAATTACATACAAAGCAGAATGCACATACCAATTTGTAGAGCGCTAACAAAGAGTGAGAAAGAGATCTAATGCCTTTAGACAAACACCATCTAAAGAGATCTCCCAAAAGCGATTACAAATTTTTTTATAGGATGGTTCATCTTAAAATTTATTTAAAGTGTAAAAATTAATTCTTAAAATGACATTCTAAAACTGATGAACAAATTTACAAATAATGCAATAACCTTTTATTACATACATTTGTACAAAGGAACATATATATCACAATTTATTTTTCTTTGCACAAAATAATAATCCCGTTGACCGACTGGAGCTACCACGAAATCACGTCCTATCGTACTCCCCGTATATACAGAGATCACTGCCCAGGAATCACGAAGTCACGATCTTGGACGATGGAAGTAGGTGCTGGCAGATGAACTCGATTGCTGGAGCTCTGACTCGGTGTCAGGAGACGCTGACTGAACGTAAACCGGCTGATCTTGACGGAAAGAAACAATACCATTCACTAGACGATGACCAAGGGCTGTGCGGGACGAATGGCATGCCCATTACTCGCTCGTGTGCTGCGTCCCGAGCTTCAAATAAAGCTACTGCCGCAGGGACCATAGATAGGGGTGGATATTTAGGGCGTGGCCTGCTACCGGACTACTAGACGTTGACTCCCACCACCATACAATAATATGAAAATGGCCCAGAAGTATGTATGTGTGTATGCATACGCAAAATTTATACATTTATTTTTTATACACACACACACACACACATATACTCTTTCCGTTCTTAGTTCAATCCTGATGAAAACAAACCCACGTGGCAAATCTGAAACGCTATTGGTCAGGGGCGTTGACACTGTTCACACAGTAATGCATTATGCGCATGTGCAGAATGTCTGTATAGTCATGTGAGAGTTATCTTGCCACTTAAATCGGGGCACGTCGTTTTAAGACTTCCTCCTTATCACTATATTCTGAATCGTATTGATTTAATATGGAGCCAGTTGAAAGGATATGTTGCCCGTCACAACACAATATTAGCTGCTTGATATAAAACAATTTATTGAGAAGGCAGTAAATGAAACAACGGCGGACAAGTGCAGTCATTGTTTGCAGTATATAATCTAGGAACATGATAAGCTATGGCAACTGGCCTACATTACAGACGTAGTTGTGGACAACGAACAATCTTATCAATAATAACGCTGATTCAAGTGTTGATACAAGTTCAGACACAGATATGGAATTGAATTACTCTCTGACAGCAACTGATAGTATTCAGTACAGTGCTAATTATCACAGCTTCTATTTTCGTTTTAAATAAACTTTACTTTTTTTGTTGTTGCGATATTTAAACGGTTAATAAAAAAAGATATAAACTGGTGTTACAAAATGTTTCACTGTCGGTCTGACATTGTCACCCAAATATTACTTTGGTCATGACAAATTATTACAATTTACATGTGTTTATATAGTATCAATATTATTGTACCCTGTCTGTAGCCTACTCCTTCTGTCAGAGTGACACGTATCAAATTCAAGCAGCAAATAGCGTTTCAGGTGTGCCACGCCTGTCTGTTTAGGTCAGGATTAAGCTAAGAACGGAAACGGTATACATACTTACAACAATACATATGACAAACATAAATAAATACAAACTACAGCTAATATATTCACACACACACACAAAAGCACTCTCTCACGCATACTCATCCATGCAGCGTCGCTCGGCCTCGCAGTCGGGGTATATCTTTAGAACCTCCTCTTGTGGCATCTTCAGGAGTGCTTCTGCAACACCTTCAAATGTCTTCCCGCAGTATATTCAGTAGAGACGGCAGCTAAGATTTTAATATTTCACGAAATGCGGGAGAATGAGTGCGCTGTTGTTTTCTGCACTTCTGCTATTGTATAGCGTAACTATAAAGACGGCTTTAGATGGCAAAGACCATCAAGAGAAATTATGGCGAATGACCGTGGTAAGAGAATGATTGGTTTTACGAAATTTACATGTCGAGAACAATAATATGCCTTTGGCCTGTGGACCACTTTATTTGAATAAAACAATCTTTCCAAGCCTTCTTGATTACTATAGATAATATAGAGGCAAATTTAGCTTCGTTTCAGATAGAGCTAGCGTTTTCAGGAGTACATGGTCTTTACAAGAAATTTTTCATAATAAAGGAAATCAAATACTGATCAGTATCCGCTTTTTGTAAATTTTTAAAATAAAATAAAAAATATCGGTATGGAGAACCATACATGACTTCCATATTCTAAGATTTATATTTAAAATCATTTTCGAAATGAAATATTACCATAGAAACTACTTCTTTCTACTTACTGCTTCAGCCTTAACCACAGTACTGTGGTCACTAACGTATACCACCTCACGTTATCGCACTCGATTTTCACTGATGATGGAAGTCGATGGCATTGCCGAAATGTCTGGTTTTGTAGAAAACATTGGACTACGGCCAAATATCCCGGGAAGGAATTTTAACAAAAACTACTTCTTTGTTGCCGATAACGTTGTACACATATATATCAGTGGCGAAGTTACATGGAGGCAATTGAGGCAATGCCTACCCTAAAAAATTCTGTAGAATAAAAATTATAAATACGTATGAACTACATAACGTAAAGATTATACATTGTTACTGCGACTGTCAAATTTATTAAACCGAAACGTGCTTTATTGAGCGACCGCTAGATGGTGACAGGTGAGATTCGGCATAGTTCGTTTAAAGCGAATGAGGCAACCTGAACTTGCCTCAGCGTTTTTTGTATACATCGTATGTAAGCAATGTAGTGGTGTGATAGGGAAGTGTAGGGAGAGGGGATTGTCCCGCGCTGTACACATAGAGCGTTGAGGCATGCCTCACTTCTGTGGTCCAAACAGTTAAGTTAAAGCGCCTGTGTTGTTTCTAAGCGTTTATTTTATGCGGTTATTAAAAGTGTCACTGTTATTCCGCTGAACTAACAGATGATCAAGATTGTTATTTGAATTATTTGTAACATTAAACATATATATAGAAACTAATCAAGTTTAAAAATTTGAAGTTCAATCAGTTGTATTATTGTGTATGACTAATACAAGGATTGTTCAATAGAAACACGTATAGAGCTGTAAAGCATTTTTTATTCAACGATTTTAAAAGAAGTCTCCAATAACATTAAGACATGAGTTCCACTTTTGCGCTAACCTGTAGATTCCCTGCTAGTAAAATTCTTACGGCTGTTTGTGGAACCATTCGGTTACAGCAAACTCTACCTCAGCGTCCGATTTGAACCACCGTCCTTTTAGTGATTTCTTAAAAAAAATTTAAGATAAGATTTTTGCCTATTAACTACTAGCTTCGCCAGTAAGCAAATTGATGTCCATTTTTTCGGCTTGCACGCGTTATGTTGGTGTGGGTTTCGGCACTTTCCATTTAAAAAGCGTGCAAACGTAAGAAAATAAACATGAGTGAGGCCAGAAATAACGTGAATTGTGTGTGTGTGTGTGTGTGTGTGTGTTTGTGTCTTACCTGCCTTTTTATTGCCGTATTAAATGAAAAATATTATATTACATTAAAATGAAAAAATTTTAATTTTATTGCCTGGCAACAAAAGTATTTTACTTTTAACAATTACCATTGTTTCAAAAAGTTTAAATAAATTTTCAAGTACTTTACTCTTGTTAAAACGTAAAAGGTTGCAGGTAAACTACCCCTTCCCCTTAACCGATCTTCACCAAAATCGAAAGTCCTTGAGATCTCTACAATTTAGGGATGTATGCAAAAAATTATTTGATTCTGTTTGAATTTGCGGCTGTTATCGTTTGCCATAGAAAATACGCTTGATAAAAAAACGTTGCAGGTAAAATACCCCTTCCCCTTAACCGACCTTCACCAAGAACAATAGGTCTTGAGTACTCTACAAATCAGGGCTGTATGCAAAACATTATTTGATTCTGTTTGAATTTGCGGCTGTTATCGTTTGCCATAGAAAATACCCTTGTTAAAAAAACGCTACAGGTAAACTACCCCTTTCCCTCAACCGATCTTCACCAAAAACAATAAGTCTTGAGAACTCTACAATTTAGGGCTGTATGCAAATAATCGTTTGATTCTGTTTGAATTTGCGGCTGTTATCGTTTGCCATAGGAAATACCCTTGTTAAAACATAAAACGTTACAGGTAAACTACCCCTTTCCCTTAACCGATCTTCACCAAGAACAATAGGTCTTGAGAACTCTACAATTCAGGGCTGTATACGAAACATTATTTAATTCTGTTTGAATTTGCGGCTGTTATCGTTTGCCAAAAAAAAATTTCCCTTGATAAAAAAAAAAACCGTTGCAGGTAAACTACCCCTTTCCCTCAACCGATCTTCACCAAAAACAATAGGTCGTGAGTACTCTACAAATCAGAGCTGTATGCAAAAAATTATTTGATTCTGTTTGAATTTGCGGCAGTTATCGTTTGCCATAGAAAAAAAAATCTACATACACCAGACACTAGACAGACAGACACACACACACAGACACTTTTCGGAAAACGACTTTTTTTCATGTTTTGAGTGTAGTACAATCAGAATCTGCAATAATCTCGAACACGATTTTTTTTGCCATCACCATACTTCATTCCTTAAGGAATATGGAAGTAAAAATAATATTAATTTAACCTTGGTTACGTACTCTAAAACGAAGTGCATTGTTAAGGTTTTATTTTATTTTTTTATATCGGCCATCTAAGGACCACATGCCAATTTCAATTCTTTATTCTTTGTTCTTTTCTTTTTCTCCAATATTCTTTCATCTTTTCACTGTGTCTATTCTTCCTGTCTTCAGTCCACTTTGAACCTGCGTTTTTCTCTCTCCTATTCTGGACTCCTTCCATTTTTAACACTTTTGCCCGAAAAACTTCTCTTTCAATTGCTTCTTCTGCGTGTATATTATTTTTTCTAAATCCTTTTGGACTTCTTAATCCAACTTGATGTTGACTTCTTCCTCCACAGATATTTAAAGATCTGCTTTGTTAACCTATTGTCGTCCATTCTATATAAATGTCTAAAAAATAATAGTCTTCTTTTTCTCATTGTTTCTGTTACATTTTCTATACTTTGATATAATTCATCTTTACTTCTTATTTCCAACCTTCTGAAGTTTTTCGTGGGCCTAATGTTTTCCTAATAATTCATCTTTCCAATATTTCTAGTTTGTCTAAATTATAATTCAACGCTAGACACTCACTTGCATATAGGCATTCTGGCCTCACTACTGTACTGTATGCCTTATTCTCATTTTTAGATATACACTTTTTATTGTAAATATTTTTAGTTATACCATATGCTCTTTCCATCTTGTGAATCCTTTCTTCTATAGCAGATTTTTCTAAACCTTTCTTTTGAATTATTTCTCCTAGATACTTAAATTTTCGAACCCTCTCTATTCGACCAATATCTGTTACCAGGAATTTTGGTGCACTTTTAATGTTTGTGAGAAATTGTTTTTTTTCTGCAGAAATTCTTATGGCTGTTCTACTGGCTATGTCCTGTAAAAAATTAACTTGTGTTACTGCCAAACAGTTTATTTCAATACGTTTTTTCCTTCTTCCCAACATGATTGGTGATATTTTGCATTCCTTTAATTTTTCATTCCAAATTCTCACTACTTTCTCCAGGACACAGTTGAAAATAATTGGGGATAAACCATCACCCTGTCTTACACCTATATGTTAAGGTTTTATTATTATTTAAACTTTTGTCTTGAATTAATGCAAACAAATTTCAGGAAACAGAAACTCTTTATAAATGACTTACACACGCGCGTTTTCCTACACAAGGTTTAATTTAAACATTGTCAGTAGTTTTAGCAAATGTTAATTGAAACGCGTTACTAAAGGCCGCTTTGACGTTAGCGGTTCTCAACGGGGGTACGCAGAATGAAATTAAATTATTAATAAAGGTTTTACTAACAGTTTTTTAAACAATATTTGTAACTAGCCTCTCCTTCGTACTCAAAACTTTATTAACTACGTGATCCGCTAAACATACGTAGAAATAGTATGTTAATGAATAACAAACATGTAACGTTTTATTAACTACTTATACTTCATGTGTTACTGTCTGTTTTACGTATACACGTAGCCTATATGATAAAATGTTTAACAGTTTTTTGAATCTATAAAGAATGCTATAACCACTGTTATTCAGTTATGTTTTTTAACGAATTTATCCTTTATTGTAGAAATATAAGTCTTACGTGTCTTAACTTTCAAAAGGTGATCGTCCTGCTGCTTATTATTTTTAAGAAAACTTCTGACTATGAGTATGAAAGTGTTTGAAATTTAAACAATACAGGAATTTGAAATTGGTTTTGTTAATTTATTGTTTAATTATATTATACGTATGTAAGTATTTACATCATTTAAACAGGTATCCGTATAATTATAATTGTACAAACCGGTTATATGTGTATACGCTTGAGTAGGGTTGTATGTGTGAGCAGACGCGGGTCCGCGAGGAAAAAATGATTTTTTTGGGCGGGTCCCCATTGCGAGAACTGCTCTAGTGTGTGCAGCAGCAAATAACCAATATGCCAGTAGTAGTTCGAGATGGATGTCTGCCATAACTGTAATGGAGATTCGTTCTATTATCCATGTCCTTCGAATCCACTGTGGTCCGTACTGGCAAACGGAAGCTGCTAATAACATAAACATAAGGTTTTGTGTGAACTTAATATGATATATTAAACAATAACGTTCTTTCACATTATCGCGGACCTCCCACCTACCACTATCTAAAAATTTGAAATTGTACGCCGGTCTCTCATTAATATTTACAAAAATATATCCGTAATATTCTATTTGTACTGACAAGAAACAGACAAAAGACGTTTTGTTTAAATTTCCATTCCCCTCCCTCACTTTGAACAATTTCGTCTTTTTTAACTTTGAACGAGCAAACTCGTATACGAAATTCTTGAAATCCATTTTTATTCTGTATATTACGTTACATCTATTTGACTTTTCAGGACAGCATTTAGTCTACAACTTCGGTTTTCTGGAATTTTAATGTATTAGATTTTAGCGCTTTTGTTTAAAACGTTAGTACTAGTTGAATATTGTATGATTTTTTTTTAATACGCATTCAAGAGGATTTATGTGAATTTGATGCCTGTCGATGTAATTTGTTTGAGCGTTAAAAAATTCTTATTGTTGTCTTGTGAATTATTTCGCTATAGATTAATATTGAAAAAATTATAAGATCGTTTAAATGTGTTTAGTAAAGTAAAGAATCTTCGTTTTTAAAGTATTCAACATAACGACGATTTTATTTAATGTGTTCAGTTGTGTTGTCCGTAGGTGAAAATGAAATTAACATCTTGTATATAATCTGAAGGCAAAGATGTTATAAAATTTTGTTCGTTACGCACTTGGTAAGATAATCGCAAAGACAACATATTTTACGGTTTACCTGTTATTATGAATTGGTAACATAAAATAAGAATAATTTTAAAATCTTCTTGTTGCGTGGTAAGGATTTCAGTGATTCAGTTCATTTTTAAATTTAGCGCGCGTACTTCCTGTTTCAATCTTGTTGCATCCGTCTAGCAAAAATCGAAATCTTACGTCTGACGTCATCCACGCATGCGTCAGAAGGCAATTAGAATAATTTTCTTTAGAAACGTGTTTCGTCTGTAACGAACCGCCAATAAATTAACATGTGAACACTGGCTCCGTCTGTATTTAACTACTTCTTTGTTCCTTGTGTACCGCCTATAAACTATTATTCACTTGTTAGTTTTCTAAATTTCGTATACTCGTATACGAACTTAGCACTTTTTCTCGTATTCTCGAAAAAGCACCTTGTGTCTTGAGTCTTGTAATCAAGCCTTGAGCTTGGTTTTAATTACGAGAATGCAGAGTCTTAAGCGGCCTGGTAAGCAATAAATTGTAGTAACTAATCATTAAAAGTGTTCGGTGTACGGATGTGAAACTAAAATACAGACGTAAACTGGGCCTGAGCTGTTTTCTCAATTCTTCTTCTTTAGCACTACAGCCCAACGTGAGTCCTGGCTTCCAACACCAATCTTCTCCAATGTTAGGCCCTACCTATCCATTGTCATCTCGGTGTAACCACTTATATCAATTCTTCTTAGATCTTCCAGCACATCATGCAACCATCTTATCCTGGGTCGGCCCCCCTTTATGCTTTTATAGATTTGCGCAGTCAGGATTTTCTTTGGCATACGCTGATATCCACCTTCCGCTATAAGGTGTAACCTACCCATTGTATTCGTTGACCTTTTACGAAACTCACAGCGTCCTGATGCTTCAATAACTCATCTATCTCCTGGTTATTTCTTATTATCAATTCATCATCTTCTTTAATCGGACCATAAATACGGCTTACAATCTTTCTTTCAAACCTTCGTAGCGTTTCTTGTTCCTTTTTGTTAATGTCCATGTCTGTGTTTTCTCAAATACACTCTAATTTAATGTGGAATGTTGAGTGTGTCTAAGGGGTTTTGTAAGAGAGTAATACGCACCTGAGTACACAATAACGCACTGTGAGTAGCCATTGAAAAAATTAAAAACTGTACTTATGCAAAAGTAACTATTATCATATGAAATAAAATTTTCTTGTTTATTTAAAGTTATGAATTCACTTGTAAATTTTCTTTTAATTTCTGAAACCAAGAAATAAGTCTGCAAATTTTTCCTTGTAACTCGATATCGAAACTGTTTATTCAGACTTTGTCAGTTAGGTTTTTGCTTGATGCAACATACTGCTAATATAAAACAAATGAGAATATAGGCGGAGTATACAAAAACAACGAGTTTGATCTGCCTAATAATAATAAGTTTTCTTTCTGGATGACATTCCTATGCCTAAAATAAGGTGAGTCATAGGTGGATGTGGAGCTTTCTACTGTCAGTTACCGGAATTTAGTTTTGTACTAAATTTTAGTTAGTACTTGAAGGGAAGTAACGCTTCCGATATTTACTTCCTTTAAAATGATCTTTACTTCCTTTGAGACAGTCTGCGGCCGCATTATTTACCATCGGCAAGTCAGATTTATTCACCTCATACTCAGGGGCGTAGCTAGAACTTCCTTCTAAAAAGGTTCTGCGTGGGGGGTGGGGACAGATTTTTGTTAATAAAACTACAAAAATGTAAAATAAAGGTTATTTCCTATTTAATTTGTTGTAATAAAGAAGGTAGGTGTGAAACCATAAATAAATATATTATAAAATCATGAAATAGCAAAGATGACGTCTTACATTACAATACAAAACTATACCAGAAAACTAGTACAAATTTATTCCCATCTTCTGCACATGCTGATAGTGTTAAATGTTTTGTAAGATTTTTTTTAACTTAACGCCGTAGTGTTCTGAAAATATTTGCGGCAAATTGAATAAAATCGGCTACTTGTCTTGCCACAGAACTGATGAATCAAAGAATTTCATAAAACGGACGCTGAGGCTCGCAAAAACAAACTGTTCAAAATCACGCTACGGGGTTGGCCGCAAATTTTGTTGAAGTTAGCATAGAAATCGGTTCACTCGAAGAGGCTATAAAGCGCTTGTAAACGGCATTCTGTCTTAGGTTTACGCACTTACAGAATAACAGACACGTTTTAAGCCTTTAATTGTTACTTTGTTTCCGAAATGGTAATAAAACACCAAATTAAAAAATACAAAAAAATTATTGAACACGGATTGAAAAAGCATGTGCAACAAAAGACACGTCTGTATAAGTTTCGAATAGCAAGGAAAAAACAGTTTAATATAAATATTTTTTAAGTTGCTGTGCAATAAATGACTGCACTGTAAATACATAAACCGAGTTATATATAGGCTACTACGGACTGAATAAAAATTCGAAAGCTACCCGCTAAGACGACATAACCTCAAAAACTGGAGTAAAAATTTCAACCATTTCTTAACCACCAGACAACTAGCACTGTATATGTAGCCTATACTCGGAACACGTCTCTACTCACATTACTAATTGGCCTAGTTTTTTAATTCGGCTAATGTGACTACATTATTATCGGAACATTGTTTTAATTTTTAACATTTCCTTCTTCATCTCTCTGGGGGGAGGGGTATAACAAAACAATTTTCATAAACCATATACCACAGTGGTGGTCTTCCACTGATGTAACCATAAAATTTGGATATAATTTAGTACATATTAAATTAAAGCATGCCTATCAAAGTGCAAAACTATACCCATACATTATTATTATTGCGGGGCATCAGTATGAGATGAATAAATCTGGAAACGTTGCAAAAACAGTTTTAATCAAAGACCGAACCTCGAAATACAAGGTTATACGAGGTTGTACGTAATTAATACGATCGAGAAAAACTGTGTCTGGATCACACCGATTTATTCACCTCCAAGTCACATTAAGAAATCATTAAACTATTGTACGATGATGGTATGTAACGAGGCATTTGATGATTTCTTATTAACAAATAGTTGATAATGACCGTAAGATATTCGTGTTTTCTTTTACATTTAAGAGTATTTAAACTTTTTTCATGGGCGCTCGCCACTGATCGACACTTATACACAGTACTTTACTATCAGTATTAAATTGCTCAATTTGGTAAACAAACAAAAATCTTTTGTTCTTAAGTTAAAATCACAACCCAGCATTCCAGTCTTATAAACTTTAGCGTACTAACATTCTGCCTCTGATGGAACTGCAATCTTTATTAAAAAACGTATTTCGGTATAACATACACTTTTATAGAACAAGTATAAAATTTGTTTTTGTTCTCGGCATTCTAGTTTATTTCCCCTTTGCATCTTGATTCACCTAATAACGACGTTATAATATTGTCACTTAAAAATATTAAACCTTTTTTTGCTTACAAAACAAAATATTCGTTTCCGAGAGTGTAATCATATTCTCAGCTTCCTGTTAAGCTGAATTCTCTTTAAAACGGCAATATCTTTTTTTTATAAAGCCAACTAATTTGTTACTACAGTTTCATTTATGGTAGTTAGTTAAGTTGCTTCATGATGTGGATAGTTTTCAGTTTCTATGCCATTTTAGTTAAGTTCTACCAAGAAGTGAGGAATGTTAAAAGTACATGGGGGTAACAATATAAAAAAATAAAACGTTCCAAGAGGAATGCGATTACAACGATTGTTAATTGTATTAAACACTGCTACCTCAATAGAGTTTAGTATTCATGTTAGAGATTTGACCTTAATATTAATTTTGTATGTATTCTCGTAAAAAAATATTTTAAACGAGAAGTAGAAATATGGAATAGTCGCTCTCTTTTAATTTAAAAATAACTAGTGGTCGCCCAGTGGTCGAAATTCGACCGTAATTCATTAAATTTTTAAGTTTGAACGTTATTGAGGTTCTTTTGTCAAAGAGTATACCTCTATAATCATTGCATATAATTTTTTTGAATTTTGTTCTATTACGTCAGCTGCGAGCGTGTACAAATACGTCATTAGCGTGTGTTGTTTGCCTTAATTCCCTGCAATACCTATGAAATTTAAAATTTAAAATTTAATGTTAGTAACAGTTGAAAAAAAACACAATTACAGCTTGTATTCGTATTTATTTTTTGATATAATTCATTGTCAGTTTTAATTTTTTCATGTTATTATTGAATCAAATAAACGCTAATAAAAATGAGACTTGACATTCATAGAAGTATAAGATACATTGTTTTCAATTCCAGTGGATTACATTTCATTTTTGGTAAGGTACAAAATTCGAAAACAGTTTGAAGATTATCTGCTACAAAGCTTATATAATTTTTTAATTTTTTTTTCTATGCATTAATTTTCGAGTTATTTGAAAAATATGAAAGATAGGAAAAATGAGGTTTAGCTTGGCTAAGCCATATTTAAAAAGCAATAACGCGTTTTTTGACATTTCCTTGGGTCTTTTTTATTGCCATACTGACCAGGTTTCGCCAAGGCTACACAGTTATTTTGCCTATCTTTTTCGAATTATATAAAATTTAAATAAAAAATTAATACAAAATAAAAAATGAAATAAAAAATACGTGCCTCGTATTTTTTCATATATTTTTCATTAAATCAAAAAAACCGGGCGGTTAAAAAAATAAATGTTGTCCATTGAACTTAAAATAGTTTGAAAGTGAATTTAATGATTCAGAACTTCTGTGTAAACGATGTTTTTTGTAAAAACTCTTTCATCATTTGCTAAATGCCCTTGGCCATTATATTCGGAAATATAAAATCTCAAACCATCGAATGATCGAACTCTACTTGCTGCGACGTACAATTGACCATGTGTAAAAACTGGCTGCCTCAATAAAATTCCAATTTTTTCGAATGTTTGTCCTTGAGACTTATTTATTGTCATCGCAAATGCAGGTATAATTGGAAATTGAGTTCTTTGAAAGTTAAATGGTAAAACAGTACCGGAATATGTTAAATTTATACGTGGAATCAAAATTCTCTTATTGCGTGCGGTTCCAGTTAAAACTTCGCAATCAATAGCATTACGATGCATACACTTGATGCGCATTCTTGTTCCATTGACTAATGCTTCCTTTGTATTTAAGTTTCTGATCAGTAAAACGATGCAATTAACTTTCAATACTAACTTATGTGGTGGCAAACCACTAACAGTCAAAGAATTCAAAAACTCTACTGGATAGTTATTGATTTCATTGTCATCATCACAAATTATTTTATCGTAGCTACGATATGTTTTCTGTTCACCTGGTATTTGATTAAGTATATCAGTATTAATAAAAGTACAATCATCATTTTTAGGTGCTAAAATAACTGACTTCAATATGTTATCTAAGAGTATGTTTTCGGAAATATTTCCATACACCTCATTAATAATATTATTTTCATCTCCTATTAATTGCTGAGGTATTTCAATAATATTTTCACCAAACTGAGGGAATTGTGAGGCTTCATCATTACCAATTTTTTTCAAGAATTCGACAAATTCTATTTCACTTGGTAAGGTTCTCATATTTTGAGTAAACGTTACTTTATGAAAATAAACAAATTTATGACAACTCGTGACACAATTTTCAATTAAAGTTGCACGTGATCCATGTGGGACAACTGGTAAGATTTGCCGAAAATCACCGCACAGAAGTATCGTTTTCACTCCAAATGGTTTATGTTTATCATTTTCATCGCATAGATCCTGCAATAATCTATCTATGATTTTCAACACTTGCAGTGGACACATAGAAATTTCATCAATAATTATCAATGATGATGAATTTATGTAACGTCCATAGCTACTATTTGCGGTAATATTCGCTACAGAATTTTCCAAAATGGGTATAGGCAATTTAAACACATTGTGTAAAGTTCTACCTCCAAGTAATAGAGTTGAAGCTATGCCACTGAACGCTGTTGCAATGCAACTAAGATTAAGCGAATTTAATTTGTGAATGATTGCTGTTTATGTGAATGTTTTTCCACAACCTGCATGAGCGGTTAAACAAAAACATTAGATCCAGTATCATGGTGCAAAACTTCACAAATCACACGATCAATTAGATTACGCTGTTCAATATTTGCAGTTTCATAATGCTCACAAAACAGAAACTCTTGTTCTATTGGATCAATAGCATTTGCTTCGTCTGTTCTCTGCGAATACGTGGGAACTGGTAAACCAAGTTCTTGACATGACAAATTATGAACATTCAAAATATCTTCAATTTCTAATAGAGCTGTGTTAAAGGATACTTCTTCGTTGTAATCTCTCAAAAAATCTTCACTAAGATATACTTTAAATTCATTCCATAACGCCAATGCATTGGCTGGCACATTTAATGCACAAATGTAACCAAATAAATTTCGCATTTGTTTTGGTGAATGTAATTCTTTTGTTTCATTTAAACATTCGCGCCATTCATTATCATTTGAAGCAATGCCGCGAGCATGGCACGCTTCAACAAAAGAAGTGTGTATAATTCCATTGTATGTTCTAACATCCTCAAATGATTTTGGACCACAGACATGTAATAAAAGCAATAGTAAATGGAAAAGTTCGATGTCTTTTGGTGATACTACATATATGCGTGTAATGATTTTATCACCTCCACGCCTTCTCTTCTTCCATTTTTTTCGGGAATCTTCCCACACATAATGCAAAGGAATTTCAATATACGTACTTATATTCATGCGCTGATGGATCTGATCGATTCAATTCAAAAAATGCTAATAATTTTGTTTGTCTTGCATTTTCAATTGCTTGACGTTCTTGCCCTTCTCGAAAGTAAACATTCTGTCTACGCGGTAAATGAATGTCAAGTCTAACGATGACGTGTGATTCAAAATGCATTGGTAATTCACAGATGCGCCATACAGCTTCAGTTGATCCGACATAACGGCCATTTAAAAAAATTTTAACTTCATCAATTTGTATGTCTTGACCTGGTTCATTTCTCTCTGAACCTAATTCAACAGATGCACTGTCATAGCCTTTATACACGTATTTATAAATGTATTTAACACTTTTAACTGTAGTGCATACTTCAACATTTATATGGCAATTAAATTTGGCAAGTAAATACGGACTGTATGGTACAACATAACGATTGTCGAGGCAACTACCGCGAACTTCAGCATTAATACCATTATCACGCCTTCTGTATAATGGATATCCATTTAATGATTCACATGTAAATTCATTAAATCATTTTGGATAATCTTTTGTGCATTTTCCATCTCTCATACATACAGAATTTGGATTAAGTACACCGCATGGACCATGCATCATGTGTTTTACAACATATTCATGTAATGTAGGATGTGTTTGAATGTTAGGAATCTCCGCAGATACAACTTTATCAATATCGGTAGCGTTAACAATTTTATCTTGCTCATTTAAAGAGAGTAAAATGTGAGCATGAGGCAATCCTCTCTTTTGAAACTCAATTGTATAAATGAGCGCTTCAACTTTACCGAAGATTTTTTTTAGTGTAAGGCCCTCAATTAATGCTTTCAGTTTGGACTTGAATACACGCACAACAATATCAGGTCGAAAATTAGCTGACTCACCTACACCAATATTGCTAACTATTTCAGGCCAACTTGGATTGCAAGTCATTGTAATAAACAAAGAAGGCTTTCCGAAATGTTGTACAATTGACATTGCATCTAAATAATTCTGATACATATTTCTTGGAGATCCATTGAATGAAGATGGTAAAATTACTCTACGGCCAACATTATTGGCATTGGGGTTCAATTCTAAATAATCTGTTAAATTGTTGTAAACTTCAGACCTAAGACTTGTTTGATTTTGTCGAATGAAATGTAACCTTGTGCCCTCTATTCTCACATACATATCAACTATCCACTGCAGAAATAATTTTTGTGAATGTTGCAACATGCTAAAATCTTCTCTAATTGCAAGTCGATAGGCTGCATACTGAAGCATGGTTAATTTATTTCTGGGCGCTCTTGAATTAGATGTAGTTGGTACATTATGAGAAATATTGATATGCCACCCAGTATCACCATTTGGAAAAAGTAATGGATACGCTAAAGGGTCCAATGATGAATCCAAAACAGAGATATTTTTAATGGTACCGTTAACTTTTGAAAACGAAACCATATTTCGTTCAAAGGGTGGCTCACCGTCAACTGTACTAAATATTACTGCTACATCAGTTTGAACTGCATCATTATAACGGCGTAGATCTAAATCACGATTTACTTTAATGAGCATACAAATTTCTTTATTTTGATTTTCAACTCTCTGACAATGATCTTTCATTGCAATGAATGACCGAACGAAAGGATTAATGCGTTCCAATTCAAGAGAGATTTCGCGCATTATATTGTTATTGCATGTTTGATTATAGTGTTCACGTTATCTATAATTGACAGCAGTGTCAACATCATAAAAATATAATTGCGCATAACATGGTGAGCGACCATATCCAGCAGTCATTGGACCTGATCTGTGATAAAAAACATCATGTATTTTAAAATGATACACTCCACGCGTAACTGTATCCGAAATTTTAGCTTCTGAGCTAACCATAGCAAATGATGAATTGTATTTACGAATGTTTTCAAAATAATTTTTTGACTTTCTTTTTATTGAAGGTTCATTTGAAGTAAGTCCATCATACAATGATTTAAAGTATTCATTTTGACTTAAGGCCGGTAATATTGCTTTACCCTTATGACAACATGAAGTGAATGCAGTCCTTTCATCTAAAGTGACCTCAGATTCGAAATGTCTTGCATTGCAAAACCTGCATTGTAAATGCATTAATCCACAATCAAAAGTATTAAAATTTCTTGGAATGACATTCAGTGCGCATTTAAATGTGTCCCTCAAAATAATTTCATCATTTTGTATACTATTTACACTATTTAAATTTGCATTTGGTCTATTATCATTTTGACTTTCACGCGAATATATATTCCTTCTTCTTTGTCTCTCACTCCGACCCGTCAATGTTATACTATTTACACTATTTAAATTTGCATTTGGTCTATTATCATTTTGACTTTCACGCGAATTTATATTCCTTCTTCTTTGTCTCTTACTCCGACCCGTCAATGTTCTATGTCGAGGCATAATGGAAGTAGGTGCGAATATCTGAATGTAAAAAAAAAACATGTAATGAAATTACTGAAACTAAGATTAGACAGGGTTTAATTTAAAAATAATAAAATGTACTCACTTTTTTGAAACCACCAATAATAATTAGGCGAGAGTAAGTCAATTCAAATTGCTGCTACAAAATTTTCCTTTTGCAACAGGTGTATATTAAGCAAGCTGTATTTCACTTTCAACTGCACATTAATATATAAAACACAGATATCTAATATACAAAATATAAAATAAACGCTTTTTTGCCTTGACATACACTCCACAGACTATTGAAAAAGGAACATTTGAAATCACACAAAATTCACAGCTCATTCAGTCAATCTGTCAGTAATTATTTGTTGGCAACATTTTAAAATTCTTTGGCGACAATCTCTACTCTGTGCGACTGTTTGACCACAGACTATTATGTGTTTGACATTGGCAGTATGAACGTAAACAAACGACAGACTATTATGTGTTTGACATTGGCAGTATGAACGTACACTAAAATGAAAAAATTATAATTTTATTGCCTGGCAACAAAATTATTTTATTTTTAACAATTACCATTGTTTGAAAAAGTTTAAATGAATTTTCAAGTGCAAATGAATGTTTTATTTTATTTTATTTAATGTATAACACATATTATATATAAATTTTAGCTTTCTGCACTCCTTCTCCATATAAACTTTAATTATGCCAAATCTCACACTCCTCCGTGCGCGCAATATGCTTAAAAAGGGGTACAAAGTTTTCTCTTCACGTATTAATATATAGAAGAAGATTACCAACAGGGTTATAATACACCCGTCACATCGAGTATTGCACCAGTTGTGTCTTATGGATAAACAGTATGACATCGTAGTCAGTAACTGTACATATTTTTATACTTGTGTGATTTACAGTTTTCCATTTCGCTGTCTCTTCTACATTCCAAATGTTAATATGTTTATCGAACGAAACGTTCTCACCGATTTCCTTCTGTACAGTTTCAAAAGGAGCTCAAAAAAGAAATTTTGTGTAGAGCCTCGTGAATCCTAGAACCGCCATTGGCTTAAACAGTAAATTTGTAACCCGTCAGCTCCGCAAATGATTCGTCGTAATCACCTGTACGATATCTCAGTTTACTTTTGTCAGTTTGGTTTGTTACTGTCTCGATTTTATAATGCGGAATACAGAATACGCGCTATTTATTGGTAATATACATCTCACGTATTATTTGTAAGTAATACCTAAATTTTTATTTATGAAGTAAAATAACGGGAAATGGTAAAAGAAAAGAAATTAAAACAACTAACGTGCACTCTCCAACATTAAATATTCATAAATGTTGAACAAGGTAACAATGAAATATTCAGCTTCATATTTATGTACTAACAGATCAAGAACGATGTTTGTTTTCAAAGAATGTGAAAGGCGTTAACTCCACTCAGTGGTGAAAAAAGGAAGCGATCCGCTCGGGGCGCGAATAGGTTCCTACAAAGTTTCGCTAGAATCCTTCACCTCCATTTTATACTCTACAAGTGAACATTTTTTGTTTTTCATTTTCGCTCATGACACTGCGTTACGTTTAACGAGGAAGGACGTTCTTCGGTTCATTATGAAATCGGATTTCACTGAATTCATTTCCAATCTGTCTCATTCTATAGTAATTTTTAACAATTAGCGTGTCTGTGACATCGTGTGAATGACGTTTCTCAAAGCTTAAATTAATAAAAAAAATTCTCAGATCAACGACGAGGGAGGAAGGACTGAAAATGTTGGTCATTTTGTCTACAGAAAGAAAGTTTGCATCTTCTTTGGACTTTGATACATAGTAGACAAAGTCAATAAAATTAATTTAATTTTTATAATTACTGATACAGTACATACATTCAATCTTATTTCTATGTAAATTGACTGTAAATGAATAGGCTAAATCCTTTCTCGTTTTGTACGTCATATTCCTGTTTCTTTAAAATCTGTAACTAAGGAGTGAAATATGTAGGTACGTTGTACTAGAAAACTATAAAAAATATACGATACCCATACGTATATAAACAAACGATATTACCTATACGATAAAAAAATCGTAAGTGTGGTCTCAAAATGAAGGCTGCTCAGGACTTTTGTTTGTTGCAAGGCTGCGTTGCCGTATTAATCACATCGATCTACTAGTATATCGCTATCTATGCTTAAATTATATTCTTTCATTTTTATCGGTGACGACATGTCTGCCACCTGCTTGTCAGTTTAAGAAGTAACATCAACTATAATAAAAGTATTATGTAATTTTATTTTAATTCTTTATTTCTCTTCTGTATAATACAGTTTGTTACATTATGGTTGTTATGCTGTGACTCGGATCTGCGTTACCCGGATAAATATGAATTCAGCCCTCCTCCCGATGAAGGTGTTACGAAGTTGTACTGTATAAATTATACAAAATTATAACAAAGAGTGTAATATGTAATAAAGAAAAATTATAACATCTAAAATTAGCCTATACGTAAAATTCATACTTAAACATTATAGGATCTACACCACATAAAATAAAATTATCGGAAACATTTTAATAACGTAAGAAACTATAAATCACGACCAAATACGTTTTTCAGATGTGATTGAATATACACAGAATAAAAAAAAACTTGGGTAACAGAACAACAAATTGGCTCTAAATGTAATTATGAAACACGCGTTCAGTTTGGTGTTCTGACTGTTTAATAATTTGTGAATGTCCTTTAAGAAATCTGTAATTGGCAGTTTCCTTTAAAGGTAGTAATTAAAAATTTTTAGTTTTAGTTTTATGAATGTAAAAACAGTCTGTAATATTCCTGATTAAGACATACAGACGGTGTCTTAGCACCAGTGTCTTGGGTGTGTTATACAAATCGCAGCCAGATGATCGCCAGGTTCACAATCGGGGAAGGCTAGACTTTTAATTTTGCGTTTACACCGTTGCAACCCTCTACTGCTTCTCATGGAGTTTATTCACAGAAGCTTACAGTCGTTTCCCAAGGAAGCTTACAGTCGTCATGACACAACGTGGAACGACACCGCAACGAGATGGCTTTAGCTATCGATGTATACTGTATATGGATCGCGTGCTGCATTCACTGAATTCGGTCCGACCGCTGTACCAATGGGGGCAAGAACACTGCGTATGCTATATACTGTACCTGTACAAAGTCCAACATTTCTGCTTTATTATAACTTTTGTTGCTTTAGCGGAGCATATTTTGCGTTAAATGTTATAGCTATATCATTTTAACAATTAATGACTCCAAAGTGGGAGGTTTTTAATAAGTTCTGTTCCAAAATAAACACATTTGTTTCACTGTAAGATTTCAGTATTCTGACACATTATTTCAGTTTATCGCTAAGTTCTGTTGCGTTCATAAACAGTTCTGTTGCATTCTTATTTATGAACATTTAATATTGAAGCCAGACGAATAAAGATAAGAATAAGGGAAACAAAGAATAAAAGACGTGAGCCATAAACTTTAAAATGTTTATTGCGTAAAAGAAGCCGGTGTATACGCTCGCCATGGTCGTTAAAGTGTTCAATTAGCAATGCTAATTTACATTAATTAATTTATTTTATTTAATTAGCTACGCATTAACTGTATAAAAATTGTTTACATTAAAAATTACTAAATAATACAATAATTTAACTTTTAGTGGACACCAACCTTAGAGAAGGTAGCTGCAGCGGTTCTTTCCTTACCAATAGCATAGCACAAGATTTTATAAAATAACGTCACTATTAATTCAGGGGTGCCCACCCCCTAAATTTGATGACTCACCCCCCCCCAAACCTGATGAATCCCCCCCCCCACCAAGGAAAGGTATTTACAAGAAAATTTTCATGTAATAAGCGTTTTATTACAAATAAGGTAAAGCTAAATATAGTACAATATCAAAATAAATTTTCATTTGAAATTAAACAAATAAATGAATAAAAAAAGGAATAAAATATAAACAAAGTGTATTGTAAAGAAGAAAAAGCGAAAAAAAAAATGGTTTGATGTCCTAATTTCTTTAACTTATATTCAGCACAGCAACTTTTTCCTCTGCGATGATGATAAAGAAAAGGCATCAATTATTTCTTCATTAGAAATTGACTCTGATAAGTCTTTCTCGGAAGCTATAACCATAAGATTCGAAAGCCATGCATGTCCCACTGCAGACCTAAGCCTGCTTTTTATTATTTTAACTCTGCTCATAGCTCTTTCAGCCGAACAGCTAGTTACGGCCAAAGATAGCAAAGTTGTATAAACAACTTTCAGGCTTTTAAAGCCCGAAAAATTGATCAAAGATCTATAAGGCTTCAAAAAACTGTTTGTAACCCAAAAACGCTTGATCTGTTCATTTTTTTCTTCACTTTCAGACTCATTGTCAACATCCATATTAGATGTTCCTCCACCATGATCCCCTTTCTGAGTTGTTTCTTTAGGTCTATCATTTTTATGAGGAATCAAATCATCAATTGATATACTTGTATGAGTGGCAAAATACAGTTCACTGAATGTTTTTAACTCTTCACTTACAATGCTGTTGTCCCAATCATAAAATTCACATAGGGTTTTTATATTTTCAGGGAAAATGTTATTTGCTATTGTTGCCAAAACTCCTGTATGTGTAAAATAACTCATTTCTTTTACCATGTCTAAGCTATGGTCAGAAAATCTATCTTCAAGCTGAGCATAGAGTGAATCTAGCAACTTAAAATACAATTCAATTTTCAGTTTGTTGTTAATGTCGATAATAGGTTAATCTAAACCCAATTCATCAATAAACCTTTTCCTTTTTCTAGCTCTTTTTGGAGCTGGATGTGGAACATCATAATTTTTTATGAACTCTTCAGCCTTAAACATTACATTAGACCATTTCTTATCATTTCGCAAGTTACTAATCTGAGTTTTGACATTTTTTATTATGGCTTGTACACCACCATAGTCCAAAACCATATCTTGTAAGCTTATTGTGATTGGATGCATAACATTAAATGCAGCATGAGCCACATGGAGAGCGATGATGGTTTCATGATTGTTCAGGTTATTTAGAATCCCTTTTGCCAGCGTGTTGGTTTCACTGTCAAAATATTTAGGATTTTGTAACTCAAGCAAAGCTTGCTTCACCTCATTGTAACATACCAGAATAACTTTTACGGCTTCAGCTTCATTTTCCCATCTAGTGGTCTGTACCCTTTTTAATCTTCTTCTCTTTCCACTTTTCTCTTTCTCAGACATTTTATTGACCAGTACATCGTGTCTTTTGTGCCCAGAACTGAACAGGCGATAAAGATCTTCGAGGACTGAAAACAGATCCTTTATTTCAGAACAAATATTTATAGACTGCTCTATAACCAGTGAAAATCTGTGTGATGTACACCACACATAAAAAGCAGTATTAGACTCTTTCTGCATGAGAGTTTTTAGTTCAGCTAGAGCGCCTCTCATATTTGAAGCTCCATCCATACTTTGACCAATAATGTGCTTAGAATTGAGACCTATATCCTTTAATGTTTTCATTAACATCAATTTTAAGTTTACACCACTTGTATCTGCTGTAGTGAATGCTTTAATCAATCTTTCAATGGGCCTTATGCAATCTTCATTGTGTTCTACATATCTAACAATCACAGTTGTTACTTCACGTTTGCTCACATCCTGTGTTGAATCCATTATCACAGAATATTTATTACTTTCATTAATTTTACAAAGGATTTTCTGTATAACGAGATTATTCATAACTGTGATCAAATCAAATATATTCCTGTAACTCAAAAGGTTTGATCCAAGTTTCGCTCCAGTTTGTCTTGCTTTTTCAATTTTGTCATAATAAAGTCAGGATTGTGTTTAGCTATAAGCTTAAAAAGATTCAATAGCTTTCCATCAAGAACTGTGTTTTTCCTAAATGCTATCATTTCTGTAACTAAATATTTACAGCAGTCGATCACGACTGAAAGAACTTCTCTTTGATGCTGTATATTTTCATTGCGCATTTTACATAAAGAGCTATTTACATGTTTTCCTGATAACCATTGCAGTCTAGCTATTTGGCAACCTAAATGGACTTTTGATGCTTCATGAAGTTCTATGTCTCGTAGAGCATTACCCATCTGCTATCCTTGATAACCTGTGCCTGAAGACCATATAGTGTGTTGGTTTGGCAATGCATAAAGTAAGCAGTGTAAGCAATAGGCTGTCATTTGACTTACTATATACAAGCCATGACCTTTCTTTTACTGTACCATCAGGAAGTTCATAGTTACACCATTTAAGTAAAAATTGTTTGCTATTGTGAGATGGAAATTGGAATGTTGACTCAAGTTTTTGATTTTCTAATTTAAGCGCAAGTTCAATATCTTCAGATTGTATTTTCTTATTACTGTAAATTGAAGGATCAATATAATCTTGAAACGCTGATTGTTCATGCAAGGTGACTGAAATTTCTTCATGTTGCTCTGTTGAGCTAGGAAAGGCTGCCGGTAGTTTCAAAGAGCCAGACGTTGAAGTTGAAGGAAGTAGTGTTGCTGATTCTATAGAATCTTTTGTAACAGACTGTGGTACAGCTACTGTGTAAATATTTTATTCTTTTACAAAAAGAATTACAAATACTTTCGGTATACTTTAACAACTCATACATAAGAACACGTGTAAAAGTAGGTAAATTCGAATGTTTTTTCAAAATTTTTCCAAAAACCGACCCTAAAATTTCAAACAAATGTTTATTAAGGGGATGTCGAACTCAGTTTGAGGTTATGTTCATAAAAATTCAGGTGTGACTGAAATACTCAGCGGTGTAAAGTTTCAAGACATTTTGTGAGTTATTTATTAAAATTTTATTTTCCTGCCACAACTTTATAAAAAGTTTAAACCGCCTGATACAAAAAAATAATGAAAAAATGCTATGCCTTATAAAAATATTATAGAAAGAAAAACCGATTAAAGTTTATAGGCCTATGTAACTTTTGTAAACTCACCTGATCGATTCTTGCAATTTTTCACTTTCAGCTTGAAGGTTGTCATTAATATAAGGTTTCCACTGATCTTCACCACTGCACTTGAATTCAATAATTTTGTATTTTATATCTAACTTATTTTTAACTTTATATGCATGTTTCTTTTTGCAGTGTTCTAGCCATTTATCGTGCCTGATTGTAGCATGGCACATTACTTCTAAACACTTGTATTTGAACTGCTTTTGTTTTTTCGGCATATTCAAGTTTGTAATAACAATCAATCATGTATTTCAAACCACTAAGGTGGAATAAAAATAAACGCACCAAACTTATAAAAACTACGTATCTGATACGGCAACTGAACAGCTGATGGGAACAAAATTCTAATAGCTACCATGTGAAGCGCTACTATCGACTTTGCACAGAGCATAATATAGCCTACATAACAAACGATTTATACGAATTTCTTACATATTTAATTATATATAATTTAATATAAATTAATACAGTTTAATATGAAAGAATTCGGGCAATTTTTATATTCAATTGAATATGACGAATTGAACATAATTTAATTCAAAATATTTATCCCCGGGCTGTTATGCTTGTCAGCGATCGTGATTCATCTTCTGAATATTTGAATTACTAATAGTTTCTTACTTTCCCAAAGTTTTTTGTCAACCCCCCCCAAAATTTCAATGACGCAGTTTGCGTCATGAGCCCCCCCTGTGGGCACCCCTGATTAATTTCATAAGTTTCACTTCATGGCTGTCTTCAGAAAAATCATTGTTTGAAATGTGTTTTCTAAACATTGTGCCGGCAAAATTTTTGCAAGCTAATATAATCATTTTTTGGTATTAAGTTTACTGTCAGATATAATCAATAAATTATACATATATTTTACAATCTTTAAAACGTCTGATGACGCTCTAATTAATTTTCTGCTTGATACAAAGTCAGTAAAATGAGTGTAAATGCTCAAGTTATTGTCATCTGTTATCAGTTAGGCAAAAGTAAAAACAAACTGTTATAATGACAAAATCTTCATAAGCACAAATTGTCAGTAGAACTGTCCCAAATGTAATAATTGTAAGGTGCTGCTCTCAGGCAATGAAGCTCACTAAAACAAGACTTATCAGGAATTTGTAAGATGGAAGCACATGCTTTGCTTATTGTGAGAACAGCTGATAATCAGTTCATTCTGTTAAAACACTAGTCTATCATGGACTAATGAGATGACCAGTACTTGAGAAAACTGTAGATCAGTAGAATAAGAGAAATATCCTACATCAAAATAGTACAAGACAATCAAGTGGCAAGCAATTTTGTTAGTGAACATAGCAGTGGTGACTGGTGGCGTCAAGAAGAGACACTATCAGCTTGGCAGTTCTTCTCAGTCTCACCTCCCCGACTGAATATCCATTTGCCTGCAGCACTTGCTCGAGATGCTGCAGCTCTTTGTTGAGATACCTGTGGACAGGGGCTCACAATCCTCTTCGCCCAGTCCACCAAGGCCTTCAAAATTGTACGCTTCTAACTTTTATGGTGATTGGACAGTATCTGTTGGTGTGTGTAGACTTCCTGTATACTTTGTGACCCAGGCTACCATCGGCTCTTCTAAGGACAGGACATCAAGGAAGGCTAATTGACTGTCCGCTTCTCTCTCCAGGGTGAACTGAATCCGTGGGTAAACACTGTTAAGGTACACCAAAAACCTACCGAGTTCTTCCTCTCCGTGGCTCCAGACAACAAATGTATCATCAACATAGCGGAACCAACATCTCAGTTTCAGTGGGGCAGATGAAATGGCCCGTCACTCAAACTTCTCCATATAAATGATGGTCACTACAGGACTGATTGCGCTACCCATGGCTACACCATCAATCATTTTGTAGAAATCGCTGCTGTATTGGAAGTACGTCATCATAAAGACCTGCTAGAATAGAGCTGTCATTTTTACACTGTTAACACTAAAGATTCAGAGAATTTATACTTGTACATAGAACACAACACGCTGTACTCATTTGTAAACACTAACTGCACATGGACATAAACAAAGACAGATCACAGAAATTCAAACATTATATTGCATGTGTCACTGGTGAACAACGATCATGTACAGCACACCTACCAGAATGTTGCAGAACTACTGCAAACCGAACAAAAATTTTTGTTACATGTTATTGTTGTACACCATGGCAATTGAAAGCACACTTCGGTTTGTCAATGTAAAAGCTCCATAAGTGACATCACAAACCCTGGTTTGCTTAAATCTTGCCAGACTAGCGAGTGTGTAGCTTATGGTGAACAACTGGATTGGTTACAATTTATCACACAAAAATGTTTTACAAAACCTGTAGACCTATAATTTTTTCTCAGAATACAGTAATTTGAAAAGTTTTAAACATTTTGAATGTTCATCACTACTTTTTTCACACCACTTAATAATTATTATTTAATGGTACTTTCACTTGTGAAACTTACTTGTTGATATTCCCTCAAACGCCATTTTGGAGTTGTATTCTCCTTCTTCATTGACATTCCTGTATCTGTGGATTATGTACGCTCTGTTTGCGGTGTTAATATTATTTTTAATGTTCATCACTACTTTTTTCACAGCACTTAATAATTATTATTTAATGGTACTTTCACTTGTGAAACTTACTTGTTGATATTCCCTCAAACGCCATTTTGGAGTTGTATTCTCCTTCTTCATTGACATTCCTGTATCTGTGGATGATGTATGCTCTGTTTGTGGTGTTAATGTTATTTTGTATGTTCAGAAGGAGAAGAAGGAGAATACAACTCCGAAACGGCGTTTGAGGGAATATCAACAAGTAAGTTTCACAAGTGAAAGTACCATTAAATAATAATTATTTTAAACATTATGTATTTTATAAATAATACATATTATTAAGAAGCCACTTTATTCTGGGAGTTGTGCAACTTTGCAACCCTATGGAACATGGGCCTACTAAATACTTGATCTGAATTATTAATGTTTCTAGTATTTAACTGCAGGCTCACTTTAACAACGATTTTACAGTCTTTCTTTTGCAATAATGGTGAGATCTACATGTGTATCTGTTATATAATAACATCATTATACCTACAAAAACTAAATAATGTGTATTTGCATGATGGTGGGCAAATAGTTACAGTAACAAAGCATACAGACTATGTGTAACACATAATACATTAAATTGTTTACGATTATGAATCTGTAAGTTTAGTACCGTAATATTGGATAATCACTACAGAAATATTGTGCATATAGATTGTTGGAATCTGTACATTATATATCAAGAACCTGACTTTCACTTATTTCTCATTATTATTACTGTACCTACTTTCAGTACATTTTACACAAGATTACCATGAAATACTTATTTACAAGAAAATGAGGTAAGAAATTATTGACAAGTAGTAACATTTGTGCCTACAATATTTAAAAGACTCAGGCAATGATGGAGGGCCTAGTCAAACAGCTGAAGTTGATGGTCAGTTTTAATGGTAAAGTTGGTAATGTTTTAATGGTCATAAAAAATGTAATGTTGGTTGGATCCAATCTCAGCAATGACTTTTCAGTGGCCACTGTAGAAATAAGACATGAAAGTTTTCTTGGATTTCGTTGTCCATGATGTGTCCGTTACTTAACTAAATATAATTAATTTATATTTGAATATAATATATAATAAATTATATATTATAATTCATATAATTGAAGCAAACCACACATACAAAAACATCGACAATAACATGGACGTTCTACACGTACACACAAAAGACCGAAAGCTAGACACTCTAGAACAATAATTGGAAATACAAACACACAAAAACACATAAAAACGACATCCTAAACGAACAGACACAATACAAATCATACGCATTATTCGAACATATCACACCCCACACACACAATCTCAATGTTTCAAAAGTCGATACCGTCGCCAACAACAAGACGGACAGTGCTCCCAGCGGCAGTCTCTGAAGAAGATTTTTAAAAGTGAAAACCGGTTCAGGCTATAAGGTACAAGGCTATAAGGCTTTTACGTTTTTACCGATAAAAAACTTTGTGTTCTAAGTTGGTAGTAGATTAATTTTATTTATGAAAGTTTTGTAGTTCTGGTTGTGAATAGTGTTACAACAGTTGCATGGATCGTGCTGCTTGAACAGTGGAAACAGAATAATTGAGACCAGACTAAATCACAGTTTAGAACTTTAATGACAGTTTAAATTAATAAAACAACAATAAACAATCATATACAAACAATTTGTCAAGTTTAGGATTGTCCAAAACACACTAGTTAGCAAAAAATAAATGTAAGTGTTGTACTAAATAATACAAGTCATCAATTGTAGATGTCCACACACAATAATACCTCTCTTGTTTAACATAACTTCTAATAAATAACACATTAAATAATAATGAAATGTTATCCTATTTATTTATATAGGATTACAGATTAGAGTATTTATACATACACTTTATAGATTATAACTACATGCTATTTGGTAAATTTACAATCAGTTTGTTAGGGCCAGCTTTATTGTGGAAATTAAGACAATGTTGCATCGTTACAGGGGGTGGGTTGAGGAGGCTGCTGTTTGATTTTGAGAATTTGGAGGGTTATGGTTATAGAAACCTTAAGGCTAGGTTCACACCTGGCCCCATGATTGCTGGCATTGGATCTGCTACAGACCTGTATAAAATATGCTAGAAAACTGATGGGCAAGCACAACAATTTGTATATCTGAAAAGAATAGTTTTCACAGAGTAGTGTAGTGTCATTAAACTACAACAAACAACAAGTAGAGACTATTTTAATCATATTTAGCAGAGTCCATATGGCACCAATGCCATAGACAAAACAATTTACTTTAACAATTCCTGCAGGCATAACATATGGACAAGTCTCAAGAATAGACTTACGAGTAAGTTGTTTTGAATGAATAGTATGTTAAATTTGTATATTATAATGCAGTTTCTTGAACAAAGCAGATGTGATATATAATTATTGTATTTGTAAACATGAATCAATGAATTTAATGAATAGTTGTTCTGAAAAAATTTTGTTGAGTGTTTTATTATGTCTGATGATGATTTGATTCCAACCTTAAAGATCATCAAAACCAACACTGAGGATGTTATAACTACATTACCGGTAACGTAGTTGACGAAAAACTATTTACCAGAAAATGCTATCGAATCACTATGTTAACCAGGACTAACAAATTGAGCAAGTATCTTCTTCAGATTACTGTTATTGATTTCATGTATAATTAGCACTCTACACATTGATTGGAAGTTTTGAATAGGTTGAGAATGCCAAGTAACTTTAATTTCTTTAAAACTATAATTATAAGTAGTATGTAAAACATAAATTAATTAAATCTAATTAATTCACTACCGACTTGGAATGCAAAGTTTTTTATACGAAAAAGAATACAAAGACGAACTAAACATGATAAAATATCTAGCAGAATCCAACGGATACAACAGAACAATAGTCAATAAACTCCTACACAAAACACAAAACAAACAACAGACAAAGACAGAAAACAACAAATTCATAACACTAACATACATCAATAACCAAACTGAAAAAAATAGACCACAAATTCAAAAAAGCAGGATACAGAATTGGATTCAAAATTACAAACAAAACAGAACACACACTATTGAAACACACACACAAAGCATAAAAGAAATTCGATCTACCTGGTGTTTACAAACTGAACTGCTCAGATTGCAACAAATTCTACATAGGCCAGACAGGACGTAGCTTCAAACAAAGATACAGTGAATACACAAAGGCACTACACTCCACTACAGAATCCACCTTTGCAAACCACCCCATTGAAGCAAACCACACGTACAAAAACATCGACAATAACCTAGACATTCTACACGTACACACAAAAGACCGAAAACTAGACACTTTTGAACAATTGGAAATATACAAACACACGAAAACGCATAACAATGACATCCTAAACGAACAGACACAATTTAAATCATACCCCACACACCCAACATCGATCTTTCAAAAGTCGATACCGTTGCCAAGAACAAGACGGACAGTACTCCCAGCGGCAGCCTCTGAAGAAGCTTTTTAAAAGTGAAAACTTGTTCAGGCTCTAAGGTAAAACTTTTACGTTTTTACCTATAAAAAACTTCGTGTTCCGAGTCGGTAGTGAATTAATTACATTTAGTTAAGTAATGGACACGTCATGGACAACGAAATCCAAGAATAAATTAATTCTTTAGTAAGTAAAACCTTGTACATTTGACAACTATAATTTCAATCCCTGATAAATATCAAGAAAATGTACATATAGACTGATCTTTATATGGACTCTCTTTTGTGTGTAGGCTTATTCTGAATCTAATCATATTGGGAAATAAAGATAGGAAATAAAAATGTTTGTACTTGAATAAACATGATCCTATGTCAATTCAACAATCAGTATTTTTCTTGGAATTTTTTTGTCCATAACATGTCCAAGTGTTACTAAGAACTAGTAAACACTATCCTATATGACATGCTCAAACAGAACAACACAGCAGATGAACTAATCACAGACACAACTGAGACTTAACATAATTGCTAAACAGAATTACTGCACCTATAACAAAACAGTTTATACACAGAATGACAGACTACTCATGGGTTCACCTGTATCTAGCATACTAACTGAAATCTTTCTACAGCACTTAGAAAAAACAAGAACCCTTACAAACATTGATGGACACTCACATAAAGTGTTATATTGGAATATATACGGTGATGACTTCACATTACTGTACAAAGGAAACACAAGACCATGTGAACACCTACTAACCTTCATTAACAAAATCCACAAAGACATAACCTTCACAGCTGAATATGAAAGCAACACTAGCATGAAGTTCCTAGACCTTACCATTACAAAACTGGAATACAGCAGAAATTCAGTATATAAAGAAAACCCACAACTGACATATGATACATATCACCTCCAACATCCCATACAACACAAACTACCAACTTTCAGGTCCATGATACACAGACTAAACAGCATTCTATTTGAACAGAAAGACCATCAGGACGAATTAAACACAATTTAATAATATTTAGCAGAGGACAATGGGCAAGATAGAACAATAATTAACAAACTCCTATCCAAAACCCAAAACAAAGAACAGACTCAGTCAGAGAACAACAAACTCAAAACACTTACATATATCAATAACAACACTGAAAAAATAGCCTGGAAATTAAAAAATCAGGGTACACCATTGTACACAAAATCACAAACAAAACAGAACACATGCTGTCAAAAAACACACAACAGCAAAACAAATTTGCTTTACATGGCATTTACAAACTAAAATGCTCAGCATATAACAAATTCTACATAGGCGAGACAAAACACAGATTCAAAAAAGCATTATAGTCCACCACCAAATCCATCTTTGCAGGCCATCTCAATGAAACACACACACACACACACACACACACACACACACACACACACACACACACACACACACACACACACACACACACACACACACACACACACACACACACACACACACACACACACACACACACACACACACACACACACACACACACACACACACACATCAATTCTACACGTGCCCAAAAAGGCAGAAACTAGACACACTGAAACATCTGGAAATACGCAAACACACGTAAAAAATTGAAATAACATCCTGAATGAATGAACACAATTTAAATCACATGTACTATATGAACATATATGTGAGATATTTTAAAATTGAATGAATATGTTTCACTAAACGAAAGTCCTACCTCTCAAAGTGAGAGAAAGTTCTACAAGTGTTTATGAAGTATAAGGAGTACAGTCCTTCTAAAACTAAGATGCAATTAATGCCTCATCATTCCAAAGTTCTGAACATTTATGGGTTACCTAAGGTACATAAAGTAAATGTCCGGCTGAGGCCAACAGTCAGCTCTTGGTTCGGTCCTATGTATGAGCTTTCAAAATATTTGTTACCTATCATTAGTCTCCTTTTGGAGAGTTGTAATTACATTGTCAAAGATTGTAAGCATTTTGTAAAAATTATTAGGCATTCTGTTCTTGATAATAATGATATTCTGGTAAAATTTGATGTGGTCAATCTCTCTCCAAGCATTGGAAAGTATTAGTGATACTTTAGATATTGTGAAGGGTGGATTGAGATTCAACACTGTCAACACGAACAGATTTAGTGATAGCAGGTGTTTTGGAATAATTGGAACTATGTCTTAAGACAGTTTTCTTTCATTTCAAATGGGTTTTACTCTCAGAAGGAGTGACCGCCGAATGGGCTCATCACTATCTCCCGTGTTGGCTAACATACACATGGGACATATTGGTTAGAGTATTTGATTATTACATTGACAAACCTAAGCTTTGGCTTACGTATGTCGGTGACACTTTTGTTATTTGACAACATGGTAATGAATAACTAATGAAATTTTTTTGAATTTTAACTAATGAATAATTTAACTCCTTTTATTAAGTTTACATATGAGCTAGAAAATAATAATTCTCTGCCATTCTTGGATGTGTTATTTATTCATAATCAGAATAATATCCACACTATGGTTTACCATAAACTAACTTATACGTGACTATATATCTAATTTTTCCAATCAACCTAATCATTCAAAAGGGGGGGGGTCATTAGAACTTTAAAATTCCATGCTGAGGCCAAAAGTTCTAATGTTTCTAATATGAATATTACAAGAAAGAGATCGATATTATTGTTGGTGACTTTTTGAAGAACGGCTATGGTCAGAGATTTATTAATGAGAAACTTTGCTCACAATAAAAACAATGAGGATGTGAAGGGTAGGTTAGTTATTCCGTATGTTTGGGAAACTTCAGAAAGAATTTGGAGGATCCCAACGAAATTCAGACCGTGTACTGCTTTTCACTCCCATAACACTTTAGGGAAAGTTTTGTGTAATATCATGCCCAAACTATCTAGAAGTGTAAAGTGTTATACCTAGAGTGTAAAAATGTTATATTCAGCCTCCTGTGTAAATGTCGATTACAATACTTCAGCGAAACTTTAAGACCTCCGGAGGTATGTCTGGCAGAACATAGAAAAAACATTAAAGAAGGGAAGACTAACATATCTAAGTTAGCTAAGCATGTTAGTTTTATGAGTAACATAAAATCCTGTAGGAGCAAGTACATATCGTTGGGAGGGAAACTTACAAAATATAAAATCATAGAGGCATCTTTCATGGCTGTAAATGATAATTGGATCAGTCAGCCTAATAAAGATGTATCTAAGATTTGGATTAAAGAGTATGAATGTTGTGGTAAGTGTGGTTATCTGAGGGTGGGCCCTAGAATACTTAATTTTGTATTTAAAGGGGGGGGGGGTGCTTGTTTCTGATGTTGTTCATTGTTGAACTTGGTGTCAGCGTGGCTGTGTTTCCTTGTTCTGTTCAGCAGACTTAGAAGGTAAGTAGCACTCCTTTTTATATAATTTTTCTTTACCTGGGTTTAACTTTGTATGTGGTGGTAGTTTATTATTAATTTTTGTTTTTTTTTTCTGGTGGTTCACACTTGTTAGTGAATGAATTTCGGGTACACTTTAGTTTATATTTATTGTACCAATTTAGTTACACCTGAAGACAACCACAGCTTGTTTACTGGTCGAAAAGTTGTGTGACAATTTTACGATGCTTATTGTCTGACCTAAGCCTTCTGATAATAGAACAGAAGCTAGCTCAGACAATGAGGTAAACACATATTCGCTTATGGTAAATGCATAGGCCCCATACATTTTACTTGCATGTCCTGCACTCAATCTATATGCACTGTCTGTTATAGAAGAATGTTGATTTATAATGGTGGAGAATCACATAATGTAAAAATAATTAATTATAAATATATCACTACTGACTGGATCACTAATTTTTTATTGGTAAAAAATGTTAACGTTTTACCTTATAGCCTGAAACAGTTTTCACTTATTAGAAGCTTCATCAGAGGTTAGTTTGCTTGTAATAAGCAAAAACTGGTTCAGGCTATAAGATAAAATTTTAACATTTTTTAACAATAAAAATTTACTGATCCGAGTCAGTAGTATAATTTATAGCATCAGTAATAATATATTTATAATTAGTTATTCAACAAACACATCATGGACAACAAAATCCAGAAAATAAAAATAATATTATGTGGATAAGATAATAACTGGATAATGGTAACAAGGATAAGATAAAAACTTGGTCCAGTGATGCTACGATATTCACGTAAGACTGGTAGGATTCATATTTTAATCCATGGTATAGAAAATGAGTGAGGCTTCAAGTGACATCAATTCTTACTCAGCTATATTTTGGCCATAGGTATTATGATGTTACTAAATTGTCATAAAAAACACAATACCGTCAACCAGGGTTAGTTTGGACAATGAGAGGTTACTTTGCACAATTTTTACTCAAGTCAAAGTTTTCGTGCACTGTGTTGGCTTAACAAGTGTATTAAAACTGGAGTTTTGTGAGAAAGCTACTAGATCAGCAGTTCTCAAACTTTCTGTCTTGGGCCCCCCTTTGAAATATTGAACCATAACGCGCCTCCTCACATAATGTGGTAGCCACGTACATTTAACAAGGTATTAATAACGTAAATAACAAATATAATTATTTGATAACTGTCATTTATTAGGTAAATTTTCACCATTTATACTACATATAAAATTATAAATACAGACAACAGTTGTAAATATTATAAAATCGCCAAATTCTAATCATATTTGATATCTATAAGTATGTAAGAAATGCAAAAAGTAATATATTTTAATAAATAAATGATGAAGAGAATAAAAATATAAAATGTAATTAAGAAAGAAGGAGGAAGAATAGTAAACCAAAAGTGATTATTAAATAAAATTACAGACTAGACTGACAGACAAATGACTTTGACCCAACCCCAGAGATTGGCCAGATAAAAACCAAAATAAAGTGAAACAAGATGGAAGTGAAGGAGAAGAAAAATGAAAATAAAAATGGAACAAACCAAGTATAAAGGAAATAAAGTGAAACAAGATGATAAAACACAGACATATAGTATAGAATAGGGAAGGAAGAAATGATACAATCAAATATCATAAAGGAAACGAAACCAGTAAATAACCAATATAAAAAATAAATATTAGTATTGACTAAGTGACAAATGTAATTCATAATTAATAAAACCCCGATAAATAAAAATACACTAACCCAAGAATTAGGAGTATATGTAAGTAAGAAATCTAGAAAGACATGAACTTATTAGATATAAATAATATTTGTAAAGAAAGAGAGAGATAGTGAGATGGTGAGAAATAAACTGAAAGTAACTAAGTGACAAAGAAAAATAATAATAGGGATTACCCACTAATAAACACTTAAAATAAAAAGTTTAAGAAGTGCCAATAGTGAAAGTGTAAAAACCCCAAAATAATTAGTGAATCAGTGATAAACACTAATTAGTTAAAAGTGAAAGTGATGAATATTGTAAATGATAGTATGATAAAAAATAGTAATAGATAAGAAAACACTTAGTAAATCAATGATAAAACACTAAATGATTTAATAGTGAACTTATAAGAACTGTATTGTTAATGGTAATTAAAAATAGTATTTAGATTAGATATAAACGAAGGATACGATGTTATTCAGGGGAGAAAGCCCATGTAAGGTAAACAGTTTGTGTTACCATGGATTGGAGAAAGAGATTAGTAAAGAAATAAGAATCCAATCAATAAACACCCTATGTTATAAGGGATAATAGATTAAGTAAGTTTAAAAGGAGTGATGATGTTTCTCACCCAAAATAATAGTAAAGGAATGAAATGTATGTTAAACCAACAGTACCTAATAACTGGTAAAGAATTGTTCATTTAAATTTATGAATAGGATATGGCTGAAGGAAGCATACAGTCCATAGGCCTAGTTGTTATATTTTATGTAATAAAGAATAGTAAATAATAGTCATATTGTTGACAATGGCAAGTTAAATAAATAAGCAGATAAATCAATTCAGAAATAATAAACACTAGAAAATCAGTTAGGAAATAATTGACAAGCCAAGATATAGAAAATAATCTTGACACATAATCAGTACGCAAACAAATTCAAGACACAATAACCAATAAACGAATCAATTATAACAACAAAACAAAACTCTTTAGAGTAAAATGAGATATAATTTGTATAAAATAGGAAAAAATAATCAATGGCTACTTAGGCCTAGGAAATGCCTAACTGTCAATAACAAATAACTGCAAATTGTATAAAATCAACTAGGAAATTAACAAATTCAAGGCGAGTAAATAGCCAAGAATAATTTGTAAATCATTCTAAAAGAAAAATGTTAGAGTAAGGACTTAAATCAAAGGAGAAATGTAATTACCAACTATTAACTTCTTGGATTTCGTTGTCCATGACGTGTCCGTTACTTAACTAAATATCACTATAATATTGACGACTCGGAAACACTAAGTTTTTTATAAGTAAAAACGTAAAGTTTTACCTTACACTCCACACCACTACAGAATCTACCTTCGCAAACCACCTCATTGAAGCAAACCACACATATAAAAACATCGACAATAACATGAACATACTACACGTACACACAAAAGGCAGAAAACTAGACACTCTAGAACAATTAGAAATATACAAACACACAAAAACAAATAAAAACGACATCCTAAACGAACAGACACAATTCAAATCGCACGCATTATTCGAACACATCTCACCACACACACACAGCTTCGATCTTTCGAAAAACTATCTCGTCTCCAACAACAAGACGAACAGCGCTACTTACGACAGCATCTGATGAAGCCTTCTATAGGTGAAAGCCGGTTTAGGCTGTAAGGTAAAACTTTACGTTTTTACTTATAAAAAACTTAGTGTTCCGAGTCGTCAATATTATAGTGATATTTAGTCAAATATTAACATAAATGTACAAACATTAATATTTTGAAGAACCCAACCTTAAGGGATATCAAAATAATCTTTGAAAGGAAATAATAACAGTAGTGATAATATTTAATATGTAGGGAAGAAGACAGAAGAATAAAAGCAATCAGAAGAGATACAGCTATTTTGAATAAAAATTCAAATTTGCTAACAATGGTAATAAACCAAGATTAACCAATCAGAATTAATTTGTAACCATGACGACAGACGTTGGTTACGGATTTGCCGTTAAATTTCTTTACTCGTAATGTGACGCTCTTGCTGAATAGACGCCAAATCTTGAACGATCAAAATTCTAATTTAAAACATCAAAATAGTAAACGAAATTACCACAAATGAACAAAAAGGAAGCAGACGATGACTGAAACCATTTAACCGATGTCGAAGACCAATCAAATAAAAAAGAAATGAATAAATTGCTCCGATTAATTTGAAAAAGATGCCAGACGCCCTAGACAATTGAAAATTAAATATGATTGCAGCATAATTCCTTTTTACCAGATCAACTGAGTACACCCAGTCTACTGATGTGTTAAGTATCATTCAAATTACCCAAATTTCCGAATAAACTCACTTTAAATATTTCTCACAGTAATCTGAACTCTCACTAAACTGCACATAATTTCTTTCAAAGATTAAATAAAAAACTAAGATACTGAAAATTTGTCAACTTGTAAAGTTAACCTGTTGTTAGTTTACGAAATTTTGAAACACTTTTACTACACTCCAAGAACAAGTTATAACTACACATTATATTATTTAAGTATAAATGATGTAAGGTAGTGTATTTTTATTGTTGTAATCATTAATAATCCTTTTATCGTAATCACAAGAATCCAAGACGTTTGAACGAAAATATTTGTATACTACTTCGACAGACGCCATCCTTGAATGTCTGTTACGTTCTAAATCGATTTGTCAAACCCAGAGAAATTGTCTCATATAAATTACCGGTGCAAATGTATTACAAAACAAAATATAATCTGTGTTAAAATGAATAATTATTAATCACCAAATAATAAACAAGTACTGAGGGTAACCACTGTGTTTTAATTTCATTAGGATGGTGTATTATAATTTGTGTACATTTTAGAGAACAGTTAGTATTGACGGCAAGCGCTCACATAGCCAACTCAACGAACTACTGGCCCGATTCAGACGGCCAAGTCGAGGCGGGAACAAATTGAATTCTCCACACCGCCTGAGCTGCTCTTGTCATATCATCATAAAATTTTTTAATTGTTTTAATTAAACAATTTGGCGCCACCCGGGATTTTAACACCCCTAGTGAACAACAGGTAAGGACTTCGATACCTGGTTATTCGTACGTTCGCGACGGACACAATCAGCGTAAGTTACGTTCCAAAGCGACAACGGATGATAAGACACGTTACACCCATTACACTTATACACGTTTAAGATTAGACCGACATTCGTACATAACAATATTCAATTGCATTTTTGATTTAAATACTGTTGCAGTTATGAAAGTAACAATATTCTTATTTTAAATACACAGTTTCTGATAAAAAATCATTATTACTTTGTAAATAAATAATAAATAACGTCAATTAAGAATCAGTGTTTCAGAGAGTTTAAATATTGTCTGTTCATTCAGAAGTATTTGTTTTGAAAAATATCAAATATATCGCTTGAGCTTTCTTTACACAGAATTTTAAATATAACAATAGTTACGTTCATTAACAGCATGAAGTATAAAATGGTAAATCAAAATATTTCAATAATATCATATAGTTGTTGTAGCAGTCTTTAAAACTAATGACTTGGATGGGCCTGAGTAGAGGGAAAATGAGGATTCAAAGCCACAAAGGAATGCCGCCTTCTTAAAAAACACTAAAAAAACACTAAAAAACATGATCTCAGATATGACGCCGCCACCGCTGGACCCGCAGCATCCCGATGGACCACAGCACCGCGAATTTCCGCGAATAAATTTTTTAATTTTTTTAATTTTATTTTTTTAATTTTTTTTATTAAATTGATTTGGTGGGATGATGTTCAATGGACCACCAGCATCCGTGAATATAATTTTTTTATTTTTTTAAGAAAGCTGATTTGCATATCAGTGGGTGGTGTTGGGTGGGAGGTTGTTTTTTTTTTTTTTCATATCAGTGGGTGGGGGGTGGTTCCAACTCGAAGCATTATAGTGTATACTAAAATATATGATCAGGTGTACCAACCTTTGCATGAGTTCAAATTTGTTGTGTGTTATAATGTATATTAAATCTATATGATCAGGTGTACCAACCTCTGTAGTATTATTATAGTGTATAGATATTTTATATGAGCAGGGTTGTCAACATTTTCTGTGGCGGGGGGAGGGAAATTCAAATATGTGTTATATTGTGTATGTATAGAGCAGATCTGTCAACATTTTTTTCTCTTCTGTGGTGGGAAATTCAAACTATATATGATCATAATTGGTACTCTCTCTCGCTCTCTCACACGTTGTGTATGTCTCTCTCTCTCTCTCTCTCTCGTTGTCAAACGTTATGCTCACCGGCATTATAGTGTATATTAAAATATATGATTAGGTGTACCAACCTTTACATGAGTTCAAATTTGTCGCGTGTTATAATGTATATTAAATCTATATGATCAGATGTACCAACCTCTGTATTATTCGTCCTCTCTCTCTCTCTCTCTCTCTCTCTCTCGTTGTCAAACGTTATGCTCAAACTGTGGTCAGTACCGAACGCATGTATATGAAATTAGAAAGTTTATTCGACAAATATTAACGTCCTCACACTCTCTCTCTCTCTCTCTCTCTCTCTCACACTCTCACTTGTTTCAACTGTGTCAACAAATAGTAACGTCCTCTCTCTCTCTCTCTCTCTCTCTCTCTCTCTCTCTCTCTCACTCTCACACGTTTCAACTATGCAAGGTTTCATACCCTTTCTCCTGTCTCCCTCTCGTACATTGAGTAGTCGGTGTGATGAATAAATAATTTTAGCCCTCTCTCGTTGTCAAAACGTCGTCTTCATTTTCAATGTATTAAATAATTAATTAATAGTTTTATAATGCAGTCAGTGTGATTGATCCTTGTTAGAAATATATATATTTGGCGTCAATGAACTACTTACCTGTTATGTTGTTACAGACAATACTTCTGTTTTAAGGTTGCAGTTTACACACACACACATAGGTTCAGTAGTGTATAGCGAAATAAATTAAAATTATACACACACATGAAAACGGCGGATGAAATTCATACAAATCTTCTGATGTAACAGTTCACAAAAAATAAATTAATTGTACACATGTTCAGAGGTGTAGAGTGAAATAAAATAAAGTCATAATTTGTTTAAATGATTAAATATATTTTAACATTCACAATTAAATAAATACATTAGAAATTGATATTTTTCGAAAGTTTATATATAATTGTGTGTCGTACTTGTAGAAGAAGCAACCTGCAACATAACAATACAACAACAACATTAAAATCATGTTAAATATCACACACACACAGATGCACACGCAACGCGCGCACATACAGACGCATACGCAACGTAATCACACACACACACACGCATACGTAACGTAACCAAACACGCAACGCGCCCACACACAGACGCAAACGCAACGTACACACGTTTGGGTTACACCACACGTGCACGCACACACACACACACACACACAGACGTACACGCACACATACGCAACGCGCCCACACACAGACGCAAACACAACGTAATCATACACATACATACAACATGTACATGTAGGACCAATAAACAGATAACAGATTTAAATATGCTATAGTCATTGTAAGACGTTACAATCATTCGCAACGTAATCACACACACACACACGCATACGTAACGTAACCAAACACGCAACGCGCCCACACACAGACGCAAACGCAACGTACACACGTTTGGGTTACACCACACGTGCACACACACACAGACGTACACGCACACATACGCAACGCGCCCACACACAGACGCAAACACAACGTAATCATATACATACATACAACATGTACATGTAGGACCAATAAACAGATAACAGATTTAAATATGCTATAGTCATTGAAGTGTTTAATAAGTAAATTGTATGTATGTATATATCACTGAATAATAATAATATAATCGTTTGCTGCAACAGGTAAAGCAGTTACAAATAATTACATATAGGTTCAGAGGCGTATAGTGAAATAAATTAAAAATCCATTCATCAAAACTTTGTAAATTAGAATCTGCACTACATTCAAACATACGCACACACACACACAATGATAAAAAATTGTTTATTAAAAGTAGTTTGTTACCTTAACGAGATACAATTTCCACATGCGCTGTCTGGTTCTTCATCCCTCGAAACACAAGATGTAGGTCGCTGGGATTTATATGACGGAGTTCTTCATCTGTAAAGACGTCAGCATACCTCTTAGGTAGATATACACGATAGCGGCGCTCACAATCTTCCAACGTTACAAGCACAGACTTCCCATATCGCGTGTCCACATGCAACATGTTAACGATCGGATACTGTTTGTCCACTGTTAATTCTGCACAACGTTTGTACTCAATAGCAGAAACTGCGTTGAATTTTGTGATAAACGACATTATTTATGAGAAGTGAAGACGTCTGTATCAAGCAAGGTGGAACCATACAATGTCAGAATATTCGCTACAAAGAAGACTAGTGAAAGTAATGGTGGTGATGTGGTCATCAGGAAAGTTCACGTTCATCGCCCGAAGCTTTGCATGTACATACACACAGGCAGAATTAGCGCTGTTACAAAATATATATATATTAGGAAAGTCAAGCCCACAGACTACTAGAAATAGTTATCGTTTGAAAAAAAAAAGAAACTACACATTACGAACAGTTATCGCCTGCAGCCATATACAAGTTTACCTAATGAAATTAACAATGCTATGAGACACTTACATTAAAAATGTTTGTATAACAGAAAAATCATTAATTATCCACTCTCTAAGTGCGTGCACATTATGGTTTGTACATAGTGTAGAAGAAGAATTGCAATGTGTAAGACATAACGCCCCAGGAATGTCTTTTGGTACGTCTTTTGGGCAACCAATGTCATCAAGATTTATTATATGATAATGAATTATTTTCGATTCTAAAAAACGTTTTTTCTCAAGACCCTTCACAAACACATATTTATATATGTTCGTATACGTTGTTAACACTGAAACAAGATTGTCGTACGGTGTCTCTCCTTCATCCCATCTTAGCCCATGATAGTTTGTCGTTAACCAGCAGTTGGTTCTAGTGTATTTCGAATTCGTAACGACTGTAGCAGGCGGGGCGAAAATCCAATGTCTGCATGCAAAACGTGTTACGTCCATAACCGACAACTCCTTTACTATATAATTGCCGTTGTCATCATAAAAGCAGTGAAAGTCAATTATTACAGCAGCGTTTTCCATTATACTATAAAAAAAAAAAGAAACCACACATTACAAACTAATATTTATAAACACAAAGATCGTTACAATAATAATACACAAACTTACGTTTACTGTCGTCCGAACTGAAGCGTGGAGAGAGAATAACTATCGATATCACAGTGAGAATTCTTTTTGTTTTTAACAGATGGAATTTTAGCAGGAGGGGGAGCAGAGTCGCCGTCGGCAATTAATTTGGCACGTACGTAAGATTTTAATAAAACAATTATCAGTTTTAAATAATAATTTTCGGAAACAACCCCGGGGGTCCTCATGCCACGAAACACGAGATGTAGGTCGCTGGGGTTTTATAAATTGTTTATTAAGTCTTTTAGAAATGGTCTTATACTTGAGCTTGGCCTGTTGACTATTGCTTTTAATTTTGTAATTTCTACAGGCGTTAACCGTTTCGGAGAAAAAAACCATTTATGGAGAAGATCCTCCTCCTCTTGTTTTGATGTGGTATTTATTCTATGATCCATCCTTCTTGTTCCTATAATAATAATAACAGTACCTGCTTCATTATCATATACATTATGTGCTATATATAAATATATACATAAGGCTTTCAACACACACACACACACATACCATAAATCCAGAACAGGAAAGGTATTATAACAAACATTACGAAAACAAGTACGTACATAGATCAACGTTTAAACAAACAGATTATTACCTGAATAAATTTTTTTTAAAAACAGGGCAGCGTATTATCTATATAACGTTCTGTTTCAGATAAGAATAGTTTGAATATAAAATGAAAGGGTACGTTGTATTTTGTTATGAGAAAATGCATTTCTAAATTTCGTTACATTTGTCAAAAGAGCTTATTGATCAGACGTATGAGTAATTATATTAATCCTTATGTAGCAAATACGCACGGATTCGTAAAATACAGCACTCAGGTGTAGGGCAATTAATCCTTTTTGTATTGAACGTATTTAAGTAGGCCTACTCGTGATATCAGTAAATTCTATCTAAACGTCATCTCAACGGAATCATTAAGTTTTTCAAAAGATCTTATTGATCAGACGTATGAGTATAAAATTGGAAATATGCAAATCTTTTACTTACCTCTTAAATGTTGTTATACACACAATAGCCGATTGAACGATGAGTGTCTCATACAAATGAGAAATAGTGACATGTCGTCTTGTATGTGTGTGTGTGTATGTATATATATCATACGGTGGTAGCGTACACGTTTGAAAGTTGATACACATTAAATTCTCTCTCTCTCTCTCACACACATTACAGAGATTGATATTAATTGCATGTATGTTCAGAGGTTGGGTGTCTAAATCGATGCATTTTACTTTCACTTTCTAATTTGACACATGGCTTACTTCCATACATAAATATCTATCGTCCATATCCGTCTACGAGTGTTGCTAAACGAAATTGAAAATGTTGTAATACATAACGTCCTGTGTAATAGTATGGTATGTTTTTTAGGACAGCCAAAAGCATGAAAGTATTATTTAAATCTGTATGGAAGTCATATATAAATATCGGGTCAGCGCTTGAATTATTTGCGCATGCGCATAACAGCTTTTTAGTACAGTTGCACACACACACACACACACACACACACATCGACACTCACTTGCAACAACGTCTTACTTATCACACGTTCATGCGCTACAAATTGATATATAAAACGTTTAAGATACACTATAATAACATAATACCAGCGTTATAACCGTACCTTTTGTTTTTCAGTATTCATTAATTCTCAGTAAATAAATAACACTCGTCAGGGTAATATGTCAGTTTATTACAAACCGCAAAGATGTCGGCTACTCATGATTTTAGTATTGAAAGTGAAAGAATAAAATCGTTCAAGTATTGGGAAGTGACGTTTATCAGCCCCGACGAGTTAGCGTTTGCGGGGTTCTACTTCTACCCTAGAAATTTCGATGTTTGTGGACATAGTATGTCATTCGTAGACGATAGAGTGGAAAGAAGGTGACAAACCTATGAAGGAACATTAAAAAGTTTCATCTACAACACAATTTCTAAACGATGTTAAGAGTGAGACTTTTCATGCACACACCAATAGACATAGTATGTATGACTCAAACGTTAATTCGCATCAGCAAGTTTGCACACTACATAATTACAAAAATAATTTCTTAACTGTGACAATTGGTATTGAACTTTTTACCTTGTTCAGTCTGCTCCTCCCCACGTTCCTGCTGAAGGTTAGCTAGTCGTGGTTTTGGACTTGATAATGATTGAGACACTGAAAGGCCTCGTCCGAAGCATGACAGGTAGCAGTTCAGCAAGTAAGCACGACAAAGTTGGAATTACAGAGACTGCTTATTTAAATAACAATTAAGATGAATGAAGATGATTCGTTAATTTTATACCTGAAGGAAGAGAGAATGTACAGGTGAACATATGGACGTGGACTTGTCAGTTTGGCTATTCCCGCCGTTACCTCGACACTTCGAGCTGTTACGACTTTTTTAACTCTACAGTCACATTAAATTTGTAAAGTGGGCAACCAGAGTATCCTATCGAGGTAACAACGTCCCTTTCTGCTAAAACCTCTGTGTAGTAGTCAGTGAGTTGACGGAAGAAACGGTAATGGAAGTAATCATAATCAGCTGGGCAAGTATTGGGAAGTGACGTTTATCAGCCCCGACGAGTTAGCGTTTGCGGGGTTCTACTTGTAGTTCCATAATTATTTGGGAATGCGGCAGTCATCCATTCGGCAAAGATGTTCCCACCAATTCAGACGATACTAGGCAATCCTGTCGCGTATACTCATAATATTCTGTTAATGCTGTATATATATATATATATATATATATTACATTTAATATTTATAATTAAATTTACCTCAAGATGTTATTTTTTTTTTTCCTTTTTTGGAACATGTTTCGGGTACTATCTTGTACCCATCCTCAACCTTCCGGTTTTTTTGTCTGGTGAAGTACATATGTGTTGTTGGTTGACTATTATTATTATTGTGACTTCCTGGTGTGTGTGTGTGTGTGTGTGAGTGCACGCTTAAGTCACAGTACACAATAAAGACAGAACATTGTAATGTTACGTAGGATAATGAAGTATAACATGTCAGATTTTGGTAATGGAAATATAATTTGCATTTTCATGTTAGACGTAATATAGTTACATGTAGTTTATTGGCATTTGTGTATGTGTGTGCACTTGATATTGCGTAAACGTGTCTGCTCTGCTCTACTTGTATATTCTCATGCAATAAAGGGCGTACCTCGGTCATGATCCGACGCACGCACACACGAACACACACAGACGCACACGTAATCACACATCTGACGTGCACGCACACACATACATACGCAACGTAACCAAACACGCACACACGTATACACGCAACGAGCGCACACGTACACAACGTAACCAAACACGCACACGCGAACACACACAGACGGATGAAACTTTTTAATGTTCCTTCATAGGTTTGTCACCTTCTTTCCACTCTATCGTCTACGAATGACATACTATGTCCACAAACATCGAAATTTCTAGGGTAGAAGTAGAACCCCGCAAACGCTAACTCGTCGGGGCTGATAAACGTCACTTCCCAATACTTGAACGATTTTATTCTTTCACTTTCAATACTAAAATCATGAGTAGCCGACATCTTTGCGGTTTGTAATAAACTGACATATTACCCTGACGAGTGTTATTTATTTACTGAGAATTAATGAATACTGAAAAACAAAAGGTACGGTTATAACGCTGGTATTATGTTATTATAGTGTATCTTAAACGTTTTATAATATCAATTTGTAGCGCATGAACGTGTGATAAGTAAGACGTTGTTGCAAGTGAGTGTCGATGTGTGTGTGTGTGTGTGTGTGTGTGTGTGTGCAACTGTACTAAAAAGCTGTTATGCGCATGCGCAAATAATTCAAGCGCTGACCCGATATTTATATATGACTTCCATACAGATTTAAATAATACTTTCATGCTTTTGGCTGTCCTAAAAAACATACCATACTATTACACAGGACGTTATGTATTACAACATTTTCAATTTCGTTTAGCAACACTCGTAGACGGATATGGACGATAGATATTTATGTATGGAAGTAAGCCATGTGTCAAATTAGAAAGTGAAAGTAAAATGCATCGATTTAGACACCCAACCTCTGAACATACATGCAATTAATATCAATCTCTGTAATGTGTGTGAGAGAGAGAGAGAGAGAATTTAATGTGTATCAACTTTCAAACGTGTACGCTACCACCGTATGATATATATACATACACACACACACACAAGACGACATGTCACTATTTCTCATTTGTATGAGACACTCATCGTTCAATCGGCTATTGTGTGTATAACAACATTTAAGAGGTAAGTAAAAGATTTGCATATGTTACTAAGTAAAAAAAAAAAAAAAAAAAAAAAAAATTTTATTGAATATTCAGATTTTATTTAAATTGAGCTTATAGTCGTCTATTTGATTTTTTTGGTCTGTTGCCTAATGAAGCACATGTGCTTAGGTCAGTTACTGTTGTCTCTCGATAAGAACGGGGGTTTTTGTTTGATAGGGGTTTGACAAATATTTTTGATGTGTTTGTAGATTTCCAATTTTATACTCATACGTCTGATCAATAAGATCTTTTGAAAAACTTAATGATTCCGTTGAGATGACGTTTAGATAGAATTTACTGATATCACGAGTAGGCCTACTTAAATACGTTCAATACAAAAAGGATTAATTGCCCTACACCTGAGTGCTGTATTTTACGAATCCGTGCGTATTTGCTACATAAGGATTAATATAATTACTCATACGTCTGATCAATAAGCTCTTTTGACAAATGTAACGAAATTTAGAAATGCATTTTCTCATAACAAAATACAACGTACCCTTTCATTTTATATTCAAACTATTCTTATCTGAAACAGAACGTTATATAGATAATACGCTGTCCTGTTTTTAAAAAAATTTATTCAGGTAATAATCTGTTTGTTTAAACGTTGATCTATGTACGTACTTGTTTTCGTAATGTTTGTTATAATACCTTTCCTGTTCTGGATTTATGGTATGTGTGTGTGTGTGTGTTGAAAGCCTTATGTATATATTTATATATAGCACATAATGTATATGATAATGAAGCAGGTACTGTTATTATTATTATAGGAACAAGAAGGATGGATCATAGAATAAATACCACATCAAAACAAGAGGAGGAGGATCTTCTCCATAAATGGTTTTTTTCTCCGAAACGGTTAACGCCTGTAGAAATTACAAAATTAAAAGCAATAGTCAACAGGCCAAGCTCAAGTATAAGACCATTTCTAAAAGACTTAATAAACAATTTATAAAACCCCAGCGACCTACATCTCGTGTTTCGTGGCATGAGGACCCCCGGGGTTGTTTCCGAAAATTATTATTTAAAACTGATAATTGTTTTATTAAAATCTTACGTACGTGCCAAATTAATTGCCGACGGCGACTCTGCTCCCCCTCCTGCTAAAATTCCATCTGTTAAAAACAAAAAGAATTCTCACTGTGATATCGATAGTTATTCTCTCTCCACGCTTCAGTTCGGACGACAGTAAACGTAAGTTTGTGTATTATTATTGTAACGATCTTTGTGTTTATAAATATTAGTTTGTAATGTGTGGTTTCTTTTTTTTTTTTATAGTATAATGGAAAACGCTGCTGTAATAATTGACTTTCACTGCTTTTATGATGACAACGGCAATTATATAGTAAAGGAGTTGTCGGTTATGGACGTAACACGTTTTGCATGCAGACATTGGATTTTCGCCCCGCCTGCTACAGTCGTTACGAATTCGAAATACACTAGAACCAACTGCTGGTTAACGACAAACTATCATGGGCTAAGATGGGATGAAGGAGAGACACCGTACGACAATCTTGTTTCAGTGTTAACAACGTATACGAACATATATAAATATGTGTTTGTGAAGGGTCTTGAGAAAAAACGTTTTTTAGAATCGAAAATAATTCATTATCATATAATAAATCTTGATGACATTGGTTGCCCAAAAGACGTACCAAAAGACATTCCTGGGGCGTTATGTCTTACACATTGCAATTCTTCTTCTACACTATGTACAAACCATAATGTGCACGCACTTAGAGAGTGGATAATTAATGATTTTTCTGTTATACAAACATTTTTAATGTAAGTGTCTCATAGCATTGTTAATTTCATTAGGTAAACTTGTATATGGCTGCAGGCGATAACTGTTCGTAATGTGTAGTTTCTTTTTTTTTTCAAACGATAACTATTTCTAGTAGTCTGTGGGCTTGACTTTCCTAATATATATATATTTTGTAACAGCGCTAATTCTGCCTGTGTGTATGTACATGCAAAGCTTCGGGCGATGAACGTGAACTTTCCTGATGACCACATCACCACCATTACTTTCACTAGTCTTCTTTGTAGCGAATATTCTGACATTGTATGGTTCCACCTTGCTTGATACAGACGTCTTCACTTCTCATAAATAATGTCGTTTATCACAAAATTCAACGCAGTTTCTGCTATTGAGTACAAACGTTGTGCAGAATTAACAGTGGACAAACAGTATCCGATCGTTAACATGTTGCATGTGGACACGCGATATGGGAAGTCTGTGCTTGTAACGTTGGAAGATTGTGAGCGCCGCTATCGTGTATATCTACCTAAGAGGTATGCTGACGTCTTTACAGATGAAGAACTCCGTCATATAAATCCCAGCGACCTACATCTTGTGTTTCGAGGGATGAAGAACCAGACAGCGCATGTGGAAATTGTATCTCGTTAAGGTAACAAACTACTTTTAATAAACAATTTTTTATCATTGTGTGTGTGTGTGCGTATGTTTGAATGTAGTGCAGATTCTAATTTACAAAGTTTTGATGAATGGATTTTTAATTTATTTCACTATACGCCTCTGAACCTATATGTAATTATTTGTAACTGCTTTACCTGTTGCAGCAAACGATTATATTATTATTATTCAGTGATATATACATACATACAATTTACTTATTAAACACTTCAATGACTATAGCATATTTAAATCTGTTATCTGTTTATTGGTCCTACATGTACATGTTGTATGTATGTATATGATTACGTTGTGTTTGCGTCTGTGTGTGGGCGCGTTGCGTATGTGTGCGTGTACGTCTGTGTGTGTGTGCACGTGTGGTGTAACCCAAACGTGTGTACGTTGCGTTTGCGTCTGTGTGTGGGCGCGTTGCGTGTTTGGTTACGTTACGTATGCGTGTGTGTGTGTGTGATTACGTTGCGAATGATTGTAACGTCTTACAATGACTATAGCATATTTAAATCTGTTAGCTGTTTATTGGTCCTACATGTACATGTTGTATGTATGTGTATGATTACGTTGTGTTTGCGTCTGTGTGTGGGCGCGTTGCGTATGTGTGCGTGTACGTCTGTGTGTGTGTGTGTGCGTGCACGTGTGGTGTAACCCAAACGTGTGTACGTTGCGTTTGCGTCTGTGTGTGGGCGCGTTGCGTGTTTGGTTACGTTACGTATGCGTGTGTGTGTGTGTGATTACGTTGCGTATGCGTCTGTATGTGCGCGCGTTGCGTGTGCATCTGTGTGTGTGTGATATTTAACATGATTTTAATGTTGTTGTTGTATTGTTATGTTGCAGGTTGCTTCTTCTACAAGTACGACACACAATTATATATAAACTTTCGAAAAATATCAATTTCTAATGTATTTATTTAATTGTGAATGTTAAAATATATTTAATCATTTAAACAAATTATGACTTTATTTTATTTCACTCTACACCTCTGAACATGTGTACAATTAATTTATTTTTTGTGAACTGTTACATCAGAAGATTTGTATGAATTTCATCCGCCGTTTTCATGTGTGTGTATAATTTTAATTTATTTCGCTATACACTACTGAACCTATGTGTGTGTGTGTAAACTGCAACCTTAAAACAGAAGTATTGTCTGTAACAACATAACAGGTAAGTAGTTCATTGACGCCAAATATATATATTTCTAACAAGGATCAATCACACTGACTGCATTATAAAACTATTAATTAATTATTTAATACATTGAAAATGAAGACGACGTTTTGACAACGAGAGAGGGCTAAAATTATTTATTCATCACACCGACTACTCAATGTACGAGAGGGAGACAGGAGAAAGGGTATGAAACCTTGCATAGTTGAAACGTGTGAGAGTGAGAGAGAGAGAGAGAGAGAGAGAGAGAGAGAGAGAGAGAGAGAGGACGTTACTATTTGTTGACACAGTTGAAACAAGTGAGAGTGTGAGAGAGAGAGAGAGAGAGAGAGAGAGAGTGTGAGGACGTTAATATTTGTCGAATAAACTTTCTAATTTCATATACATGCGTTCGGTACTGACCACAGTTTGAGCATAACGTTTGACAACGAGAGAGAGAGAGAGAGAGAGAGAGAGAGAGAGAGAGAGAGAGAGGACGAATAATACAGAGGTTGGTACATCTGATCATATAGATTTAATATACATTATAACACGCGACAAATTTGAACTCATGTAAAGGTTGGTACACCTAATCATATATTTTAATATACACTATAATGCCGGTGAGCATAACGTTTGACAACGAGAGAGAGAGAGAGAGAGAGAGAGAGAGACATACACAACGTGTGAGAGAGCGAGAGAGAGTACCAATTATGATCATATATAGTTTGAATTTCCCACCACAGAAGAGAAAAAAATGTTGACAGATCTGCTCTATACATACACAATATAACACATATTTGAATTTCCCTCCCCCCGCCACAGAAAATGTTGACAACCCTGCTCATATAAAATATCTATACACTATAATAATACTACAGAGGTTGGTACACCTGATCATATAGATTTAATATACATTATAACACACAACAAATTTGAACTCATGCAAAGGTTGGTACACCTGATCATATATTTTAGTATACACTATAATGCTTCGAGTTGGAACCACCCCCCACCCACTGATATGAAAAAAAAAAAACAACCTCCCACCCAACACCACCCACTGATATGCAAATCAGCTTTCTTAAAAAAATAAAAAAATTATATTCACGGATGCTGGTGGTCCATTGAACATCATCCCACCAAATCAATTTAATAAAAAAAATAAAAAAAATAAAATAAAAAAAATAAAAAAATTTATTCGCGGAAATTCGCGGTGCTGTGGTCCATCGGGATGCTGCGGGTCCAGCGGTGGCGGCGTCATATCTGAGATCATGTTTTTTAGTGTTTTTTTAGTGTTTTTTAAGAAGGCGGCATTCCTTTGTGGCTTTGAATCCTCATTTTCCCTCTACTGGCCTGTTTCTTGTCACAAAGTTTGTTAAATTGAGGTGTTATATTGGTAAGCAGAGGCGGCTCTTCCATTAGGCGAAATAGGCGGCCGCAGGCCCTGAGCTTAGATCTATGATCATCTATATCTTATTTGTCCGGGAATCTACTACTTGGTCTACTACTACTAGTATTACACATTTGATTTGACTCGTTAACCATAACAATATAAAGTGCATCTATTTTGAACTTACCAATTCAGTTTTACTAAACATGGTCGAAATGGTGTGAGTTTCGCAAGTAATTAATGCCTAATCTAGCGGATAAAAACAGAAACAATAAAATCGAACTTTGTGTTTTTCAAAATTCCCGCCTTACATAAAAATCCCTTCTTAAATAAAAATACTTATAATTACCTTTTTTATTACCCAAAAGTTACGTATTTCCTTCGTTAAGAAGTAAATCGCAGCATAAAAACTAATAAACGACCTTGTTTACAAGTCCAAAACAATAATCGAATCTTGTGTTTTTCAAAATTCCCACGCAAATGAAAACACGAAAAAAGTACAACACGGCAAAAGTACGGCCATGAGAAAGCACCCTCAGTGAAACAGCTGTTCAGTATTTTCGTGTGCAGAGTTTTGAGGTTATGTTTATTGTTCACTGCGTGTTCAGTGGGTTTATTTTGTTTGTTTAACAACAATCAAGTGATTCAGTGTGGCTTACAATGTTTTGTTGCTTACATTTGTAATAATTTGTGGTTTTTCATGTCTTCGAGTGGAAATACAAAAAGAGAAAGAGACATTGGAAGAAAGTATGAAACTGGTAGTGTTAAAAGACAAAAGAAGAAGGCGAAAAAGGAAGTCGGACTAAAGACAAGTGGTTCATTGGATAAATATGTGGTGAGCTCTACAGCCAGTACTTGTAACATAGAATCTATGCAGGTAGAGAAAAATGAGTTAAGTTGTACAAAGGAAAATACTCTGCTGCCTAATACTGTAAACGGTCATATTCCTAGTAAATACGATGACGCAGATAATGCTGAAAATTGTAGTCCTATTATTAGTAACATAGAGTCCTTGCAGGCAGAAACAAATGAGCCTAGTTGCAGTCAAGAGAGTACTAATAATACTAATTCATTTGTTCCTGACACTATTATTTATGACCCGAGTGCGTGGTCACTTCCACTTAATGATAAGGACAGATTAATACTTGTACGAAAAGGGCCCATCAGGGAAAATATTGTGAGATATCCAATAGACTGTCGTAGTAGACATTTTTCAACATCGCACTATACTAGGATTTTGAATAATGATGAGAAACAGGACAGGCGCTGGCTAGTTTACGCAAAAAATGCAGAGTGGAAATTTTTTAGGCTTAGTGAAGTTTACTGCCATGTTTGATCCAATTATGAGAAGTCATTTGGAACGTATAGCAGACAAAAGCCTGCACAATCACTATTTAGGAAAAAATATACAGAATGCGTTAATAGATCTGATGGCAAGACAAGTAAAGCAAGAAATCATAAAAAGAGTACAACAAGCTAAGTATTACTCAATTATACTTGAGTGCACGAGAGATGTCAGTCGTGTGGAACAGATGTCTCTAGTCTTACGCTATGTTGATGTGAATTCTGGAGATATCAAAGAACATTTTATTGGTTTCATACCTGTAGAGAAAACTACAGGTGCTGACTTAGCTGACTACGTTCTCTCAGAGCTTAAATCACTTGGTTTGAAATTAGAAGACTGTCGTGGCCAAGGATACGACAATGGGGCAAACATGAAGGGACATAAAAGCGGCGTGCAAGCACGAATACTTGATATGAACCCTTTGGCCTTTTTCACCCCATGTGGTTGCCACAACTGGAATCTACTACTTGGTGATGCTGCAGCCTCGTGCACTTCAGCTAAACTGTTCTTTGGAATTTTGCAAAGGTTGTACACATTATTTTCTGCACCTCCGGTGAGATGGGCAGCTCTGAAAGAAAAAGTAAATTTAACACTAAAGCCTTTATCAGAAACAAGGTGTGGGAGTGCAGAATTGAAAGTGTAAAAGCTGTAAGGTATCAGCTGGAAGACGTAGCAGATTGCCTTGAAGCACTTTCAGATATTGGTGACCCAGCACTGTACAGTGAATGTAGATCATTACGTCGGGAAATTCTTTCATATGAGTTCATAATTTCTCTGATAGTGTGGTATGACATTTTGTTTAAAATTAACATCATCAGCAAGCTTTGGCAAAAAGTTAACATGGACTTAAGTACAGCTATGAAGCATTTTGAATGATTTTTGACTTGCATTTCTGATTACAGAAAAAGTGGTTGGGTTTCTGTACTGGTTGATGCAAATTCTTTGGCTGAGGAAATTGGTGTCAATAAAGAATTCAAACAAACCTGTATTCGCAAGAAAAAGTGTCTCTTTGATTACGAAGGTCAAGATGAAATTGCTTCTTTCCCAGAGGACCTAATGAGGACACAGTATTTTTATGTGGTTATAGATTGCATCCAAACAAGCCTTAGTTCTCGGTTCATAGAGCTCCAACGCTACCAGTTTAATTTTGGATTTCTCTGCAATATCGCAGTTTTGAGAAATAAACCAGATCAAGAGATTCTGGACAGTTGCAGACGATTGGAAACTGCTCTTACTATTAAGAGAGGAAACAGGAAAGAGTCCAAAGAACTTTATAGTGACATCAACTGTGAGGAACTCTATCAAGAGCTGAAAATGTTCTCGAGAACCATGCCAGAAGAAGGTGGAGGGGTAGCAAAAGCTTTAAAAGACATGGTCTCAAAAGAACTATCCGATGTGTACCCCAACCTTTTTGTTGCCATTCGCGTTCTATTGACAATACCAGTGGCAGTTGCATCGGCTGAAAGGCCGTTTTCAAAATTAAAATTGATAAAGACCTATCTTCGGTCTACTATGTCTCAAGAAAGACTTTCAGCACTGGCTATTCTGTCGATTGAACGTGAACTTTCAACAAAACTGAACTACTCATCGATCATCAATGACTTTAGTGAAGCCAAAAGTTGGAAAATTCGTTTTTAAAAAACTGTTGAAAGACTGAAAGAATAACAAATCTAATTTGTATTATTGAGAGATTTAAATTTTTAATAATATGTGTTGTTCATTTTATTAACTAGAATTGACAAAAGTTTATGAGAAGTTAAATTTCAGTCCATTATAAATGTTGTGTTTCATATCATATTTTTATAAGATTATTCAGTATTGTGTGTTTTCTTTTATGTACCAATAAAAAAAAGGTTATCTGTATTATTTGGTATTTTTGTACCTTTATATTTTATTTCAGTAACCTTAATGAGTAATGACCTTTTTTTATACAGGTTGATTAAAAACCAACTTCTTGGGAAAACAATTTATTTCATTTTTTTATGATACTACTAACTGAAAGTCCTCATAGTGGTTTTAATTGCCAACTAAAAAAATTAAGATGAAGATGACTAATCTATTTTTTGAAAATACTTTTTGAAATGTCATTGAAATTTTCTCAACTCAGTTTTTTGAATAGCTTCTTAATTAAAAAGAAGTTGCGTAAGTTTTTGATAGTCCCATATTAATTTTATAACTCCAGTTAGTTTTCAGCTCAAAAAACAAGGGTAAATTAACTAAATTTCAAAAGTGGGAATTGGGCCCCGCAAAATAGACTCGCCTAGGGCCCCGCAAAGTCTAGAGCCACCACTGTTGGTAAGAGCAACTCTCATTTCTTTGGTCACATATAGTCTGGCTCTGTATTTATTTTTAATCGCAGCCAAAGCTGAGAAACCTGTTTCACTCAAATAAATGGTAGCAAATGGAATTATAACTTTCATTGCTTTTTCGCTCAGCTCCGGATATTCCTTGGCAATGTTAATCCAGAACTCTGGTAATGAACAGTCAGTAAGTGTCTTCTTCAAAGAAGGATCACATTGCAAATCAATAAGTTTTTCTTTTTCTAAAACACTCAGTGATTCAATTTTTGAGACATCTTCAAACGAGTTTCTAATCCAAGCAAAATTACTCAAATCCTCATAAAAGTAGTGGTCAAATCCTCGCCTCAGAGATACAATGTGATTTAAAAACACATTTTTTAACTCCCCATCAGAAATATCCTTTTTAAATTCGTCCAAGATTTTTAAAAATGTTGGAAACATTTCTAGATTGTTGGTTTTCATGCTTTGACCCCACAAATCAAGCTTTCTGATGAATGCTTGAATCTTATCATTCCAAGTTAGTATGTTTGCATCTTGTATCTGAAGGGATCTGTTCAAAATGTTCAGTTTCTCAAAAATGTCACTGAGGTAAGCCAATTTTATAAGAAAATCTTCATCACAAAAGAACTCAGCTAGGGAATGGTTATCTTTATTTAAAAGACAAAAAACTTCGTTTCTCAGTTCAAAAATACGGTCCAACACTTTACCCCTGGACAGCCACCTTGCTTCAGTGTGAAAGAGCAATGAAACATGTTCTGGACCCATATCTTCACACAGAACTTTAAAAATTCTTGAATTTAAAGGGCGAGCTTTTATTAAATTTACTGTTTTCACAACAGTCTTTAACACATCATGCAGTTCAGGACTTAGTCCTTTTGAAGCTAAAGCCGCCCGGTGAATAATGCAATGTGTCCAAACAGCCTCTGGAGCCACAGCTTTGATCCTTGCCTGTAGGCCAGTGTACTCACCAGACATTGCCCGGGCACCGTCTGTATAAAGCCCAATGCATTTTTCCCAAGTTAGCCCACTTTGTTTAAAAAAGTTATCAATTATATCAAAAATCGTTTCTGCATTTGCATTATTTGAAAATGGTTCACAAAAAAGGAGCTCTTCCCGGAGTATGGTTTTGTCAACAAATCTAACGTAACCAATTAAATGTGCATCCCTATGTATATCTGTTGCTTCGTCAACTTGAATTGCAAAGTCCTTTCCTTTTAATTTTTCTAATAATTGGTCACATACATCTTCAGATATATCTGAAATTCGTCTTGCCACTGTATTGTTTGACAGCAGAATTGTTTTCAAAGTTTCTGCTTCTTTTTCACCTATTATCGTTGACACCATGTCTATTGCCGCTGGTAAGACAAGAGTCTCCCCAATTGCGTGGGCTTTTTTGCATTGAGTAATTCTGAATGAAACTTGATATGAAGCTAAAAGAGCTTTCGATGGTAAACTTGCCGTTTTAGTGAAACTTTTTTGTGCTAATCTAAAACTATTAAGTTTCCTAGCAAAAAAGTCCCTAGGTTTAGTACTGACATCTTTATGTTTCGTATCCAGGTGCCTTTTTAGTTTATTTGGTTTCATACTGTCTGAAGCCAAAACTTGCAAACAAATAACGCACTGAGGGCGTTCATCACCATTAACAATAGTGCTTGTGAAACCTAACGACAGGTAATTGTCATCATACTTTCTTACTTTAGCAGTCCGTGACGTAGATGCGCCCGTAGGTTCTGGATCTGTGGTTGCCTCTTGAGAGACCGAACGTTCCATGTCAGAGTTCATACGCTTCATAATAATTGAAAGACACTACTACTTTTAAACGAATTAAAAAGACTGGTTCACATCAATGTCTGAACTTTCATTCACAACACATAACCTCACTACGCTGACGCGTATACTTGTAATAGAACAATTTTGTGTTGTTCACATATCGCTCTCGATTACACAACTAAAGTAAAGCATTCAACGTGGAACGAGGAACCCCCACCACATCACAGTCAGCGAACAGCCAAACGGCCACACCACAACAGCAACACACGGTACACACAAGGACGAGCTCCTCGTCGTAAACGCTAACCTACAACGTGACAAATAGTGCATCAAAATTATAAAACCACAACACTCATGCTATTTCATTAATAAAATGAGTTATTCATCATTCCTAATTTTACTTATGTCATGTCGACGACTTAATTATGTGAAATATAAATTTGTTTTAAATTTTGCTTGTTGAACGAGCTCCGCGCCCCCCCCTGACACCTTTACGCACCCCCGTTGGGTGGCGCGCCCCACAGTTTGGGAACCGCTGTACTAGATGACATATGTGGCAAGTCACTGACCAACATTTTGGTGCTGAATTGCAAGTTGTGATTTTTGTATACGCTTTGTTTAGTTTGGTTAGTGAACAACAAAAAATTTGATCTCAAGGAACTTTTTACTTCACTGCTGATAAAAATGGTGCTAAAAGGTAAGCTATTAGTGTATTGTTTGTTAATGTTGTATCTAATTAGTATAATAAGCATAATAAAGTCATACATCAAGATTTTGTTGTTGTTAGAATTTTATTTTTGTACCCTCGTTTTGAGGTTATTTAGGGGTAACTTTGCAAAGTTACCCCTGACTCTGTGCATACATTTTTTTGATAGTTTATTTACCATTTGCTTGTTTAATTTAATTTTCTTTCATTAAAAAACAGTAAAAAGTATTAAAAATGAATTGTCTGTCCTTTATTTATGTTTTCAGATGCCAAGAACATACAAAAGAAAACCAGGTTCACGGAAATACTATGACTACTCTAAAGCTGATTTAAAAGAATGTCTGGATGCAATCAGATCAGGTAGTACGACAGAGGAAAAAGCAGCAGAGAAATACAATATTTCCAGGCGAACAATAAATATAAACTAAAAGATAAGCACTGTTTTGAAGCCAGGTAAGCCACCAATATTTTCCGTGGAAGAAGAAACCAAGTTTGTCAAGTGTGCAGCACAAATGAGTGACTTTGGGTTTCCTATCACAGAAGAAAACTTACTTAACATTGTTAAAGATTATGTTACAAAAATTGGCAGGACTGTTAAGGAATTCAAAGAGAGAAATTACCCAGGAACTGACTGGGTTAAGGGTTTTTTAAACAGCATCCTGAATTGTCAGTAAGGTTTGTTGAAAACATTAAGAGAGTTTGGGCATCTGTAAATGAAGCAATGTTGAGAGAATATGTCAATAATCTCACAAAAACAATGGAAAATATTCCACCAGAAAATGTGTTTAACTTTGATGAGACAAACCTAACTGATGACCCGGGCTCAAAAAAGGGTGTTGTCAAGAGGGGTACTAAATACCCTGCCTTAATTCAAAACACATCTAAAACTAGCATTTCAATTATGATGGCAGGTAATGTGGCTGGAAAACTTGTACCCCCATTTGTAGTTTATAAGGCCAGTAATATGTGGAGTTCTTGATGTGAAGGTGGCCCCAAAGGGGTGACATTTACTAGCACTCCTAGTGGTTGGTTTGATGGCGCTGCTTTTGAAGAGAGGGTTTTCTCTTTGATGTTACCATCCCTTAAAAAGAAACAGGGGTTTAAAATTTTGTTAGGAGATCATTTATCTTCTCATGTTTCTTTTAGAGTTCTTGAAGCATGTGATAAATATGAAATCCGGTTTGCATGTCTCCATCCCAACAGCACACACCTTACCCAGCCCCTTGATGTGGCTTTTTTAAGCCTTTTAAATTATGTTTGTAACATCCCATCTGCTTGGTGGAAAATACTGAGTACAAGGAGTCTGCTACAGGACAGACGAAGATGACTCTTGACAAACAGCATTTTCCCAGCCTGTTGAAGGATTTGATGGTAGCCTTGGAGCTCAATCAATCATCTAATTTACAATCAGGCTTCAAGAAGTGTAGCATCTACCCTGTTGATGTCAGTGAACTTTTGAAGGCTTTCAATGTAAGAAAGTCATATGACACAGATACCATTGAGGATAGCTTTAATATTTTTCTAGAAAAGAGGACAAATGTCTTAATAGGATCTGAGGGCAAGAGGAAGCGGAGGAGAAAAGTAAATGTTCCTCCAGGTAAAAGTGTCTATACTGACAATTTTATAACAGATGGAGATACAAATAGCCCAGTTCCTAGTACAAGTACAGGGATTACAGAAAAACCTCAACATGGCAAGAAACAAGAAAAAGGTCAGAAAAAGAAACAAAAAATTTACAGTGCTGAGTCAGATGATGATGTGGAAAGTGTTTTCTATAGAGAGTCTACCAGTTCTGCGGAAGAAACTTTCAGCAACTTAGAAGATAGTTTAGCCAACCAAAGAAATTATGCAAAAAGAAACACCTCTGGAAATTGTTATGGTAATTCCTGGGTTCCAGTATGGAGGGAGGAAAATGAATATGTGGTTTTTTCATATGAAGGAGAGTTGTTTCCCGGGCAAATTGTAAAAGTGGACCAGGAGGGTGCAGTATTTAGATCTATGGAGAGATGTGGAAAGGCATGGAAATGGACAGGACGTATTGACGAGTTACTTTATGAGTGGGAAGACATACTGGGTCACATCAATGTGCCCCAAAAAATAAGCACAACTAGAAAAATTTTTGCTTGCAGTTCCAGTTGTCATTCAAATGGGACATATTTTGATGTTTCAAATAATAAGACTTGTGAAGACTTTATTATTTTTGTTTAATTATCATGATCTGTCTCTTTTCTTATCATTTGTGATTTTTATTGGTGATCTTGCAACTTAATGTTTTTTTTTTAATTTACTAGGTAGTTTCCATGATAAATTCAGTTTTAACAGTAACATTTTTTACTAATTATATTTTCTTTAAATATTTGTTAAAGTTTTGTAATATGTATTAATAAAAAATCTTTTTTTGAAAAGATTTAATATTTAAATGAATTTTACATGAATAACTTGCCTAATAAAATTCTATTATATGATGGTTATTAATAGAATAGTGCTTACTTACCTTACAGAAGAGGTAACTTTGCCAAAAAGAAAGGTGTCATATAAAATATCATCTGTTTCTAACTGCGGAAAGAATCCTCACCCTACGAGGATACTTTGGACAAAAAATTAATGATTAATAAAAAATTCATTCCAAATCAAAAAATATTTTCATGGTGAGTGTGCTGTTTTAGGGTCCTATGAAACAATACACATGGTTTATAAAATTGAATTTAACGGAACAGAGAAGTCATGGATGTTATATTGAAAAAAATGCAAATTTCTGTGCAAAGTACCCCCTGTTTATGGTACCTCTAACTGTTATGAAATATGTATAGCATATCCATTTCGTTAGTCACAAAATGTAATTGGTACTTTTTTTATGGTAGTAGTTACACACAGCAATTTTAAACGAAAGAATAATCTCACCACTGGTGAATGTAAAAGCAAATATCAGTAAATAATGATAGGTTCAATTAAACCTACGTTCAAATTGAACTGTAGGAATGTATTTTCTGTCTGTTTTTTGTATTTACACTCCTCTTAGCATAGTGTTTAATATTTCTTTGTAGTTTTGTGTTTTAAAACTATGTCGCTATCTAGTGATAAAGTTGCCAACTAGGTAACATGATGTTCCAAATTAGTGCTGCGTCTAGTGGTAGTTGGCGTAAACATACAATAGTTTGAATATTTTTATGTTGGTATTTCTGTCAATAGTAGTATTGGTTAGAATACACTATAGATGTTAATACACAAATTATAATAATTATTTTTCAAGTTATTAACGTAACCAATCTCTGCATGGTATTCACACGTCATCTCAATGCAATTCTCGGCACACAAAGAAAACCATAAATAGTCTTCATATTTAATTTAAAAATATAAATTATAATTATTTTTGACACTCTACATGAGTTAGTTATTAATCTGTGATGAATTTTGTTGCAGCTTAAGTTTTATTTTCGTTAATAAATTTTAAAAAGTTAAAACTTCCTTCGATATTCGAAAATTATGGCTAAACATGTGTTTACACCGCAGAACAAAAATAAATCTACTGCCTGTCGGTAATCAACCAATGAGATTTAGTTGGCTAATGTTTTTGTATCACAGCAGAACGCGTATGTTTCGGTGATGTTTAGCTTAAAAAAGTGATTTCATGAATTGACGTTTTTCTTATTATAATTAGTAATTGCTTTACTGAAGTGTATAAATCGTGTTATAAGTCAGTTTAAAAACTGTAGTGTGTACTGACAGAAAATGATCGAGTCAAGGTAGGTTTGTAATATTCACCTAATCGTGTTATATCTTTAATTAGATGAAGACCTTTCATAAATACAAATTGTTGTTTGTAACAAAAAATGTTTGTAGAAAATAAAATTTGTGATCAGAGAGATACAATTTCTGATTATTTAAAATCATATGATAATTTTTTAAATTAATTTTATGGCCGTAATACCCATTATAGTTAATTGTACATTTTCGGCTCTTAGATTTACTTCAGTGTTGTGAATGCGGAAATACAAATTTAGAATGGAGTTATAAACAGTATACGTACGGGTGAAATCGGAAACAGAGTGATAAAAGCGAGTTTTATTTATTTGGCTTAATTGTATAATAGTGACATGCGACAGGAATTTTTTTGTGTCAGTTGAAGGCACGTTTTTCTACAGCTGTGATTGTAGTGCTGATAAAATCATCAACTTATGGTTGAACTCGTTAAGTATGTCAGACTTATTTATGCAATTTATATTTGCTACAATTTATTCGTTTGTGTGAGTATACTTTAAACAAGATAATTGTTCATGTAATTAAAGTATTCATTTAATTTGATGTTAAACGATTTACCTTAAGCGTAAAACTCATTGATATGTCTATTCTTCGTTTATTTGTTTAACATTGTATACTTTTAATTCGATGATGAGTAAAATTCTCTCTCTCTCTCACACACACACACACACACACACACACACACACACACACACACACACACACACACACACACACACACACACACACACACACACACACACACACATTCGCTTTGTAATAGATAAAACAAAATCATGATGGTATTTCTTGTTTACTTTTTTAGTTCATAGTAGCACAACAATTGGAACTACATTAAACTTACTTTCAGTTTAAGCGAGTTTTCATAATGATTACATTGATTACATACAAGTCTCATGAAGAATAAACACATACACACTCATGCTGACAGTGTGATCCGACGCTATTCATTGTGACACGTGCAAATAGTTGTTATAGATTGACAAGGTTAATTATAGGAGCATATAATGCTAGGAATGTAAGTTTACAGAAAAAGTGTATGTGCGTGCTAATGTACGAGTGACTGCATGTTTTAGAATTGTGTGTGTTCTTTGATGGCAAATCTTCTTTCGTTTTATGTAAAATACTATAGATACATAGTGTATATAGTATTATATAAACGCAATCTACAATTAAACATCTTCTTTAGTAAAACTGTCTTATGACAGTTTTCAACAGGATGTTCTCAATTTTACTGAATCCTGTGTCTACAGCTCCTTCCACTTGCGCTGATGTTGTCAAACATTCCAACCTTTCTTCTTTCCTGCCCTCTCTTTCTCTCAGGATATACTTGAGAGTATAGTCCAGAGGGCCTAGGGATACCACAAGAGTCTTTAATGTAGTGGTTTCCCCTTGCCTTGTGCATTGTTTCCCATTGATCTTGATAGGGTCATCCCCTTTAGGAGTGGTTTCCCACTACAAAGACAAAGGGTGGCCTAAGTTCTGCCTGCTCATCCACCCTCCGTAAAGTCTGTTGGATAGAAGAGGATATCTTTATCCCAAGAGATATTCAGTCCCTGCATTCATTAGCTGCTTGTTAAGCAAACATTGCCCCCTCTATACTAGACTCTCCAGTACTTATAGAGAGGAATTTAGTATATAAACAAAATATTTCCTGTAAATGTTTCTTGTAACAAAATATTTCCTGTTCACCATGGGAGCCCTATGTCTTAAAAACATTAAACAGCATGTTAAAAGTCACCTAGTGTCGTGAAACTCTGTTATCACAACCTTGTTGTAGATGTTATAAGACTTTCTGCATATAGTTACTTAATCGAATTCAGTGATTTACGATTGTTACAGAGTAACATGTTAAAAAAAGTAGGTATCATGTGCAGTTGGTATTCACTGTCACATTGTACCATTGGTTGCTATTTTCTTTGATAGCAAATAGTGTGGTTATAAAAGAAAAATATTTTATTTATATAACAAATTTATAAAAATATATAACAAGACATTAGACAAATTAGTTATTATTGTTGAATTAGGATTCATGCATTTTTTTTTTAACTGTAAAACTATGCTAGGCCTATACTTTTCTTTAGTAATAAATGCTTATGGAAAACATTTTCTACTCTTAAAAATCAATCATTATAAAGAATTCAGCTGACAACATTGATTTTAAACACGTGTAACTAAATCCAATGTTTCACTCATTTTGTGATATAGGAGAGTAATATACATTGTGTACTATGGAGGCCATAATAAATTTTCTGTAATGAAGTACTGTTCCTGTCATTTGTTTTCTCAGGATCTATAAATTGGTTGCAAATACAGTTATGTTAGTGTGGATGGATACTCTGTTCGAAGATTTGCACAATTAATCTACAAAGAGTTATTACCTTTGCTGTTTAGTGTTTCAGATTTTTTGTGTGTGTATGATATTGTTGTTGACTTTGCGACTGTTTGATAGAGTGTACTGCATTCAATGTATTACACTAGTGAGTAATTTAATATTGTACTGGCAGTGAACCAAAGAACTTTTGACATACTGACATGGAGGCCTGCATTCATTTTTTGTATGTTGCTGTGTGTTAAAGTTTGTAAGTGTCAAGATGTGTGGATTAAGACTGTCGATATGTTAGAAAATCTGCCTGCACCTTGCTTTGTAAGAATGTGTGTATATGTGTTTTTGTCATGTAAGGGATTTTTATATATTAATTAAGTGGAGGTATTACATGCATTCTAACAGCATTGTTTTGCTTCTCTGTTTTCCAGAGTGAAAAGCCACTTGTGTTGTTTATAGTGGTGTGTATAGTGAGTTACTAAATGTGTGGCTTATTTGTCTGTAGAATGTGATTATGATTGGCACATATCAGTATTTAGAAATGTATTACAGAGATTACATTTTACCAGTAGAATTTTTTCAATATATACAAGAGCAGTGGCATTCCAGTGCATGTGCTGGTATATTACGTGCTGTAAAATATCTGTAACTTACTTAGAAAGAAGATTTATAAAGTATGTCAATTTGTCTAAAAATAGAGTTGTTGTATGAAATGGAACAGATATTAATAATTAGGTCTAATTGGCGTTTTGTCCAGAACGTTTAGTGACAAATTTAAATGTTAAGAATAATAAGGGAACAGTTATAAATACTAATTTGTAGCATGGCCAAAAAGATTTAAGTAATAAAACTACATCAGTATTAATTGCACATTTAGAGTAGAAGAGACTGCAATAGACTATAAAATTATTATCATCAAATTATATTACTTTCGCAAGTTGTTGATACGTATTATTTTAATCATCCTGATATATGTTTCACTGATAGGTTCAGTATCTTCAGAGGTTATAAATGAATTAACAATAATCGAAATTATTTTATTTGTTTATTTCATTTCATTTATTAATTTCATCATTTATTTCATTTATCCGATTATTGTTAATTCATTTATAACCTCTGAAGATACTGACTATCAGTGAAACGTACATCAGGAAAATTCAAATAATAACAACTTGCAGAAGTAATATAATCAAGAATACTGCAAGAAACTCGTGGAATTACTTATGGTATAAAGAAATAATAGACTCCTTTAAAATGTAATAATATTCTTCTTTGCAATGTAATATGAACCTTGAGAAAACATTGTAAATAAATATAAATTTGTTTTAAATACTATAAGTTGGCAGCAAAAAAGTACACCAGCACTACATAGGAAACACACACACACACATGTATGTGTGTAATTACATATTATTTTTGATTTAAAGACGTTTATTTTTAATCACAAAGACGTTTATGATTTAAGCGCCCTACACACCTGGGAACCTGGTTCGCTGATCTCGGTTCGGCGAACCAAGTTCGTGGGCGTCGCTCTATACACACAGTAGAGGGAAATCCCAACAACGGTTCGTCCAAAACGTCAGTTTCCCTCTGAATGCGGTCGAGATGAGTTGTTCGAAGTTTGCAGCTGCTGTTATTGTTTTAGATGAATTGGGTGTTTTTAAAAGAAAACAGAAGAAGAGATCCGAGTGGACCAAGCAGTGGTTGCGTGATAGAGAAAAGTGGTCTCACATTAATCTTGTAAATCACCTCAGAGTAAACAATGTGAAGGACTATCAAAATTATTTAAGAATGACTGAGGTTGAATTCAATAATTTATTAGAAATGTTGACACCCCATATATCAAAGCAAGATACTCACATGAGAAAATCAATATTGGCCGAACATCGCCTCGTTGCTACACTTCGCTACTTGGCTACTGGGAGAAACATGGAAGACTTGAAATTTTCGTGTGCCATATCGCCTCAAGCACTGGGGAAAATAATTCCAGAAACATGCAGGGCAATCTACACCAGCATCAAGGATGATTTTATTAAGGTAAGTAAGGCAAATTAACATTATAGGCGTAACTCTCAAAACCAAATTAGGTGATGCCAGCAAATTGTTTTTCATTTTTGTTCAGCTTTCTAAACCTTATCTTAATATTAGTTCAAAGTTAAATATATTTTTAAATTTGAAAAAACCATAACATTTAAGGAATAAGTGGGTGGTGATTGAGGAAAGTGTTATTAAAACTGCATTTCAAAATAGCTAATCGGGGTGATTTAAGGCCATGCTCTTACAGCCCTCCTCTATTATTAAGCCCAGTAATTGCCTTGTTAAAATAATTGCAAAATATTTGTTGAATTTATGGAAAATTTATATTTGAAATTGAGTTTAAACCTGGATGATAATGATGAAACAATGTTTTTTTTAAACTCTTGTTTATTACAAAAAACAATTTTAAACAAATTTACAGCATACGCGTAAATGTGAAACATCATTGAAACTTAGTGGTAATAGTTTACAAAAGCTTAGTTGGTATTTGTTCAAGATCAATAACACTAGACAACAAAAGACCTACATTATCGTAATTAACCGGAACATCAGTTGAGGTTCGGGTGGTATAGTACTTCCGGAGGTATCAGAAGTGTTGTAGGGAGAAATATCGTTATAGGTATGAAATGGTGCATACTGGTGAGGGTTTTGGAAATGTCGAGCTGTGGATGGTCCGGGGTATGAATAAGGATATACATTGTCGTTCAAAACAGTATTAGATGACAACTGGTTTTGGAGGCCTTTATATAGGACGCCGTTAATCAGTTGATTGGCATGGATGAACTGGTTTTGCTCCATTTTTCTAAGCTTACACGCTATCACCTTCCCAATATGGTCGAATTCATCATCATCGGGCTTTTCTAAAGCAGACATAGCTTTTTCAATCAGTTGTTGGCGCCGAGCTTCGTTGGGGTTAATTTTCTTACGTTTATATCCCTCATTCTGTGGTCTCATTGCATGATCTTCCCTGAGTTGAGGTTCTGGTGGCTCAGTCACCTGAAAATTAATTCAGTGTTTAGTTTTCATTGTTAAAAGCAATCAGTAAAGTTATGAGTCTAATTCATAAAGATATTAATGTTAGCACTTAATAAAACTATTATTGGTGACATGATACTAAATACAGTTTTTTTCTATTTTCCAGTTTCCTGCAAACAAGGATGAGTGGCTTGCAGTGGCAAATGATTTTCAACAACTTTGGAATTTTCCAAACTGCGGGGGATCAATTGATGGAAAACATGTAGCTATAGCGCGGCCAGTGGACAGTGGTTCATACTTTTATAATTATAAAGGTTATTACGGTATTGTTCTCCTCGGGATCGTAAATGCCAATTTAGAATTCATTTTGGCCGATGTCGGTTGCAATGGACAAGTGTCTGATGGTGGCGTTATTGAGGAAACTGCATTTTACCGTGGACTAAACAATGGAACAATCAATGTACCAGACAGACAAGAAACAGTTGAAAATTTAAATTTCGTTTTCATAGCCGATGACGCCTTCGCTTTGAGAAGAGATTTGCTGAAACCGTTTCCAATGAAAAATTTAACCTATGAACAAAGAGTGTTTAACTACAGACTATCCCGTGCTAGAAGAGTTGTTGAAAATGCGTTCGGGATATTAGCCTCGCGTTTCAGAGTTGTTAGCACTACAATAAATTTTGAACCTTGTAAAGCAGTCGATATTGTTCTGGCGTGTGTAGCTCTACACAATTTTCTGCGAAGAAAGTGTCACAAGAATTACACACCAAGTTCTGCTTTAGATAGAGAAGATACTGAAATGGGAACTGTGGTATAAGGAGAATGGAGAGAAAATCCTGTTTCAGATGACAAATACCAGGGATTACAAACAACACCTCGCAATGCTTCAAACATTGTGAAAGCCAGCAGATTGGAGTACGTGAATTACTTTGTGGGAAAAGGCCGAGTTTCTTGCCAAGATTGCATGGTGCAGCACTCTGGCAGAGATTAACCTATCTTTTGCACAATTTGAGAGACATATTTAAAATGTTACTCTTGTTTCTTAATGAAACCTGTCTTCTATTATCTACTTATCACTTTCTAAGCAATATTATCAAGTAAACCACAAAACTTAAGTAAATATCAATATTGCTTAAATTTTCGTATTTTTATTGAGTATTAGTTATTGCAGTTCGGGTGAATTGTATTCATAGGCCTAAATTGAATGTATCCTTTATCCCTGTTATAATAAATTTGAAGTTGTCAATAAACAGTAAAAAACATAAAAAAGTCTCGTGAGTTTCTTACCTGACTTTTATGTTGAATTCCTTCGTCCACTGCTTCCTCTTCACCTTGAAAAGTTGATGTTGAAGTATTGTGTGCCTCGTGATCGGCAGTGAGCGATAGGATGTCAGTACCACAATCGTGGTTTATACACGCTCTCCTCAGATGTAGCAGATTTCGTGGAATCTTTTACCTTTCTTAATTCTCTTCGAAAACTCTGCTTCAGTGACTCAATTCTGTTTTTGAGAAACTTAATGTCAGCACCGGGAATGGTCTCGCGAGTCATGAGCAGAAGGTTATTCAAAGCTTCGTCACGCTTGTTCCTGTCTCTGTATTCATCACTTTTCACTTTCCATAAACATGGGTACTGCTGATAGGCTTCAATAAAATCGTTGAGAAAAGAAGGGTTCATAAACTTAGCACTATCCCTATCAGACATTTTAGCAGCGAGTAAAAAAAAAACGTGAACACAAACAACTGAAAACTGAGTCGTTCCGAGCTATAGCGTCTCCGCGACAAAATGGCAAACAAGGTCCCTGTCCTCTACACACAGGCGAACGCCCTGAGCCCTGGCGGCGAACTGAACAAATATTTTCCAACCTGATGGAAGACTAAGTTCGAGACGAACTTGGTTCGTTAACCTCCACACACAGGCAAAAAATGGCGAACTCGTTTCGCGCGAACAGAGATCGGTGAACCAGGTTCCCATGTGTGTAGGGCACTTCAGTTGTCTTAAACAGACAAAGAGGGTTGTAACATCCCACACTTGTGATGCGTATTTGTGAATCAGTGAATTAGTGTTCAGTATATGCAGGGCCAGATTAAGGTATCTTGGCGCCCTAGGCTAATTATATTTTAGCACCCCCCCTCAACACCCATAGGCTACTCTTACATTTATTTCCAAGGGGCTGAAAGAAGCTTTAAACATCCTACAATATATTTCTTAGGAATATTTCAAATATCTTAGTGTTTTTGGAAATAGTCTTGTAAAGATAACTTTATATTTCTTTTTAATTAATTAAGCCCCACCTTGTTGTGGTGCCAAATATAAAGGTAATAACAGTTACTGTTATATTTGTTATTTAATGTCCCGCGTTTAGGGATGCCAAATATAAAGATAACTTAGTTTGCCCGACGTTGTGTGCGTCAAATATAAAGACTCTTTTTATGCCACACTAGTTGCGGAATCAAATATAATAACTTTTTAATTTATCTCGGGGTTCCATTCAATAAAATCAATACTTCATTACCTTCTAGTGGTGAATTTATTAAATATCATTATATATCATCATATTTCATAGTTACACTTAATTATTACTATAAATATTAATTAATGCACATTTAACAAAGTTAATACTTCTTCAATCTCTAAAATTTTACTTCTTACTATATTTCATTCTTCAATAATTAATCAACTTAAGTTTAGTACAACATTTTGTATCGTAACGGATTCATTTAAAATCAAAGCGATTGTATATAGCTATTTTATGAAATACTAGACCTACGATTTCTCAATGGGTTCAACAGGACCTTACTTATAATGAAGTCTCTAAATTAATACTATAAATAAATTTCTTTAGTGAGTTCTTTTAGTGACAGACAAGTGGGTGTAAAATTTAATTAGTACATGATAAATTTACTTGTGGTACAAATTATCCATATCTTGTAGAGGTCGCAGGTGTGGTAAGCGACACTTCTTGATCAGCATTTGGAGTTTTGAAGATAAGTCACCTCCAGAATCTCGAGTGGTCTGCGTGGACCTCACTGTAGCCCTTCACATACACAGCACAGCACATTGCATAACGCGTGTACGTATTGGATTTATTGCGAGTCTAAATTATTGTTGCTGTTACTTCGGTTATTCACTGACATTCTGTAAATATATCATTTAATTTACTCGCAATATTGTTTAAAGATGTATATTACACTCGGTTTTATGGTTTGTCTTACACATGACGGTAAGTTACTGTTATTTGTTCATGACTAATTATTATATTTCATGGTTCGAATTGTTAATACCGCCGTTGTATTGCGTGTCACTATCAGTTACTATTATACGAGCACAAACTTGAACGCTAGAAAATGTTAAACAGTTCATATCGTATCGATATTTTCTAAGTCATTTTACGAACTCCCGTAACACTTTTATCACGGCTTTTACTTCAGAACCCTTCGAAAATTTAGTAAAGACTTCCCTTTTCACGTCTCTGTCGCTGGCCTATATCGAACATGAGAATTTCCCCACTAGACTTCTGATTTTGGCGATGCCGTTTCCTAATTGGCTCTTTTTCGTTCAATCTACTCCAGAGACCACCTACTTTTTCAAGAGTAAGTTCTGATAGGTCTTCTGATTCCCACCAAACTCTTCTCCTGGGTCCTTTACCCTTCGGTCAGCGGCATTTCCGAATACTTTGGTAATAAATCTAGCTGTCGTATCTCTTAGTCTTCACAAAGACAACCCTTCGATTGCTCTTCCAACAGCTGCCTCTCCAATTAATTGCACCTATGGTATTATCTTTTCTTGAACAAAGGCCTCGCCAACTCTCTCCGTAAGTATTTTCTTTTTTGTCTGGTTCCCAACAAAAACCTATCCCTTTAGTTCCTGAGTTAACCTCGAGTACGATTTCTTTCCTGGTATCATAGTATTGTTCCGGTGTATCCTCTGTTGATGCGTTTCAGTCAAGGAACACCCTTCATTGTTTTCTGTCTGCTTTTGTTATGTTCGTGTAACCTTTCATCCTTTGTCAGAACGAAACATTTCTCACTTGATGATTTTATTCACTCCCTCGTACTTTTCTCCGGATTGTAGGCTTTTATTCACTGGCGTCCTTTCTAGATACACCCAGCACAATAACCTTGTCTTTCTAACACATGGCCGCTTGCTACACTAGATTTATGGCGTGTCAATTAGGCTTGCGTAGACGGCAGCGGATGCCTTCACCCATTTTTTTGTTCGCCGCACTCCTAAGAATAACTTCATACATCAATTGTCACCACGTTCACTGACATTTACCTTAACTAAAAGAAAATTTATTTTATTATTTTTTTTTTTGAAATTTGGCATTATAGTCTCAAGAATTGAAAACTGAGGCTATTTTTCAGAAATTGTTTTAGAGTTACACCTTCAACCATTTGTAGTTTGCGTGGCTTTTATAAGGAAAAAATTAACTAAGTAGTTACAGAATTGTAACAGTTTTATTAAGGGTACATTTAACATCATTTACACAAAGAAGACAATCAGTTAAATAGCTTGTGGATTTGTTAAGACTCATGTAAAGTTCAAGTTAGATTCTTTTTTCTCGCTTTAGATTGAGTAAACATTTTAATCACCTCACTGAATTCAAGTCCTTGCAGAAAGTCACTTTCAATGAACAAGAGGGCTACACTGGTCAGTTTATCCTGGCACAAATTTGAGCGTAAATAATTCTTCACCCTCTTCGAAACTGAAAAAGATCTTTCTCCACTGCAGTTAGTGACGGGCATAGTAAGGAATAGACAACGTGGTCGGCAATTTCACGAAAGTCGGGTGGCGGCATAGTTCTATGAGCGCTGGCCACCAGTGACTCATAACCAGAAAAAACAGTTTGGAAAGCACTTCTATTATTTATGTACAGTTTTACCGTAATGTCTCGCAAACAGGCACCTGTGTTCAAAATGAACTCAAATTTTTATTCTTGTAATTTATTACCAATTTTACATTTAGCTGTAAAATTTAAATTTTACACTAAAGATCACTTTTTGTGATCTTTTTTACTGTTTAGGAATTCAAACATAAGTTTGTTACCCATTGACATTTGGGAAAAGTATACTTCACAGCATATTTTAAATTAAACAATACGTCTTGGAGAGGGCTAATTTTGATTCCAATTATTGTATAACGTCAGTTTTGCAGACACAAGGCAACTGACTGTGATGACAAGTTATGGTGCACATAATGCAATTTGAATGTTGTTAGCTAACTTCGCTGTTTAATAGCAAAAGTGAAACATGGAAAATTAAATGAATGTCAAACATGTAGAAAAATGTTACATGATTGTTAAACAACTGGTATCAAATTAAAGTTTGGGTTACTGTGCTTAGCAGTTGTTAAGTGAAATTGGATGCAGTAACATAAAAGGTATTGAGATAAATGATAAATAATATAGTCAAAATACATGTGTTTCACTAACGACTCGGAACACTAACATTTTAGCGACTTGTGTTCCGAGTCGTTAGTGAAATAGTTGTATTTAGTTAAGTAACGGACACGTCATGGACAACGAAATCCAAGAATCAAAATACATATAAAATGACAATTCAGGAGCTCAGATAAGGGTGAATAAAAAAAAAATCGATTTTTTTTTACAGAATCCTATTTTCTGACATGTTAAGAACACGGTGATACCACTATCACATATATATTCACCCTTAGTATTTTGTAAATAAGATTGAAATGTATGGATTGCATAAAACCAGCTGAGAGCTTAGTGCTGTAATTTTGGAGGAGTAAGGGCAAATATATTTTATATTATTATTTTTTTTATTTTACTTATCATTAATTATTTAAAAATAAAAGTGTAAACTAATCAGAATCTATGTTTTTTAATACTGAAATACATATTGCCCTTGCTATCCTGAGAGTATTCACAAACTTTTCCAACATCATGCTTTTCATATTCGCCCTTTCTGCTCCCAGCTCCTGAATTGTAATGTGAAAATTTGGTCAGTACACAGTAGTTATACAGTGTCAAACTAACATAACGAAATTAGACTGACATGTGTTTCTTTGACAATACAAACATTAATGAATCCAGGCGTCTGTGCTAACCCCAAATCATTTCTCAACCAACTAATAAAATTTTTTTTAAATTAATTGAGTAGAGAAGGCCCTTCAGAATTGATGGGCTACAGTAATTAAGTATGCCTTCAGATTATGTCCCTCTGAAAACTGAGAGTATTTAGCATCAGTTGAAGCCTAGGGAATTTCCAGAATTTTCTTATAAGTTCAGAAGTTGCACAGTACATGCTACATATTATGCAATGCATAGGACCCTGTGATTCGAGTCGGTAGTGATTTAATTATATTTAGGTAATGAACGGACACATCATGGACAACGAAACCCAAGAACATTTTTGTTAATAATAAACTAGTGCAAAATTGTTTTCCATAAATCATAGACATTTTCAGAATAGTTACCTAACTAATAATTTATAAGCACATTATTTTATGCAAAATTTAGAAAATGTATGTCTTTTAGTATTTTCTTTTCTTTTATTTTTTTATATACATTACTGTGCAATATTATTTTTTAGTACCACAATTCATATGACTAATAAAGAACACTGATCAACAAGGCATGTTTTTCAAGTAAGATCCATTTTAAAATAAGAAGACATTATATTATGAAAATGATTTATTATTAGCCAAACTTTCTGTGTTTTTCTACATAATCACCATTGACTTTCATGAATTGTTGATGTTTCAACAGCTTTGTTATTCTACTGTTATAAAAGTCTGCTGTTTGTGTCGTGCTTTAGTTAATAATACCAGTTTTCATTTGTTGTCATTTTCAAATCTGCAATCTGAGCCATTTTATTGTAGGTAAGCTGTTTTGTCTCTACTGGCAATATGTGCAGATATTTCCTTCCATATAAAAACACTACAAAAATGTTGTTTGTGATAAAGCCAGACATTTCTGTTACTTGTTTCCCACACAGTTTAAGCAAGTTTTTCTATCACAGTATCATAAATTACTGATCATATAACTTTAGAAATTGAATAGACAATTCTGAAAAAAATTATTGTTGATTTATTTTAGTTATACACATTGTATTAACAGGAATACAATTTCTGGGCACTGAATATTTTTGACTGCATACTGTGTACTATAAACCTTTCATAATTTTGATTAATTCTTAACTTTTAAATTTTTCATATTCTGTAAAGGCAGCTTTCTTTTATTTGTCTCCCTTCTTGTTACAATCAGTTGTATTGTGTAGAGGCCGTGATTTGTATTAATTTTTGTAATGCTGTAAGACAGGTTATTTATATTATTAGTAGTGCAGGTGTGCATGCGCACACATGAGTGGTTGAGTGTTTTGTAACATTGATATAAAAATTTAGTTACTTTTGGTAGTGGTTTAGGGTTAATATAGGTCAGGCTACATTATTTTAGCCATGTACATTTAGGGCAATGGCATGTGACTAGCTCTATATCTAGACTCCAGGTAAGCCTAGAGCCGCGTTTGCCATTGTAAGTAAAGAAATTACAATGAGATAGATTCAAACCCATGGTGCTTAGTTTTAAAAGCAAGTGTGCTAACCACTGTTATCCAGATTTTAATAAAACAGTAGGCCTACAATGTTAGTAACAGAATAATGAGTTCATAAAGTGAGACAGAAGATTTCCCATATAACAGCATGACACACTTAGAGAAAAAAAATAAGTAGAGCAAGATAGAACTGCAACTTAGAATAGTGAATCTTAATCAGCCAAAGTACTCTTTCTAGAAGAGATAAAAATATAAAAGAGGAAAAGGGAAAGAAGCGTTGACAAATAAGATAATGCGAAGAAGAGTAATTAATTTGGAAGCACCTATTGGACACGGTTTCAAGTTCCAAACTCTATAAAGTGTAACAAGTTCTGGTATACAGGGGTTTTCTAGCTGATATTAGATATTGTATTTTTGTGTTATACATGTTATATATTTCTTGTGTGTGTGTGTGTGTGTGTGTGCGTGCGTGCAGGTGCACGCGCGTGCACAAGAGAGAGAGAGGGATAGAGAGAGCGTGCATACATATGAGCAGCCGTAATTGACAAAATATATCGTAGTACTCTGTTATAATAATCCTATAGACTATTAGTCTCACATATGACAGTATGCTGACTGGTTAGAAGCAGTAGTTTTCACCTGCAACTTTTGCTTGTATGTTTGTAAGGTTTCTTGTCAGCTTTATCTAGGTTGCACATAAAAATAAATTTATCGTGCAACATTATGACAGTGGATTGTTTGAACAATAGGCAGTGTTTTTTATTTAGTTCTTTCAATTGAAATTGAATGTTTTATTGTGAGAACCATATGCATTTATGTCACACACACACGTTACATTTTTGTGTATGTTTAAACTGTCAAATTTTCATGTTTAGGTGAATTAAAAAAATTAATGCATTGAATTATGAGGATTCCCTAAATTTTATTGTGTGTGTGTGTGTGTGTGTGTGTGTGTGTGTGTGTGTGTGTGTGTGTGTGTGTGTGTGTGTGTGTGTGTGTGTGTGTGTTGTCCTGGGACAGCCAAGATTTTTCCATGGTGGCAGGTTTTTGATGATCAATGGGAAGAGAGGCATTGGAAATAGTAAGGAATTCATTAGTTAAAGCCTACTGTGTATGTTGTAGTATGGCCACCCAGCAAGCTGATATTGTCTACCAGTAAGTGTAAAGAGTAAGATCTCATTGACAACCTACCAAGTGGAGGGGGGAGGTTTGCCCTAGTCCCTTAGCTACAGCAGAGGTGTTCTTTTTCTTTCATGGTTCAAGTTATTAACTACAAGTAGTTAACTACAACTCAAATATTATTCTAAGCGTCACTATGTTATTCAATTAGATGGAAACTGAAAAGGAAAAGCAGTCATTGTGGGTACTGAAACAAATTTTTAGATTGTCTTGCAACTGGAAAAGATTCAATATCTGTAAGTAAATATTTGGTTGAGTGAACCTACTGTAGGAATAGACAGAAAAAATAAAGCTTTTAGTGAAGATTGAATATTAAAAGTTGTCTTTGAAACTTCTGGTAAATAGGAAAACAAGGGATTGAATATTAAAAGTTGTCTTTGATCTGGTGATTTAAATGTTTATCCTAGATTTGAAGTTGTGTCCTTTTAGTGAGTTCTGAAAATAATGAAAGTAATAACTGTAGACTTACAGCCTTCGAATGTTTATTCAGCCTGAAGGTAACCTGGTATTATGATACTTATTGAGTGGTAATTTATTCCATAGCAACTTACAATTTTATATATTAAACCATTTTTAGTTCCATGTTCCATAAGGAAATCGAAGTATGGTGATGGCAAAAAAATCGTGTTCGAGATTAGGGCTGATTCTGATTGTACTATCCTCAAAACATGAAGAAAAGTCATTTTCCGAAAAGTGTCTGTGTGTAGAATTTTTTCTATGGCGAATGATAACTGCCACAAATACAAACAGAATCAAATAATTTTTTGCATATATGCCCAAGGTGTAGAGGACTTAAGGCCTATTGAATTTGGTGAAGATTGGTTAAGAGGGAAGGGTAGTTTACCTGCAATGTTTTATGTTTTAACAAGAGTAAAGTACTTAATTTTGAAACCCACACCAACACAATGCATGCAAACCGAAAAGATGTCCAGCGTGGACAGACATTTGCTTCCTGTGGATCGCTGGCCAGTGTAACTGCACGTGTTTACAGAGGAATGGTTCATAGACAGACTTTTCGTCTTTATGGAATGAACCCTCTGCAAGATGCTCAGGGTTCATGAGCGACTATGGAGCACTCCTTCTTTTCCAAGTGTTTGTTCTGTAAATGTACACTGTAGATTCACAGCTTTACTCTGAGCAACACTCCATAGGGAATGTTGAACATTTTTATCCACAGTGGACCCTCATATACACTAAAACCTGCTCTGATGTTTTGTGTTCGGCGATCATAATATTAAAAGTTTAGGAACTTGAGCACTACTTAATGAGATCAAACATTAACTCTTACAAGCCTTTAAATTTTATGCATATTTTGAAAGAATAATTTAAAGCTTTAAATGTGTTAATAAATCTGTGTACTTATTTCTATTATGATATAAGAATTACAAACCAATATGTGCATGTGTGCATGTATGAAAAATATATAAATATTTTTCTCCTCTGGAAAATTGTTTGCCCCTCCTGGAAAATATTTTGACTTCCCTGATTATTTATCAGCCTGATTATTTGCCAGCCTATGACATGGATCAGAATGGTGGGTGTTAAACAAACAGAAGATACAAACGTGTTAAGGAACAAATGTTTTTCTGAGAAATTGTATAATTATATGGATGAACAGAATCGTTGCTCAGGAAATCAGGAGACAAATGGAAAGAAAGACAGACTCGATTTTAAACAAGAAAAATGAGTAGTATAGTATTGACAGGAAAGACTTCGATAATACTACAGACATCATTCAACCTCGGCCGATAATGCGCAGTGAGAGTCAAAATCCATTACAGGAATGAGATCACAGCCAGCCCCCTTTGGCCAGCTCTTCATTTGACCTACAAACATTTTATCCAAAACGACAATCCTTCCTCAAGGTTGGGGATAGTCTCCACATGGGGGTACCATTTTATTAGCTGATACCTTAATTCTTCAGAACCCAAGCATCCACTTATTTGATGTTTTGTCACCATGTCTAGCTCTACTTCTTGTCAAATATACATTACAGACACAAACGTAAAATTCTGGACCTGTCATGTCTTGTTTGTAGATTAAAAGAACATAAGTTTTCATGGCTCCGTACTTAGAGTACCCGTACTCAGAACGCCTATTGACAAATACTAGTCGCAGTCACTAGTCCTTCTTTGGTCTTTTTGATTGGCACAGATAATGAAAATTACATCTGATAGCCACTCTATAACATATGCCTCTTGTTGAACGAGGAAGCGAGTTCTTAGGGTTTAACTTGACCGCTTGGCATTAGTCTGTCTGTCTGTCTAACTATTTGGGGTACGTTTCACGATAACTTTTGAACGCATCAACTGATTTTCACAAAACATGGTACACCTGTCCACTTTTACCCTACATCAGTCTCTTGTTGTTTGAGATTGAGCACCCCAAAAATAGGATGGGGCGTCAAAATTGTGAAAAATCACAAACTCCCATGTGAGGTATCAAATTATAGGGAATTTAAACCACAATCTGAATACAGTATTCATTTTTGAATTTTTAATGTTTTTTGATGTCAGAACCCAAAACGTTGGCAAAAGTTTAAATCACAAATATTCATGTGGCATATTTAGTTAAAGTAATTTTGACTAAAATCTGAATGTAATGTTAAGTTTTAAAATTTTAAAATATTTGGACTCTAGGAACTAGTAAAGAGATCACAATTTTGTTTTTTAGGAACTAGTAAAGAGATCACAATTTTGTTTTTAAAGAAAAACTAACTGGGTGTCAGGTTAAAAGGAATTGTAACTCAAATCCGAATGTTCCTAAGTTCCTAAAAGATAAAACAAGACATTAAATAGTCGAAAATAACCAATTTAAATGAACAATTATGGGCAAAGAGGAATTTACCTGAGCAAGACTGATATTTACTTCCATATTCCGTAAGGCGGTTGTAAAAAAATCGTGTTGAAGACAAGAGCTGATTCTGATTATAGTACCTTCAAAACATGAAGAAAAGTCATTTTCCAAAAATTGTCTGTGTGTCTCTTTGTAGGATTTTTTAAATGGCAAACGATAACTGCCGCAAAATCAAACAGAATCAAATAATTTTTTGCATATGTGCCCGTGGCGTATAGGACTCAAGGTCTATTGATTTTGGTGATGATCGGTTAAGGGATAGTTTACTAGCAACATTTTACATTTTAACAAGAGTAATGTACCTAATTTTAATAAATAAAGCACCCTGAAAAGAAGGTCATAATACACTGTAGAAAGGTAGATGAAATGTGTAGTTGAAGGGGGAGGGGGTGATTTTCTATAATTGGAAATGGTAGTTGAAAGGGGAGGTGTAATTTTTTGAAAATTACCTTTCTAAGTAAACTACTTACCTTACTACTTACCTTTTTAAGTCGAATAAACTACTTAATTTTGAAGGATAAGATACCTTAGTAATTACATGTAATGAAACTATTACTCAATAAAAGTGTAAATATCAAAAATCGGGTTGTTCAGTTAAGGGGGAGGGGTAGTTTACCTTCATTGTTTTGTGTTTTAATAAGAGTAAAGTACTTAATTTTGATAAATAAGTGCCCAGAAAATAAAGTCATATTAATCCACTGTAAAATGGAAAATGAGATATCTATAAATGGAGAGGGTAGTTGAAGGGAGAGGGATGATTTTTTGAAAATTACATTGCTTATATCAAGTAAAGTACGAGTATTTAATTTTGAAGGATAAGATAACTTAGCAATTACATATGATAAAACTATTACTCTATAAAAGTGTAAATATCATTAGTGGTGGGGACTGGGATCAGTTAAGGAGGAGGGATATCTGCGTAGTTCAGTCTCTTTATAAGAATAAGGTACCTGATTTTTATAGATAAAATAACTCGAAAATAACATTATATTAAACGACTACTCCATAATAACATAATATCTATAAATAGTGAAAACAGTGTGAGGGTGGGGGATATTTTTTTAGAAATTATCGAACTGAATTCAAGTAAATGATTTTAAACATAAATCTTAGAACATGGAAGTCATGTATGGTTCTCCATACTGATATTTGTACTTGCTATTGAATCTTATACATATGTACCTACTGTTGTACCTCCTAGTTTTTTGACTGGTAAAGTACCGTCTACTGTGTTTAATAATTTTTTTGTATTTTTTGTTTGGTACTTTACAGCAGTTTGAACAGAAAACAACAATAAAAACTTTAAAAAATGTCTTGTTTCTCTATACACGTATGCAGTGGCGAAGCGTCAGGGGAGACAAGGTAGACAGTGTCTCCCCAAATAATTTATTCATAAAATAATTAATTTTTATTTATGCATTAAGTTGCACAAGTTACTCAGAAAGATATAAAACTAATGCAAGAAGTTAAATATCATGGGAAATGACACGAGTGAAAGCCATGGAACCTTGCTGTGCGATGCAATTGTACGCAGAGTATCAGGGTAGACGTTACTTGAAGTGTCTTTTTAACATGGCTGGAGGTGAGGTGGGCTTCGGTGGATGGCAACGAGAGGGGACCTGCGCGCACAGCATAAAAGTGCGTCCCGTACATCACGGCAAAAGACATGTCTCCCTTGCACTGAATTGTCGCCTGGCGCCTGTTTGTTTATTGTGCTTGCGTAGTGAATACGCCATTTGTTTTTGTTGAGTTTACAAATTATTTTTAATGTTGTATATAGTTGTATAGACTAAGAAGTGTGTAATCTTTTAAGCACTAATTATTTAATAATACATATTTTTTTTAAGTGTCGGCATTTGAGTGCTTTAAGCATACTGTTTAATTGGTTTAAAGGAGCAAAATGAATACAGTTAGTACCAGTTCTACGGCAGAAGTATTTGATATAAACTCTGACAACTTTGATTCATTAGAATTTTTGTTAAAATACGAAGTCAGTATGTTACATTTAGAGCAAAAGGTATTGCTAACGTAAAAAATATCTCGGGCGTCTTTAGATTTGTCGCAGAAGGATGGAAAAATTATCAGAAAGTTTGGTATAGTAAATATAGGTGGCTCTCTTGTTGTAAGCGAAACAAGACTCTGCACTGTTTCATGTTTAATGGAGAGGAACCATGGAGCAAAGTTGGAGAAGGCACTATAAAAAAAATTTGAAGTTAAAGCCGCTAAACATGCTGGTAGCAAAACTCATATGAAAAATTCTGAGCTGTTTCACATGCTAGGACGTAACAGAATTGAAATTGTTTGTCCAAAACACCTATAATTCAAGCAGTACAGCACAATGAAAATGTGACACGAAATCGAAGGATAGTAGGCTGTTTGGTAGATGTTGTTTGTTATTTAGGGAGGCAAGAGTTAGCTTTTAGGAGCTTAAGAAAAATGAGCAATCTCTCAATAAGGGCAATTATTTGGAAACTTTACTGGCAACGGAAGAGTCTTTCATGAAAGAACGTATACAGAGTGATTCAAAATTGTAAGGCAGTCTCTCGGGAACTGATACTATAACTAAAGTAAGAAAAAATGAGATACGGCGTGTAGATCTCATTTACAAGAAAATATGAAACGTTTGTGTAATGCCTGCAATAATCCGGATTTGTCTAATGCCTGCAATAATCCGGATTTGTCACCATGTTTTTGTGGCATGTAGCCTGTTTTTCTAGCAGTATTTTCTAATTAAGATTCATAAACGACACCAACAACAATACGATAGCTTTTCCTTGATATTTAGGCTAAATTATATAACGAAATACGTGTGTTTCAGACAGTTACTTAGATATTATCTGCTACAGGCATCATTAACTCTATTTACCATAGTTTTACTGGTTCATTAAGAAAGTCAACAATCTTAGTAAGAGGTTGCTTTTGGCTGGTATTTTTATGTCTACCCAAATTATTTTGTCACGCTTCGCCACTGCACATATGTAGACCTATTACCGAACGCAGTCTCTACTAGTAAACTGGGTTTGTATTGCAGCTTCAACAAAACATGGCAATCATGTATTTGTGGATCCTGCAGCAGGATTTTGAATTTTTTTTTAAAACTTGTAGTGCCCATTTTATAAAAATTGTTTATTAATTTCCGTGGTAAAACAAGTAGACTGATTTAATTCCATTTATTACAAAATATTTATAGACACATGCTCTGTAGTGAAAGCAAAAGGTGAAACATGAAGGTTATGTAGGTACTAACAAAATGAATAAAGTCATGAAATAATTATAACACTACCGACTCAGAACACAAGTTTTTATTGATAAAAATGTAAACTTTTTACCTTATAGCCTGAACCAGTTTTTGCGTATTATAAGCTTCGTCAGAGGCTGTCACTGGGAGCGCTGTCTGTCTTGGTTCTTGGCCGTATTTTGAAAGATCGATGTTGTGTGTGTGGGGTGTGATATGTTCGAATAATATGTGTGATTTTAATTGTGTCTGTTCGTTTAGGAAATTATATGTCTGTTCATATTTCATGAAATAATAAAGATATCATTTTTCATTACTGTATAAATAAAATAAACAGTATTAGGAGTAATTCTGAGCAGTGCCACCTTTAATTTTTTTCATATTGAAATATATTTGAATTTTAGTGTTAAAGATGATACATTAATTGTTCAGAATTATCTACAGATCTGCTATTGATTCCGTCAAGAGAGAAAATTAAAAGAATACGTTTATTTTGCAAGATTCAAGATATGTTTGCAAGATTCAGTAACATCAGAATAAGCAAATATTTGGCTTTTAGTTAAGTAAATTTTGTCGTAATTAGTTTTAATTAACTTTAAATGTGTGCAGAATCTGTAGTACTGTATTTGAAGTTTACTGGTGTGCCCTGTCCATAAGTTAGAGGGAAATTAAATATGTTATAATTTTTACACAACATTTTTGTTTAGTATTATATGCCAAGAATGTCATTTTTGGCAAATTGCAAGTGTTGCAACTCCACTATCAAATAAATCTCAAAAGTCAAAAATTGTTACAACCTTTTACTATTGGTGTGCTTGATAATTTTGAAATTTTAAGATTTTGGATACCCTGAAATGAAGTATTGACTTTAATCACTGAATTTTTTTAAATTGTATGTAGGCACATTTTTAGATAAACCTGTGAAATTTTGTCATCAGTCTCTACTGTTAAAAAATTACAATGTGAAAAGCTTCAATAATTTAAAATTTGTAGGCTCAAAGCTAGCTTTTTGTTAGCTGTCTTATTTTATTTTAAAATTTAAAGTCTTTCTTATGATGCAAAAAGTAATGCTTTATTAATGAAAACTGTAAGCCAGTGTATACTGAATCCAGTGATGCTGACCAGAAACTCATGTCTAATATACTTCTAAAAGTGATGACATTTACAGTTAACCTTGGAAAAACAAATACAGTGACTTACAAATGAGCTGTGTGAAAAAGCAGGGAGGTAAAAATACTTGGAAAAGTGTTTCCAACAAATTATGACTATAGAAACAACATGTGTACAAGCCAGTACCAATTTGAGATCTTGGCCTTGAAACAGTTCCAACAGGCGGGGTAAGGAAGGACGTATGTATGCAGTTGGAACTGAAACATCCGCTGTCAACGGCTTGCAAATGAGTGGATTTTTTTACTTACATCCTTGATATCTTGAAACTTTTCCTAAACACTTTCTTGGATTGTGATCTTAAAATTTTACTTGGACTTTCAGAAAACGGTTAAGCAAAAAAATATATAGGTCATTGCTATGGAAAAAAAGTTCCCCGCTGGATGAAAAAATGCTTACGCTCGCGTACTTATTCGATGCCTGTTTGAAGAAATTTACAATTACATTTATAATAATTTATAGCTTTAGTATTCAACTACTACTCAGAAAATGTATAAATTTAAGTATACCAAAGATTTGTTATAAACGAGCGCAAACTATTAAAATATGATCCGGTATAAAGTAATGCAAATAGTCACCTATATAGTAACGGCACGATATTTTTAAGTAGACTATTAGCTGTTGTCCTTGCCAGCTGTCGTCAAGGTCAAGCTTTCAGATTGGTACCTGTGTGTATAACATGTGAGTAAATATTAAAACTGTAAATCAATTAATCATAAAATGCTTGCTGTTGTAATAGGAAGATTTTCCTTGATATGTTCCAAGTGAAACTTCATTTAATTCAGTTAATACTATATGGTTGAAGAAGAGTTTTTGTTTATTGTGACCTTTCTGGAATCTAGTGGCTAATCATCTGTGAGAAGTTTTTGGGAGGTCTGAATGATGTTTACTCAGTATTGTGAAGCCATTCTAAGCACTGTGATGTGCAGGGCCTTCTGGTGTTTTAGGTCTGGTGTTGTAGACAAAAACAGACAGAGGTTGTTCATGCTAAAAAATAAGAAAGATTGAAATTCATGTCTAGCTATTTACAACTGAAACCAATACAGATAAGTACAGAAAAGTTTAAGATAAACGTAGCATCTGCATCTAAGTTCAAACTTATATATCACCCAGCTGCAAGTATCAGCATACTAGCCTTATTCCTTGATTATTTTTACTACAAAACAATACTCGAGTGCTTGTTATATGATTTGTTTCAGTCAGCAAACATGTTTATATGTCTCTTAGGACAGAATAAAATCAAATTTAGTACATATTATTGTAAATAATAGGCTATACATAGTTATCATCATTTATAAAGTTGTATAGTAAAAGAAGAAATGAGTAGATATATTACTATACAAATACAAATATAAAAGTAATTATTGAGATAACGTGCTGCTAGAGGTATTTTGTAAATAGATATTTACTGTTATTATATAAATATGTTGATCGAATGTGAATGGGCAAGTGTGAATAGACAAGATATAAACACACATACAAATATCTGTATTTTAGTCACTTTTTGCTACAGTCCGTTTCTTGATATATATAATACATTTAATATTTATAATTAAATTTACCTCAAGATGTTATTTTTATCCTTTATTGGAACATGTTTCGGGTACTATCTTGTACCCATCCTCAGCCTTCCGGTTTTTTTGTCTGGTGAAGTACATATGTTTTGTTGGTTGACTATATTATTGTGGCTTCCTGTTGGCTTCTGGTATTTCAAATTGGTTTTATTGTGTGTGTTTGTAGTGTATGTGTTAGTTTTTTGTGTATTTTCTATGTTGAGTGCTTTGAATATTGTGTCATGTTTTGTATTGATTTGTATTTGTTCAGGTATTAGTTTGTTTTCTGTTTTATGTTTGTATATCTGTAAATTTTCCCAAATGTTCATTATGGTGCCTTTGTGTGGTATATGTTTTATTAGTGTTACATTGGTTATGTCTGGGAATTCATGTCCTGTGTTTATTGCATGTGTGGCTATAAATATATAAATCCAATTTAGCCACACATGCAATAAACATAGGACATGAATTCCCAGACATAACCAATGTAACACTAATAAAACATATACCACACAAAGGCACCATAATGAACATTTGGGAAAATTTACAGATATACAAACATAAAACAGAAAACAAACTAATACCTGAACAAATACAAATCAATACAAAACATGACACAATATTCAAAGCACTCAACATAGAAAATACACAAAAAACTAACACATACACCACAAACACACACAATAAAACCAATTTGAAATACCAGAAGCCAACAGGAAGCCACAATAATAATAGTCAACCAACAAAACATATGTACTTCACCAGACAAAAAAACCGGAAGGCTGAGGATGGGTACAAGATAGTACCCGAAACATGTTCCAATAAAGGATAAAAATAACATCTTGAGGTAAATTTAATTATAAATATTAAATGTATTAAATATCTGTATATATAAACGTGTATAAAAGTGAATTGGTGTGTAAATGTGATAGTTGTGTGTTTGGAGTCTGTGCTGGCTATATTATGCTAACATAATATTATTTATATTGACTTTACGAACTATCATTAGTAATTCATTTGGTAACCACTCTGTATTAATACTCTAGTTGTTTGTTTAATAAATAATTTAAGATTTAATGCATTGCGTATCATGTTACACAACTTTATTGACACCATACATTGCAGTTAGCGTACAGTTTACATAGTGTAATGAAATTTTTGTCGTAAGTTTGTAGATTTTTTTGGTGGAAACTAAAGGAATTTTAAGAAGTTTCTAATAGTTTTTTATGTACAATTAACTGTGTGTTTATTGTGTTGAATGTCAACAAAACAACCAAATTGTGATGCATGCAATTTTCTTATTAACTTAAGCAGGATAATGAATGATTGGTAAGTAAAACTGTAAATTCACATCATGTCCTCTACTTTTGTGATTATATATATAATGTTGTGATATTATCCAATATAGTTATTTCTACAAGTAGTGTAATACATTTTTGTCGTTTCTGTACCTAACACACCTTTCACTAAAACACATCAGCATCATCAGACGTTTGTAAGTGATAATAATCGAAATAATTCTGCATCAATATAGAAACTAATGAATAATCAAATTTGTTTCGGTTTAAATGTAAAATAAAGGATAACCGATTTAATTCGCTTAATTAATGATTATTTGAATGTTTATGTACTTAAAAGCTGTTTTTGTTATTATATTGAAAATATTTAATGTTTATATTTTATTTGTTTTAATAAATTTTTAATTTTAAATAGATCATCTTGTTTTGCTTTTATTTGAGTTAGTTCTTTAATTAATAAATTATTGTTATTGTGTTTGCAAATATTAAGATTTTCCCAAGTACTCATTTTTTGATCTTTTTGTTGTTCTTAATTAACTTTATATAATTTTCTCTTCAATGCCTGGAAATTGTTGGTTATTATTTAGACAACGCATGTCATTGTGTTGATGTGTTTAGCAACATTACAATTTTGTGTTTTTGAAGAGTGCTCCACATAACTATCGAATGAACTACCAGCTAGGGCGTGGGATTTTTGTGTTCCTTACGTGAAGTCCCTTTTGTTGAACAATACATTTTTGTGTGAGAAGAGAGGAGAAAGATTTTATGGCGTGTAATAAATGCTAATAAAACATTTATTTATAAAAAAAAAAATTCTTTCAAAATTTCGCCTTTAAAAACAAGCTGTTTTACAAGTATTAGTCGTAGTATACACATTATAAGTCATGCATAAATAATATACCATGATTAAATTTGTTTACTGCCTTAGTTTATAAAAGTAATTGTTCATTTTTCATGTTAAGTTACCATGGCATGTGTGTTGTGTCCTGGACAATGTTGATGATGCTGATGATGATGCTGATACTATCGGAGTCTGTTGTCGGTTGCCTGTTGGATAGTGTCGTACCCAGTCTAGAATGACTGCCGTCTGTTTTATGTTGCTGAGCAAACTGACATAAGCTTTTTTTTTAAACTCATGTTCTCTGGTATCCAAGTCACGATTCAATACAGATTAAAATTAATTTACCTTTTTTTCATCCGTCGTGTGACTTCTTATTGTATTTAATTAAATAACGTGTTTCGAGGCTCAAGGCCTCATCTTCAGATTTGAGTCCCGTGTGGACGTCGTTAACACATTAAAACTAAACTAATACACATTAAAATAAAACACACTACACAAGTTAACCGATGTCTGGGTGTGCACCCTTTGCTGGCTCGCGACGCACTGCCTGCAACTCCTCTACGGTCTCGTCACAACGCCTCACCATCGATTGCTGTCTATTCCTGCTTAATATGAATTTGTCCACAACCATATCGTATAGCTGATGTGATTTAAAATTCAGCTGGTCATTTAGCATGTTACTAGGATTGCACTTAAACGCCCGGTATATTTCAAATTCTTCGGCTGCGTTCATGTATCGTCCCTTATTGCAGAGATGTAATGGCTTGCAGTTGTTGTCAAAGTCAGTATAATTATGGTTATGCAACATTAAGTGTTCGGCATATTTTGATTTACAGGCTTTTAAGTTATTTTTAGGTAGATGTTCTTTAAACCTCTGTAAAAATGCCCTGCCTGTCTGACCGATATACCATATCACCATATCACCATACACCATATCGCAATCATTACAAACCATTTTGTAAACACCTGTCCTTTTTTCTTTGAACTGTTGTGTTTTAGGCCGTAATAATTTTTGAACATTATTTGTGGTACGGAACGATACTAGGATGTTATGTTTCCGAAATTCGTTTTTTACAACCATAGATATATTATTGGTGTACTCAGTTGAAATAAACTTAACTTTATTATTTTTGTTACGTGTACTGATGACGTTCTTCTTTTTATGTTTACGTAATAACCGTTCGACCATTGAGCTTCGGTACCCATTCACTTCCGCTATATATTTATTTGTATTTAATTCATGTATATAATCATCGTGCTCAAGAGGTATACTTGTCAACCGATGTAAGAGGCTATTGAAAGCGGCCATTTTTTGAGTATACAGGTGATAAGATTTGGCGTGTATAACGGAATCAGTTGCTGTAGGTTTTCACATGATGTAGTTTTCAGTTGCTGTAAGAAGTCACACGACGGATGAAAAAAAGGTAAATTAATTTTAATCTGTATTGACATAAGCTTGTCTTGTCTGGTCCTGTATGAACCATTTAAAACTATTTAGAACTTTGCATATTTATTTTATATGTTCAAATAAATTACCCTAGGCGAATATGCAAATATGTATCTTTGCATACATAACTTTATATATAGCTACATAACCACACACACAGCTACATAGCTATATATATATATTTGTGTTGACCCTATCCCAGACATTCATAACATTAAAAGAAATATGTTTCATTCTAGTATCTGGTTTTGTAAGTAATGGTTTTTACTTTTGATAGAATAAAACTCGTAGAATGCTTCGAAATATGGTATTATTGGTTTCATCTTTGCAGATATGTATTAGTTATTTAATTCTTTTATTTTTTTCTTAAATTTTATGTCCAATGCAAAAATTTATGTCTTAGAGTCAGTCGAGCCAGGATGGAAATTCACAAGAAAATGTAACTCCAGTAACTGGGGCATAAGCATGCCCCTCTTGCAGCCTCCAGCAATAGTGAAACATAGTGTGCTTTTATATAATTTCTACTCTCCATGTTTTCCATTTCTTTTTCAGTTCTTTGCAACTAATTTTGTATATTTGTGTATTAGTCTCTCCCCCCTCTCTCTCTCTGTTTTTCCCTGCTTTAGGACAAGTATGTTTTTATAGAAAAACATTCTTTTAAATGAAGATAGCTTTTAAAACAACAAATTTTAAGTAGTACTTCATAAAGTAAAGAAATGGTTTTTGTTTCTTTTTTGGAATTTTGTAATATTAATCTAAGGGTTGATAGGGAAGTTATTGACACAGTGAAGACAAGAAAGCTTCAGTATCTGGGACATCTCATGAGAAATGAACAGAGATTTTACTTATTGCAGTCCATACTACAGGGAAAAGTACTTGGAAAGAGAGGAGTTGGGCGACCGAGAATATCATGGCTGAGAAATTTAAGGACCTGGTTTGGCATGAATACAACTGACTTATTCTGTGCAGCAGTGTAGCAAGTTAAAATAGTGTGTATGATATCCAACATCCGAAATGGATAGGAACTATCAGAAGAAGAATATCTAAGGGTTAGTTATATAAGGTCTAAAAAAAGATCATACTTTTCTCTGGGAAAGTACTTGAATGTGAAGTGGTAAAAACTTGACAGAATGTAGCAGTAGTATCTGGTGTTTATGTTTTTGTAACCTTTTAGAGCACATTGTAGCTGTCATTGTGTATGGTGTTTGTCACATTTTTACTTCCATATTCCTTAAGGAAATGGAAGTATGGTGATGGCAAAAAAAGAATCGTGTTCGAGATTATTGCAGATTCTGATTGTACTACACTCAAAACATGAAAAAAAGCCGTTTTTCGAAAAGTGTCTGTGTGTCTGTAGATTTTTTTTTCTATGGCAAACGATAACTGCCGCAAATTCAAACAGAATCAAATAATTTTTTGCGTACAGCCCTGATTTGTAGAGTACTCACGACCTATTGTTTTTGGTGAAGATCGGTTGAGGGAAAGGGGTAGTTTACCTGCAACGGTTTTTTTATCAAGGGTAATTTTTTTTTTTGCAAACGATAACAACCGCAAATTCAAACAGAATCAAATAATGTTTCGCATACAGCCCTGAATTATGGAGTTCTCAAGACCTGTTGTTTTTGGTGAAGATCGGTTAAGGGAAAGGGGTAGTTTACCTGCAACGTTTTATGTTTTAAAAGGGTATTTTCTATGGCAAACGATAACAGCCGCAAATTCAAACAAAATCATATAATATTTTGCATACAGCCCTGAATTGTAGAGTTCTCAAGACCTATTGTTTTGGTGAAGATCGGTTAAGGGAAAGGGGTAGTTTACGTGCAACGTTTTATGTTTTAACAAGGGTATTTATGGCAAACGATAACAGCCGTAAATTCAAACAGAATCAAATAATTTTTTGCATACAGCCCTGATTTGTAGAGTACTCAAGACCTATTGTTTTTGGTGAAGATCGGTTAAGGGGAAGGGGTAGTTTACCTGCAACGTTTTTTTATCAAGGGTAATTTTCTATGACAAACGATAACAGCCGCAAATTCAAACAGAATCAAATAATTTCTTGCATATTGTAACAGTACCAAATATGGTAGTTACATAATATAAACTAATGTAACGTCAAGTAAGAGAAAAGCATGGAAGTGTGTCTAGATAAATAAACCTAAGTGTATAAAAGTGTGTATCTACAAATATATTAATAAAAAATCCAACGATGAAGAAGAGAATATTAACATAGCAACATCAAATACAAAATGAAGAAAGAAAATGCCACGAGCCAAAACAAAATATCAGTAACCAGACCCAATAGGATCCAACAGTGAGGGGAACCAATGAAACAAGGACCAACAAACTCCAACAGCAAAGGAGATAAATAAAAATAGCGACTACAATGAAAATATTTGAAGAAGAAGAGAGAAGAAGGACCAGGAAGAGCACCAAGAAGAAGAAAGAAGATGGACAGAAGATATAAGGACTCAACATAAACCACGTATACTAAAGACTATATAAGTGACAAAAGAAATGATGATTATAAATGTGAAAAGAAAACCAGTGTTAAACGTTTAAGGAACCACAAACAATTACAGTGTGTACTTAATATAAATGTGAAACCTGTGAATAATTAACTAATTTCAACTGAATAAACCACACAAACAATTACAGTGATGAAGTTTACAGTATGAGAAAATATGTTCATTTCATGATGAAACAACAAGAATTAAAATAGTCAAATAAACACAGACAATGAGTGTGACTAATTTAATAAAATTGTGATCAATACACATAATCATAAGACCACCAGAATAGAACAAAATAGAACAATTATGTTATTGTTCATAGAGAACTGACAACAAATAAAAAACATTTGTTATGTATCAAACAATGACAGGAAATTAAATTCCACCAATGACCAGAAAAATATTGTAAATAATACAAAAAAGATTTGTGTTAGTGTTTAAGAAGGAGTTGTATAAACAGGTGTAACAAAATAGTTAAAATATTATAGTAAGATACCGTAGTGAAGTCAGTTTAGTAGTAGAAAAATACTGCACTAAAACAGATGGTACATTGTTACACAACCCATAGGGAAGACACCTATTTCAACAGAAAATGATACATATTAGTATAAATAAATGATCATCAACTATGTTATCAAACAAGAATTTATTATAAATAATAATAAATCTTAAGAGACAATGTATTATATTGCAAAACAATGCAAATAGAACAAGTCAAACATAATGGCACAGAGATAACAGAGATGGAACAAGTATGCCAATTTAGTTAGGCAAAGTACAGTATCAAAACCAATACCAATGTTTATAAGAGTATTACCAGTAGTGAGATAAATATCTGATAATACATTGAGAACAGATTCTGAACATAATAAGAACAATATTGTAACTAAAATATTGTAAACTAACTAACTATGTACATATGACCAGAAGTAAGCTGAACCATTGTATAGCTAATTAGTTAAGAAAAATACTGTATCAAATATTGAACACAGATTATTAAAGTTATTACCAGTAGTAAGAGGAAATCCCAATGCTACTTTGAGAACAGATTATGACCATAAAAACAGTCATTTTATATACAAACAATTAAAAACCAAATGACTATTATGAAGAAAACCAAATGTAAACAAACCATGACAAGCAAGTTACTTATGCAAAATATAACATATAAACTTGTGTAAAAGTAAATGAAATCATTAGCAAGAGTTAGAATAATATCTAATGCTACTTTGGAAATCCAAACCAAGTAGAACAATAACAATTTAGTTATTGTATTAACAAAAATAAATGACTACTATGATATGACACAACATAAACAGAGCCATTACTGAAAAATTGAAGGGTTCTGAACTAATTAAAGGATAACCATTGTATATAATAAATTAGGTACTATGTGTGTACACTAATTACAATCATTACATGATATGATTTATATAGAGAAAACCAAAAATAAGGTGAAAAAATTGTATAAGAGAGATAGAAGAGGACTGAAAATATGTAAATAGTAGGTTAACCACAGTCATATACAAATATTCTAATGTAAAATTGTGTAAATAAACTTTACTAGTATTATTAGATTGTAATATTACCGTTTTAAATAAGAAAAATTAGTTCTAAGCATATTTATGGAAAAACAAACATGGACGCTCAATGACGCCATAACGAGATTTTGTGTAGGGAACAATTATTCCCAAATTGTAAATCAAACAAATTGAGATATGGACTCAAAGTGTTTATTTAAGAAGTGTTTTATTATAATTAAGTAAAATCTGGTGTAACAGACTTATAAAAATAAGATACACCAGAAATAATAAATAAAATCGTTATTGTGATAGGAGTGATGGACGGAAAATAACCATTCTTAGACTTAAATTAACAAGCAGAATGTCCGCAATTCACTGGCATCAACCATTTAACGATAGGACGTAAATTAAGAAAGTTATAGTAATTTTAAACTTTTCAGTTAAATTTTTGTACCAGTGCTGACGTCAAAAAGCCTCAACACCAAACTCGATTTTGTCAAAAAATTAAATATTTTAATAAAACAAAGGCTTTTGGGTCAGAGAGTATAATGTTTCCAACCAATAGAATGAATGAATTTCGGCAGACTAACAGGAGACGCTGAGAGGAAGCATTACAGTTCACATCTAGCTTTTCGACGGACAGGTCACGCCACTCGACAACATGAAGAAGTTTTTATTTTTTGAATTTGTGCGCGACATTTGCATTAAGTGACCAGCATACATAACCTTACACTACGCCAATATATACGAGTGAAAAGTGCGGAGTTATTTAATTAAACGAGTACGGTTAGTGTATAATGTCAACCGTACTTGCGAGTGCTGTGATAAATAAGAAACAGGGAGTACAATTTTATTTAAATAATACTGAACAAAAATAATAACTTCGTAACCAACTAATTTTTGATACTACGCAAGTCAAATAAGGCGAAGTATTAAAAACTATGATTAAATTATCAGAATTAAAGAAAAAATTAATTCACAATTATTAAAATATTATAAAAAATATTTTAATTATTTATAATAACTTAAAATATCATGTTTGAAATAATTATTACTGAATACAAGAATATTTAGTCACTCATTTGACTAAACTTATTTTTTTCTTGATTTTTTCGATGTTTTGAAATATACGTTATTAACTTTCATACCGTATAAATAAATGTAATTCTGATAATAGCACATCAAAGTATTACGAATGATGTGTTTATATGTATAGATTAAGAAATAATAACTATTAAGAAATACTTATCCATTGTAACAATACCGGTTATAACTAACCTCAGAATCGTCACGGTAACTTGATAATTTCAATATTACCGATCTGTTCTCAAGTAACATCCAAATCAGATAGAAATACTAACAAGAGTTTTTTGATAAATTTTTCTCTTGTGAATAGATAATTTTTAAAACGAATTATTAAAAGAAGGTAATACATTTTTAACTACTGTACAAGTCATCCAGCTTGATAATTGTAAACGAGTATTATAAGATGCGTGCGCATTCCCGCGTACGATAGTATCACAAATATCAGACATATGGTATCAATTTTTGATTTTTATATTTGTTCGCTTATTATTAATTATTGTTAATTTTATATCGTTATTTATATTACATCTTGTGCCTGGTATCATGTTACCTAAAAGAACCTTACGAAATATGGTAATTCACTGAAACAAAATAACATAACCTCTTGAAGTTAAATTATTGTACCAATAACAGGTCTACCAGCCTTGAGATTGGACAGAGTCTTATTTGAATTTTTTAATTGTAATCATTATTCAAAAGGTTGTTAGTTTTTGATTATTAATTGTCAAAGAGTTTATTATTTATTAAATTGTTAATAAACCTCCACTTTTATTACCAGTGAAAAGAGTATCATTTCTATTCTAAATAAGTTCATTTATTTTTTAATCAGTTCTACCACAGGTGGCGGAAGAGTTTAAAAAGATCTAACAATAATTCAGAATAATAATTAGATATTACTTCATTTATTTTGTGTATGATACTATATTAAATATTCGATCTGAATATTTACTTGTATATAAAGTGCATGTATTTCAGAAGAAACGTCACAGAACAGGACTGAAGTATTCACGTGTGGTAAGTGAGGGAGGTATACGACAGATTGCGGGAACCATTTTAAATAAAAGAAGTGGACTATTATTACGCACCCATTAAAAACAATTTAATAACACTAATAACCTTAATAGTTACAATTATATCTTTTAAGAAACAACATTATCGTAGATACCGGTGCGTATCTGCACTCACACGACTACACCACACTAAGAAGAATTATAAAATACTATCATTATATCTTATATCTATAATTTTACATTATAATATGTCCCTGAATTGTAGAGGTCTCAAGGACTTTTGATTTTGGTGAAGATCGGTTAAGGGGAAGGGGTAGTTTACTTGCAACCTTTTACATTTTAACAACAGTAAAGTACTTGAAAATTCATTTAAACTTTTTCAAACAATGGTAATTGTTAAAAATAAAATAATTTTGTTGCCAGGCAATAAAATTATAATTTTTTCATTTTAATGTAAATCATGTATGAGAGAAAATATATCGTTCGTGGCAGGCAAGCATATCTCAGTTATGTAATGTTTACGTTTCCATTTTATTATTATGACTACCACAATAAAAAGGCAGGGAACACACACACACACACACACACACACACACACACACACACACACACACACACACACACACACACACACACACACACACACACACACACACACACACACACACACACACACACACACACACACACACACACACACACACACACACACACACACACACACACACACACACACAATTCGCGTTATTTCTGGCCTCATTCATGTTTATTTTCTTACATTTGCACGCTTTTTAAATGGAAAGTGCCGAAACCCACACCAACATAACGCGTGCAAGCCGAAAAAATGGACATCAATTTGCTTCCTGTGGATCGCTGGGCAGAGTAACTGCATGTGTTTACAGAGGAACGATTCATAGACAGACTTTTCGTCTTTAGGGAATGAACCCTCTGCAAGATGCTGAGGGTCCATGAGTGACTTCGGAGCGCTCCTTCTTTTCCGCGTGTTTGTTCTGTGAAACATACACTGTAGATTCGCAGCTTTACTCTAAGCAACGCTCAATAGGAAACGTTGAAAATTTTTGTCCACGGTGTACCCTCATACACACTAAACCTGCTCTGATGTTTTAATTACGGACATCATAATATTAAAACTTTGGAAACTTGAGCACTACTTAATGGAGATCAATCATTAACTTATACAAGCCATTAATTTTATGCATATTTTTTATATATATGTGTACAACGTTATCGGCAACAAAAAAGTAGTTTTTGTTAAAATTCCTTCCCGGGATATTTGGCCATAGTCCAATGTTTTCTACAAAACCAGACGTTTCGGCAATGCCATCAACTTCCATCATCAGTGAAAATCGAGTGTGATAACGTGAGGTGGTATACGTTAGTGACCACAGTACTGTGGTTAAGGCTGAAGCAGTAAGTAGAAAGAAGTAGTTTCTATGGTAATATTTCATTTCGAAAATGATTTTAAATATAAATCTTAGAATATGGAAGTCATGTATGGTTCTCCATACTGATATTATTTTCTGCAAAGCAATAGATACATTGAACAACAACATTACTGTATAAGTGCTGCCAAGTCTGCTTTTGGTGATACTAAAAGTGAAACAGTCATAAGATTAAGCAGGCTTTTGGATATGATGCTATAAGGGTAGTACAAATTAAAGAGTGGTATAACCATTTTTTAAATGGCTGAACTTTACTTGATAGTGACTGCACTCCAGTAGACCATCAACATGCTGAAATCCAAATCAGCGCTGATTTGAGTATAATTTTTGTATTTTTTTTTTATTTAAATGTTTTGATAGGATTTAAAATATTGAAATTGGTTTTTAAGATTCTGTAATGAGTTGTGTGTTTTTGTAATAGTCAATGAAATTTAACATCGAAAGAAATTATGCAGTTGATGTATTTTTTATATCACAAATCTCTCTGTTTGTGTGTCTGCTTGTCTCTGTCTCTCTCTCCCTCACACAGTTTCTTGAAGTTATTTCATAATTATCATAAAAACTAAATTTTTTGCAAGTATACAATTATCTTGTATAATTCAGTTTTACAGATTATATAGAAGAACTGTGTTATATGGCAAAACTTTTTTATTTATGGAAACGCTCAGCATAAAAATATCCACAAAATTCATTCAGAATACCACAACCAACCAAACAACACTCAACCTTAATGTTCTAACCAACAGCAAAAACCAGTACAGCCACAATTATTTCACCAGACAAATCAATATTGCTGATGATGAGTATCCATTTAATGGGCCAAAATGTGAATGAATACATCTTAACTGGCTGTACACATAAGCGCACCGTAACACACAACATATGTACACTCATGCTCTTGTAGATTTCTGCAATCAGTTGTTTTTTTCAGGGTTGGTTTTCAGGATATGACTGCATCCTTCCTCTTTATTCTTCTCTCTCTGTTTTGACATATGATCTAATGTTTTTATCATCAGGAGTGTCTTTATGTTTACACAATAAATGTTACTAGTTTTCCTGAGATTAGTTTCATATATATGAATGTTGAAAAACAATTTTGTGATTTAAAGGAGCAATAATTTTTTAATGAACAGTACGTAGTATGTTTTATGTGGACCAGTGTTGATATTATTATTATTATTAGTTTCATTGTTGGTACTATGTAAATAAAACAAAACAACAAAGCACCCTTATAATTACAATTACAAATACTTTTCCATTATTGTTTTAATAGTACCCTGTCTACATTATTGTAGTACTAGAATTTAGGTAGGCTATATAAATTCTTGCGTGCGAGACCACCTGTACTTTTAACTATGGGTAAAAATTATTTTATAAATTTTTATAATTTTTTAGCGAATAATCAAGTAAGTTGTTACAAATTCATTACTTTTAGGAATAGTTACAATATTGTAAACTTCGTACATTGTGTCTTTGTATTAGGATACACCAATGTGTGTGAGAATTATAATTTTGCAAGAGTGCCACTATTGTAACAGTTTGCAGTATTGTAGGTGGACTGCAGAATGGTAACATAGTGAAAGCGTGTCTTATGGTTACACTCAGCAGATTGGATACAGTCACGGTGTCTGTAATTGGTATTTCCTCATTTCTTTTGTAAATTAAATGGTCAACTTTTGGTACAATGATTTTGAAAATGCATCTTTATCATAAGTCACATGGAATTATGGATTAAACTGTGATTGTCTTCTAATATTGGGTTTTGTAGCTATGAACGAATTAACAAACACTCACAAACAGAGGTCTTTATTGAATTGGAGTTAAATTAGTCATGACAAAGTCAACCAAAAGTCTGTAAAGACTTTACCACCATTTGTGGCATCACTGACTTCCATAAACATTTTCCACAGAGCACTATGGAAACTCTAAACTTTCTTCATGGGTTTTTATATTTATTTTTACCAAATATGTATCCCCCATAATAACATACATCAATACACGCACCAAAGAAGAGATATATTTGATTACTCTATTTAAAAAAAAAAACTGTAGAAACATATTTTTATTTTCAAACATTACACACAAACTGACTGAATTAACAGAGTTACATGTTATTAAAAAAAACTTATTGTACATAGATTGCATTTATTTATCACGTGGTATTTACATTTGTAAAAGTAATAACATTGCAAATGTTATTATATACTATCAGGACCCATATATTTTTAATATTCCCAGATACACTAACCCATCTCAGAAATTTATTAATTTAAAAACCAAGTATTATGTTTTAAGGGTATATTAATTTTTGTAAAGTGTGAATTATAATTATGGTATAATCAGTAGATTAATAAGCCTTGATTCATTTTCAGTGTTAGGTAGGAGTGAAACAGTGAAGCATGCTATAAGAGAGAGACAGATGAAGAGGAACAATCAATATCAGAATCAGACCATTGACCTCTTCTCGGAATCTTGACAGAATTCAGAATCCGTTGACTGACCTCCTGCCAAATATTTAAATTATTATGCTTTTATGGTCATATTTATGTAACTTTTTTCTAGTAATATATACAAAGAAGAAATCGAATGTAAAATTTGCATAGCTTAATAGTCTGTTATTGATTGGTCAATTCAAATAAATTTATGTTGTTTTTATGTTATTATTTGTTTATTTATTTATATAATATCAGGAAACTGAATAATAAATAATACTTTTTATATTATCAGCACGACAGCAAAAATTATAGCTGCTTAAAAAGTGACCGTATTTCATCATTTTAGTCTAAATAACATTGTATTTTTATAATGGAAATAAAATTAAAATACCTGTGAATATATGGACAGGGTTGTCCGCTGTCACCAGTAATGGCTGAAATATATATGAATTGTTTTGAGAGGTGTGTCCTAATGGAATCAAAATATAAGGATAAAATAAAGGAATGGATAAGGTACATAGACGACACTTTGGTGGTGTGGGAGGGAACAAATGAAGAATTCGCAGAACTAACGAATGAAATTAATCAAATTGAAAATAAAATTAAGTTCAAAGAGGAAATAGGTGGAGTACAAATAAATTACCTAGATCTAAATATAAAGATAGAGTGTGGTGTTTTTAAATTTGACGTATTTAGAAAAGAAACGTGTACAGACTTAATTATACCTCAGGAATCATACCATCCCGTAAGTCACAAGATGGCTGCACTAAACTCATTTTGTTATAGGGCAATAAAATACTTAGAAGATGATTCATGTAAAAAAGAAGAGTTAAAAAGAATAGAAGAAATAGCAAAAAATAATAATTACAAACCTGGGATAGTAGAGAAAATTATAAAAAGAATAGAAGGAAATAGTAGACAAGAAGAGAAGAAAGAAAAGAAATACATAGGCTCAATAATGTAGCTGGGATTTCAAACGAGGAACATAATCAAGTGCTTTGAAAAACACAATATAGATGTAGCAGTGAAAAAGACAAAGACAGTTTTTGGTTATATAAAGAATAGTAGTACTGAAATAACGCATGAATTACAGAAAAGCGGTGTTTATAAGTTGAACTGTAAACAGTGTGATAAGGTTTATCTGGGTGAAACAGGACGTAAGTTCGAAATTAGATTGAGAGAGCATGCGAGAGGAGAAGGAGACAGAACTACGAATTCGCTCTACGCGAGACATTTTAATGAAACAGGGCATAGGTTTTTAGACCCAATAGAGAACGTCGAAATAGTAAGGTTAGAGAATAACATAAGTAAATGCAAATTGTATGAAGAATTAGAAATATTAAATGTAAGGAAAAAGAATAGGAATGGGCTGATGAATATAAAGACTGAATTTAGTAATGAGGAATATATTTTACTATATTTTGAAAGAGTAATGTATAAAAGGTGTAATACGATTACAGGATATGTGTTCAGAAGGTAGAAAGCTGTAGGAGTTTTCTAGAGGGTAATGTATGCGACAAGGTCAAGTTGACTAAGGAAGGGGCGGGGCTAACAAGGACTGGGCGGTAAGTAATGCCGCCTATTGGTTGAATGTAACCGGTTATGCATGGGAGGGTTAGTGTATATATAAGGGAAGTAGGTATTTTAATGTTGTTGTAAGAACATGATAATGGTTGCGAAACCGAAAGGCCTCGTTCGAGGGAAAATTGTACATAGCAGAGAAGCAACAAAATACGACAAAGTTGAATTCATTTTTCTTTTAGTGCCTTCTCAAAGATATTGGTAATTCTATGTCCTTGATTAATTGTTCAATGTTTATTTAGAATCTGAATTGATGGTTGGGAATCAAATTCTTCTCCTCGATAATAGGTCTGAGGATGTTGTAAAAGCAACTTCTCAGACATCTTGGAGATGATTGGTAGCAATGATATTGGACAATAATATGATGCTTTGTCATTTGGTGGTTTACTAGGCTTTGGAATCATCATTTACCTCTGCCACTTTCCACTGCATTGGTACGTAATGCAAGCAAAATGCTGCATTCATCAAGTGTGTAAGCTTGGCAATTCCTTTTGCTGGTAGTTCTTCCATTATTTGTCCAGTTATCAGGTCACAGCCAGGAGCTTTCTTTAAGCTTAAATTTTTATCAGTTTCACTTGCTACTTCTTTTGGAGTTACTGGCTCCATGTTTGTCTCATCTCTGTTATCGGTTTGAGGTAAGTAGTCATCTGCCGTTTGCCTGGGGTGTGGCTGAAAAGTGTTAGCCAAATATTCTGCAAACAGTTAAGCTTTTGAAAGTGAGTGTGAGAACAGGGACAGTTGGCATATCAGTGGGAAGTGTGTACAGTGTTTTACACAAAAATGTGGGTATGAAAACACTGTGCGCTACATGGATGCCACATTTGCGCTTCTAACTGATCAACAATTTTCTTAAAAGATGTTTCAACTGATAATTCAGCATTCTATAAGCCCAGTCCACCTGAATCTGTGCAGTGATTAATAATCATTTATAAGACTTGGGTCAACCATAACATTCTTGAGACCAATCAACAGACAGACCAATGGACTATGAAACAGTGAACCAACTCCAAAGCAAGAAAGACAATTCCATCTGCTGGTAAGGTTGTGGGACCTGTTTCTTAGGATGTGCATTGAATAGTCTTCATTGACTACCAAGAAAAGAGAAAAACAATTAATGGCGAATGGTATGCATTTAATCATTGAAACTAAAAAAAAACCTAGCAAAATTAAGAAAAAAATGGAAGTTTTACCATTAATCAATTGTAATGGGTAAAATCCAGAATTAAAGTTGTAATTGCTTTTCATCCACTGTACTCATCAGGTTAAGTCCTGAGCAACTTCTATCTCTTTCCTTACATTGAAAAATGACTATAGAAAACGTGTGGACAACAATCAAGTCAGTGATGTTGTAAGTACCTGTTAAAACTGGCTGAGGAGGTAAAGACAAAGTTGGAAGCAGTTCACAAAATTTTTGAATTCTAATCATTGCCTTTACAAACACTTTCTTCACAAAATCTGTATAAATATTTACCTTATTCCATCGTGTGACTTCGTTTTGCATTTTTTTACTTTACGCGTTTCGAGACATGTGTCCCGTCATCAGAAAATAAAATAAAAATTCACTCTTACGGGGTCGTTATACATTAAAATACAAATATTTAAAAACGATTACACACATGCCCGCTTTATTTGAGTGCGCACTCGATGCGGACCGATCGGACACTGATTATCGGTAATTACCGCGTAGACAGGTTTATTGCAGTATCATAAAGCGTGTTTGATTTAAAATTTAAATGGTCGTTCAACACTAAAAGTCACGACTGTGTACGTCATTGTACGCCCTATATATCTCAAATTCTTCCAGGGCGTTCATATAAGTGCCTTTATTACAAAAATATAAGGCTTTCAAGTTGGAAACAAAGCTTGTATATTTATGATTTTCGTCTGTCAAGTGACGTGCATAGTTGGAACTTATGTTTGATGATGTTGTCTGACCCTTCAGATTGTGCTTAGGTATATGTTCCATAAAACGTTTTTGGAAACCTTGTCCCGTCTGGCCCATATAGAAGCATTTACAGTCGCCGCACGATAATTTGTACACCCCCGTTTTCTTTTCTAAAGGAATAGTTATTTTATTACGGAATGTGTTCAAAAGATTGTTGTTAGTTTTAAATGTTACGGTACTATTATGATTATTTACCACACTAGTTAAAATTTTTTGCATTAACTAGTGTGTTAAATAATGATAATAGTACCGTAACATTTAAAACTAACAACAATCTTTTGAACACACTCCGCAATAAAATAACTATTCCTTTAGAAAAGAAAACGGGGGTGTACAAATTATCGTTCGGCGACTGTAAATGCTTCTATATCGGCCAGACGGGACGAGATTTCCAAAAACGTTTTATGGAACATATACCTAAGCACAATCTGAAGGGTCAGACAACATCATCAAACATAAGTTCCAACTATGCACGTCACTTGATAGACGAAAATCATAAATATACAAGCTTTGTTTCCAACTTGAAAGCCCTACATTTTTGTAATAAAGGCACTTATATGAACGCCCTGGAAGAATTTGAGATATATAGGGCGTACAATGACGTACACAGTCGTGACTTAGTGTTGAACGACCATTTAAATTTTAAATCAAACCCGCTTTATGATACTGCAATAAACCTGTCTACGTGGTAGTTACTGATAATCAGTGTCCGATCGGTCCGCATCTAGTGCGCACTCAAATAAAGCGGGCATGTGTGTAATAGTTTTTAAATATTTGTATTTTAATGTAGAACGACCTCGTAAGAGTGAAATTTTATTTTATTTCTGATGACGGGACACATGTCTCGAAACGCGTAAAGTAAAAAAACGCAAAACGAAGTCACATGACGGAATAATGTAAATATTTATACAGATTTTGTCTATAAGTGACTTGGATACCGTTCCAAACAATCACTTTCTTCACACTGGAGACAAGAAGATCCACGTCTTTATACTGGTTTCTAACTAGTTCAGCGAATGATGTAAACCATGAGTAAGGTACGTCAGGTGAACTAATTTAGGATAAAGAACTGTTAATCCACCTGCTGCTTTAACAAAATATTGTGAAGCAGCATTACTGAAAAATAACAATACTTTGTCATATCGTACTCCTTTTGGACACAAGAAAGTTAACGAGTTATTGAAAAATTTTGCAATAGAAAGATTTACTTGATCAAGTATTTTTATGTTAAGAAGAAATTCTCTGCTGCCTTCTTTCATAGCACCAACTACAGCACTACACATGCATTGTACTGATGCATCTGTTGTTTCATCTATAGAAATCCATATTTTTTTGTGCTTCAGCGTATCCCAAATATTACAAATTACGTCTTGAAAACACTATGCCACATAGTTTCTGCATAATGTAGATTCGCATGGCACCCTTCTGTTTGTGTACTTTTATAAAAAAAACCAAAACTTCACATTATTAACTTTCCACAACAGAATGTTGGAACTCGCTAATGTTAAACACAAGCCTTTGGAAAATATATCACTTGAACTTGATTGTTCACCTACATTGCTTGTAATCAGTTGCTGATTTAACTTAGATTTATTCTTAACCCTGTTTTTATGTCGTGTTGTATTAATATGCTTCACTGTCATATTTTTTTCTGAAACACTCTCTTTCACACACCAAACAAAGTAACACTTTGCCATCGTCACTAAAAATATTACTTCCGAACTCGTTTGCGTATTTATATAGCAATGCCGATTGTGACACTTTTGTGGGAGGCATTGTTCAACTCAACTACAGCACTGATCACATTCAGCTTATTGTAACAATGTACGAGACAAGACTTAACACATTGCAACTGGGCGAGTTAACGGCTTGAAGAATCAGGGATTCACCAACTATGTGACAGACACCAATCCCTGATTGGACTGATTAATCGCAGAAGCAGCTTTGCAGGGAATCCCAAGATTTTCTTCTAATTTTAACTGTGTAGTGTTATTTCACAATGTCTTGGAACTTCCTTGTTTTGCATTCAGATTCTAGCTTTGCTGTTTTTTATGCATTTGACTAAAGCAACTATTTTATTAGCCGATAAAAAAGGAATCAGTGATAATGACAGTTAGGAGTGAAATATGCACTTTTAAAATGACAGTTTAGACTAAAATATGCTATTTTAATTCAAAAATATCGGTATGGAGAACCATACATGACTTCCATATTCTAAGATTTATATTTAAAATCATTTTCGAAATGAAATATTACCATAGAAACTACTTCTTTCTACTTACTGCTTCAGCCTTAACCACAGTACTGTGGTCACTAACGTATACCACCTCACGTTATCGCACTCGATTTTCACTGATGATGGAAGTTGATGGCATTGCCGAAACGTCTGGTTTTGTAGAAAACATTGGACTATGGCCAAATATCCCGGGAAGGAATTTTAACAAAAACTACTTCTTTGTTGCCGATAACGTTGTACACATATATATAAAAAATATGCATAAAATTAATGGCTTGTATAAGTTAATGATTGATCTCCATTAAGTAGTGCTCAAGTTTCCAAAGTTTTAATATTATGATGTCCGTAATTAAAACATCAGAGCAGGTTTAGTGTGTATGAGGGTACACCGTGGACAAAAATTTTCAACATTTCCTATTGAGCGTTGCTTAGAGTAAAGCTGCGAATCTACATTGTACGTTTCACAGAACAAACATGCGGAAAAGAAGGAGCGCTCCGAAGTCACTCAGCATCTTGCAGAGGGTTCATTCCCTAAAGACGAAAAGTCTGTCTATGAATCGTTCCTCTGTAAACACGTGCAGTTACACTGCCCAGCGATCCACAGGAAGCAAATCGCTATCCACGCTGGACACTTTTTCGGCTTGCACGCGTTATGTTGGTATGGGTTTCGGCACTTTCCATTTAAAAAGCGTGCAAATGTAAGAAAATAAACATGAGTGAGGCCAGAAATACGCGAATTGTGTGTGTGTGTGTTCCCTGCCTTTTTATTGCAGTAATCATAATAATAAAATGGAAACGTAAACATTACATAAATGAGATATGCTTGCCTGCCACGAACGATATATTTTCTCTCATACATGATTTACATTAAAATGAAAAATTATAATTTTATTGCCTGGCAACAAAATTATTTTATTTTTAACAATTACCATTGTTTGAAATAGTTTAAATGAATTTTCAAGTACTTTACTGTTGTTAAAACGTAAAAGGTTGCAGGTAAACTACCCCTTTCCCTCAACCGATCTTCAGCAAAAACAATAAGTCGTGAGTACTCTAAAATCAGGGCTGTATGCAAAAAATTATTTGATTCTGTTTGAATATGCGGCAGTTATCGTTCGTCATAGAAAAAATTACCCTTGTTAAAACATAAAACGTTGCAGGTAAACTAGCCCTTTCTCTTAGCCGATCTTCACCAAAAACAATAGGTCTTGAGAACTCTACAAATCAGGGCTGTATGCAAAAAATTATTTGATTCTGTTTGAATTTGCGGCTGTTATCGTTTGCCATAGAAAATACCCTTGTTAAAACATAAAACGTTGCAGGTAAACTACCCCTTTCCCTTAACCGATCTTCACCAAAAACAATAGGTCTTGAGAACTCTACAATTCAGGGCTGTATGCGAAACATTATTTGATTCTGTTTGAATTTGTGGCTGTTATCGTTTGCCAAAAAAAAAAATTACCCTTGATAAAAAAACCGTTGCAGGTAAACTACCCCTTTCCCCCAACCCATCTTCACCAAAAACAATAGGTCGTGAGTACTCTACAAATTAGGGCTGTACGCAAAAAATTATTTGGTTCTGTTTAAATTTGCGGCAGTTATCGTTTGCCATAGAAAAAGAATCTACAGACAGACAGATAGACAGACAGACACACACACAGACACTTTTTGAAAAACAGCTTTTTTCATGTTTTGAGTGTAGTACAATCAGAATCTGCAATAATCTCAAACACAATTTTTTTTGCCATCACCATACTTCCATTTCCTTAAGGAATATGGAAGTAACATAAAATATGCAAGCAAAATCTTTTACCCATGGGATAAACATTTATAAACACCATCAAACACAGTTAAAATTGCTTGTCAGGATGTGTATTACAAAGTATAACATTTCTGCTTATGTATAGAAGCGTTGGAAAAAAAAGCATTTTGCTTAGAATTCTGGGCTCTACTTATCAGTCTGACATAACTGATCTAGAACATCATTAGGACAAGTGTGTTGAGCTAAGAGGATATTATTGTAAGAAATAAATGGAAAGTAATAAACAAAATGACTTTTATCCTACCCTCGTATACTAATTTTGAATGCCTGTGCAACAGTGAGGAAACTGCTGTCAGTTGTATAATAAGATTTGAAACTTCTTTGCAGTAATATCTAGTGAATTGTAGCACAGTTAAATACTTTTTACTTACACTAATACTGCACTGTAACTCCATGTGTAAGCAAGCAGTTGTAGAAATGAGTACCGAGTACTGGCATATGAAATTGGCTTTGTATAGTTGATGGCAATATAAGCAAGTTGCAATTGCCAAAAGCGTCTGAAATTGTTTCTTTGGTCTTTCTTGAATATTACAGAATCAGAAGCTTCATAATTAATTGTGTTATAGCTTGTTGGTGAGGAGAGTAACATTTGGGAGCCTTTGATGTAGTAATGCGTTTTTAATTGCGCAGCACTGTCCCAACCTGTCTCTGTGCACTAATCATATTGCACGGTTAGTAAGATGAGATTACTGCTTAGTGTCTGCTTTGCCACTGTGTTGCCACAATTAGTATTCACTAACCACAGCTTATCTCCTTCACTGGAAGTGACATATTCAAGTGTAGAAATATGTTATAACGTAATTACACTGATGCGAAATAAAGAATTAATTACCACTGGTAACAGTTGCTTTGATGCCGACTGTCATCCTTCCAATCAAGAGAACAATACCCTCTGGGAGTTTCCAGTTATTAATGCAGAGCATGCTTGTGTGATGACTCTTGGTTTGTGTAACTAGAATACTGTGAAGTGCTATAACAATTATTTGCTTCACTGTGCAGTTGAATACTGTTACTTGTCAGCCCATATTTAGGTCTGGCAATTAAAAATTGTAAACTGTTACATGTGTCAGTTATATTTTAATGCCCCTCTTTATATTACAAAAATATATTTTGATTTTCTGTTGGATTTGAGAAAGGTCTATCATTTATTATCCACACTTAAAAACTGTTACCAGGACACTTAACCAAATTTATAGTCTTCAAAACACACACACACACACACACACACACACACACACACACACACACACACACACACACACACACACACACACACACACACACACACACACACACACACACACACACACACACACACACACACACACACACACACACACACACACACACACACACACACACACACACACACACACACACACACACACACACACACACACACACACACACAGGGCTACATGAAAAACGACGTTGATTGGAAATATTTCACTGTCGCAAACAGCTCCATTACTTTTACTTCCATATTCCTTAAGGAAATTGAAGTATGGTGATGGCAAAAAAAATCGTGTTCGAGATTATTGCAGATTCTGATTGTATTACACTCAAAACATGAAAAAAAATAAGTCGTTTTTCGAAAAGTGTCTGTGTGTCTGTAGATTTTTTTTCTATGGCAAACGATAACTGCCGCAAATACAAACAGAATCAAATAATTTTTTTGCGTACAGCTCTGATTTGTAGAGTACTCAGGACCTATTGTTTTTGGTGAAGATCGGTTGAGGGAAAGGGGTAGTTTACCTGCAACGGTTTTTTTTATCAAGGGTAATTTTTTTTTTTTGCAAACGATAACAACCGCAAATTCAAACAGAATCAAATAATGTTTTGCATACAGCCCTGAATTATGGAGATCTCAAGACCTGTTGTTTTTGGTGAAGATCGGTTAAGGGAAAGGGGTAGTTTACCTGCAACGTTTTATGTTTTAACAAGGGTATTTTCTATGGCAAACGATAACAGCCGCAAATTCAAACAGAAACAGAAGATTATTTGCATACAGCCTTAAATTGTAGAGTTCTCAAGACCTATTGTTTTTGAATCAACTACTCTTCTGCATACCTTTTTGAATTATACAGAACTCAAGGTCTGTTGATTTTGTTGAAGATCGGTTAAGGGAAAGGGGTAGTTTACCAGCAACGTTTTATGTTTTAACAAGGGTATTTTTTCTGTGACGAACGATAACTGCCGTAAATTCAAAGAGAATCAACTAATGTTTTGCATACAGCCCTGAATCGTAGAGTTCTCAAGTCGTATTGTTATTGGTGAAGATCGGTTAAGGGAAAGGGGTAGTTTACCTGCAACGGTTTTTTATCAAGGGTAATTTTTTTCTATGGCAAACGATAAGAGCCGTAAATTCAAACAGAATCAAATACGTTTTTGCATACAGCCCTGTTTTGTTGAGTACCCAAGACCTGTCGTTTTTGGTGAAGTTCGGTTAAGGGAAAGGGGTAGTTTACCGGCAACGGTTTTTTAGGTTTTTTATCAAGGGTAATTTTTTTATATAGTAAACGATAACAGCCGCAAATTCAAGCAGAATCAAATGATGTTTTGCATACAGCCCTGTATTGTAGAGTTCTCAAGACCTGTTGGCGTTGGTGAAGATCGGTTAAGGGAAAGGGGTAGTTTACCAGCAACATTTTATGTTTTAACGAGGGTAATTTTTTATATGACGAACGATAACTGCCGTAAATTCAAACAGAATCAACTAGGTTTTTGCATACCTTTTTGAACTAAAGAGAACTCAAGGTCTGTTGATTTTGTTGAAGATCAGTTAAGGGAAGGGGAGTATATCAGCAACGTTTTATGTTTTAAAAAGGGTAATTTTTTTTATGACGAACGATAACTGCCGAAAATTCAATGAGAATCAAATAACATTTTTCACCCTTTCCTGAGTTGCAGAGAGCTCAAGGTCTATTGATTTTGGTGAAGATCAGTTAAGGGAAAGGAGTAGTTTACCTGCAACATTTTATGTTGTAACAAGAGAAATGTTTCCATGACGAACGATAACTGCCGCACATTCAAACAGAATCAAATATTTTTTTGCATGCTTCCCTGAATTGTAGAGGACGGAAGGTCTGTTGTTTTTGGAGAAGATCGGTTAAGAGAAAGGGGTAGTTTACCTGAAACATTTTATGATTTAACAAGAGTAAAGTACTTAATTTTTATAAATAAAGTATTCTGATAAGAAGCTCATAGTAATCCACTGTAGAAACGTAGATGAAATATCTATAAATGAAGAGGTTAGGTGAACGGGGTGGGGGTAATTTTCTATTATTAAAAATTATAGTTGTAGGTGGAGGGGATAATTTTTTATATGTGTACTACGTTATCGGCAACAAAGAAGTAGTTTTTTGTTATAATTGCTTCCCGGGCTCTTTAGCCGTAGTCCAATGTTTTCTGCAAAAGCAGACTTTTCGGCAGTGCCATCGACCGCCATCATCGGTGAAAATCGAGTGCGAAAACGTGAGTTGGTATACGTTAGTGACCACAGTACTGTGGTTAATGCTGAAGCAATAAGTAGAAAGACGTAGTTTCTATGGAAATATTTCATTTCGAATATGATTTTAAATTTAAATCTTAGAACATGGAAGTCATGTATGGTTCTCCATACCGATATTTTCTATGGCAAACGCTAACAGCCGCAAATTCAAACATAATCAAATAATGTTTTGCATACTGCCCAGAATTATAGATTTATCAAGACCTTTTGTTTTTGGTGAAGATCGGTTAAGGGAGAGGTATAGTTTACCTGCAACGTTTTATGTTTTAACAAGGGTAATTGTTTATATGACGAACGATAACTGTCGCACATTCAAACAGAATCAAATATTTTTTTGCATGCATCCCTGAATTGTAGAGGACTGAAGGTCTATTGATTTTGGTGAAGATCGGTTAAGAGAAAGGGGTAGTTTACCTGCAACTTTTTATGTTTTAACAAGAGTAAAGTACTTAATTTTGATAAATAATGTATCCTAATAAGAAGCTCATAATAATCCACTGTAGAAACGTAGATGAAATATCTATAAATGAAGAGGTTAGGTGAACGGGGTGGGGGTAATTTTCTATTAATAACAATTATAGTTGATTGGGTAGGGGAGAATTTTTTATATGTGTACTACGTTATCGGCACCAAAGAAGTAGTTCTTTGTTAAAATTCCTTCCCGGGCTGTTAAGCCGTAGTCCAATGTTTTATGCAAAACCAGACTTTTCGGCAGTCCATCGACTGCCATCATCAGTGAAAATCGAGTGCGAAAACGTCAGGTGGTATACGTTAGTGACCACAGTACCGTGGTTAAGGCTGAAGCAATAAGTAGAAAGAAGTAGTTTCTATGGTAATATTTCATTTCGAAAATGATTTTAAATATAAATCTTAGAACATGGAAGTCATGTATGGTTCTCCATACCGATATTTACTTCCATGTTCCTTAAGGAAATGGAAGTATTGTGATGGCAAAAAAAATCGTGTTCGAGATTATTGCAGATTCTGATTGTACTACACTCAAAACATGAAAAAAAGTCGTTTTTCGAAAAGTGTCTGTGTGTGTGTGTCTGTCTGTCTGTATGTGTGTCTGTAGATTTTTTTTCTATGGCAAACGATAACAGCCGCAAATTCAAACAGAATAAAAAATTTTTTCCATACAGCCCTGATTTGTAGAGTACTCACGACCTATTGTTTTTGGTGAAGATCGGTTGAGGGAAAGGGGTAGTTTACCTGCAACTTTTTTTTTTATCAAGGGTAATTTTGTTTGTTTGGCAAACGATAACAGCCGCAAATTGAAACAGAATCAAATAATGTTTCGCATACAGCCCTGAATTGTAGAGTTCTCAATATCTGTTGATTTTGGTAAAGATCGGTTAAGGGGAAGGGGTAGTTTACCTGCAACGTTTTATGTTTTAACAAGGGTATTTTCTATGGCAAACGATAACAGCCGCAAATTCAAACAGAATCAAATATTTTTTTGCATGCATCCTGAATTGTAGAGGACTGAAGGTCTATTGATTTTGGAGAAGATCGGGTAAGAGAAAGGGGTAGTTTACCAGAAACATTTTATGATTTAACAAGAGTAAAATACTTAATTTTTATAAATAAAGTATCCTGATAAGAAGCTCATAATAATCCACTGTAGAAACGTAGATGAAATATCTATAAATGAAGAGATTAGGTGAACGGGGTGGGGGTAATTTTCTATTACTAAAAATTATAGTTGAACGGGGAGGTGAGAATTTTTTATACGTGTACTACGTTATCGACTACAAAGAAGTAGTTTTTTGTTAAAATTGCTTCCCGGGCTGTTTAGCCGTAGTCCAATGTTTTCTGTAAAACCAGACTTTTCGGCAGTGCCATCGACTGCCATCATCAGTGAAAATCGAGTGCGAAAACGTGAGGTGGTATACGTTAGTGACCACAGTACTGTGGTTAATGCTGAAGCAATAAGTAGAAAGACGTAGTTTCTATGGAAATATTACATTTCGAATATGATTTTAAATATAAATCTTAGAACATAGAAGTCATGTATGGTTCTCCATACCGATTTTTTACTTCCATGTTCCTTAAGGAAATGGAAGTATGGTGATGGCAAAAAAAAATCGTGTTCGAGATTATTGCAGATTCTGATTGTACTACACTCAAAACATGAAAAAAAGTCGTTTTTCGAAAAGTGTCTATCTGTGTGTCTGTGTGTCTGTCTGTAGATTTTTTTTCTATGGCAAACGATAACAGCCGCAAATTCAAACAGAATCAAATACTTTTTTTGCATACAGCCCTGATTTGTAGAGTACTCACGACCTATTGTTTTTGGTGAAGATCGGTTGAGGGAAAGGGGTAGTTTACCTGCAACGTTTTTTTTTTAATCAAGGGTAATTGTTTTCTATGGCAAACGATAACAGCCGCAAATTCAAATAGAATCAACTACTCTTTTGCATACAGCCCTAAATTGTAGAGTCCTCAAGACCTATTGTTTTTGGTGAAGATCGGTTAAGGGAAAGGGGTAGTTTACCTGCAACGTTTTATGTTTTAACAAGGGTATTTTCTATGGCAAACGATAGTAGCCGCAAATTCAAACAGAATCAAATGATTATTTGCATACAGCCCTAAATTGTGGAGTTCGCAAGACCTATTGATTTTGGTGAAGATCGGTTAAGGGAAAGGGGTAGTTTACCGGCTATGTTTTATGTTTTAAAAGGGTATTTTATATGGCAAACGATAAGAGCCGCAAATTCAAACAGAATAAAATGATTATTTGCATACAGCCCTAAATTGTGGAGTTCGCAAGACCTATTGATTTTGGTGAAGATCGGTTAAGGGAAAGGGGTAGTTTACTGGCTACGTTTTATGTTTTAAAAGGGTATTTTATATGGCAAACGATAAGAGATACAGCTCTGGTTTGTAGAGTACTCAAGACCTATTGTTTTTGGTGAAGATCGGTTAAGGAAAAGGGATAGTTTACCTGCCACAAAAGGGGTAGTTTACCTGCCACGTTTTTTGTTTAAACAAGGTATTTTTTATGGCAAACGATAACAGCCGCAAATTCAAACATAATCAAATAATATTTTGCATACAGCACTGAATTGTAGAGTTCTCAAGACCAGTTGGTTTTGGTGAAGATCGGTTAAGGGAATAGGGTAGTTTACCAGCAACATTTTATGTTTTAACAAGGGTAAATTGTTTTATGACGAACGATAACTGCCGCAAATTCAAACAGAATCAACTACTCTTCTGCATACCTTTTTGAATTATATAGAACTCAAGGTCTGTTGATTTTGTTGAAGATCGGTTAAGGGAAAGGGGTAGTTTACCTGCAACGTTTTATTTTTTAACAAGGGTATTTTCTATGGCAAACGCTAACAGCCGCAAATTCAAACATAATCAAATAATGTTTTGCATACTGCCCAGAATTATAGATTTATCAAGACCTTTTGTTTTTGGGGAAGATCGGTTAAGGGAAAGGGGTAGTTTACCTGCAACGTTTTATGTTTTAAAAGGGTATTTTCTATGGGAAACGATAAGAGCCGCAAATTCAAACAGAATTAAATAGGTTTTTGCATACAGCACTGATTTCTTGAGTACTCAAGACCTATTGTTTTTGGTGAAGATCGTTTAAGGGAAAGGGGTAGTTTACCTGCAACGTTTTATGTTTTAAAAGGGTATTTTCTATGGCAAACGATAAGAGCTGCAAATTCAAACAGAATCAAATAAGTTTTTGCATGCAGCCCTGATTTCTTGAGTACTAAAGACCTATTGTTTTTGGTGAAGATCGTTTAAGGGAAAGGGGTAGTTTACCTGCCACGTTTTTTGTTTTATCAAGGGTATTTTGTATGGCAAACGATAACAGCCGCAAATTCAAACAGATTCATATAATATTTTGCATACAGCCCTTAATTGTAGAGTTCTCAAGACCTATCATTTGTGGTGAAGATCGGTTAAGGGAAAGGGGTAATTTACCTGCAACGGTTTTTTATCAAGGGTAATTTTACTTCCATGTTCCTTAAGGAAATGGAAGTATGGTGATGGCAAAAAAAATCGTGTCGAGATTATTGCAGAATATGATTGTACTACACTCAAAACATGAAAAAAGTCATTTTTCGAAAAGTGTCTGTGTGTCTGTCTGTCTGTAGATTTTTTTTTCTATGGCAAACGATAACAGCCGCAAATTCAAACAAAATCAAACAATTTTTTGCATACAGCCCTGATATGTAGAGTACTCGCGACCTATTGTTTTTGGTGAAGATCGGTTAAGGGAAAGGGGTAGTTTACCAGCAACGGTTTTTTATCAAGGGTAATTTTTTATGGTAAACGATAACAGCCGCAAATTCAAACAGAATCAAATAATGTTTTGCATACAGCCCAGAATTGTAGAGTTCTCAAGACCTGTTGGTTTTGGTGAAGATCGGTTAAGGGAATAGGGTAGTTTACTTGCAACATTTTATGTTTTAACAAGGGTAATTTTTTCTATGACGAACGATAACTGCCGTAAATTAAAACAGAATCAACTACTCTTTTGCATACCTTTTTGAATTATACAGAACTCAAGGTCTGTTGATTTTGTTGAAGATCGGTTAAGGGAATGGGGTAGTTTACCTGCAACATTTTATATTTTAACTAGGGTATTTTCTATGGCAAACGATAAGAGCCGCAAATTCAAACAAAATCAAATAATTTTTTGCATACAGCCCTGAACTGTAGAGTACTCGCGACCTATTGTTTTTGGTGAAGATCGGTTAAGGGAAAGGGGTAGTTTACCTGCAACGGTTTTTTTTTATCAAGGGTAATTTTGTTTGTTGGCAAACGATAACAGCCGCAAATTCAAACAGAATCAAATAATGTTTCGCATACAGCCCTGAATTGTAGAGTTCTCAAGATCGGTTGATTATGGTAAAGATCGGGTAAGGGAAAGGGATAGTTTACCTTTAACGTTTTATGTTTTAACAAGGCTATTTTCTATGGCAAGCGATAACAGCCGCAAACTCAAACATAATCAAACAATATTATGCATACTGCCCTGAATTCTAGAGTTCTCAAGACCTTTTGTTGTTGGTGAAGATCGGTTAAGGGAAAGGGGTAGTTTACTGGCAACGTTTGATGTTTTAAAATGGTATTCCCTATGGCAAACGATATGAGCCGCAAATTCAAACAGAATCAAATACATTTTTGCATACTGCTCTGATTTCTTGAGTACTAAAGACCTATTGTTTTTGGTGAAGATCGGTTAAGGGAAAGGGGTAGTTTACCTGACACGTTTTTTGTTTTATCAAGGGTATTTTATATGGCAAACGATAACAGCCGCAAATTCAAACAGAATCATATAATATTTTGCATACAGCCCTGAAATGTAGAGTTCTCAAGACCTGTTGGTTTTGGTGAAGATCGGTTAAGGGAATAGGGTTGTTTACCAGCAACATTTTATGTTTTAACAAGGGTAATTTTTTATATGACGAACGATAACTGCCGTAAATTCAAACAGAATCAAATGATGTTTTGCATACAGCCCTGTATTGTAGAGTTCTCAATACCTATTGGTGGTGGTGAAGATCGGTGAAGGGAAAGTGGTAGTGTACCTGCAACGTTTTATGTTTTAAAAGGGTATTTTCTATGGAAAACGATAAGAGCCGCAAATTCAAACAGCATCAAATACGTTTTTGCATACAGCCCTGTTTTGTTGAGTACTAATGACCTATTTTTGATGAAGATCGGTTAAGGGAAAGGGGTAGTTTACCAGACACGTTTTTTGTTTTATCAAGGGTATTTTATATGGCAAACGATAACAGCCGCAAATTCACACAGAATCATATAATATTTTGCATACAGCCCTGAAATGTAGAGTTCTCAAGACCTGTTGGTTTTGGTGAAGATCGGTTAAGGGAATAGGGTTGTTTACAAGCTACATTTTATGTTTTATTAAGGGTAATTTTTTTTTGGCGAACGATAACTGCCGTAAATTCAAAGAGAATCAACTAATGTTTTGCATACAGCCCTGAATTGTAGAGTTCTCAAGACCTATTGTTTTTGGTGAAGATCGGTTAATGGAATAAGGTAGTTTACCAGCAACGTTTTATGTTTTATCAAGGGTGTTTTCTATGGCAAACGATAACAGCCGCAAATTCAAACAGAATCAAATAATTGTTTGCATACAGGCCTGAATTGTAGAGTACCCAAGATCTGTCGTTTTTGGTGAAGATCGGTTAAGGGAAAGGGGTAGTTTACCTGCAACGGTTTTTTATCAAGGGTAATTTTTTTCTATAGTAAACGATAACAGCCGCAAATTCAAACAGAATCAAATGATGTTTTGCATACAGCCCTGTATTGTAGAGTTCTCAATACTTATTGGTGTTGGTGAAGAGCGGTTAAGGGAAAGGGGTAGTTTACCTGCAACATTTTATGTTGTAACAAGAGAAATGTTTCCATGACGAACGATAACTGCCGCACATTCAAACAGAATCAAATATTTTTTTGCATGCTTCCCTGAATTGTAGAGGACGGAAGGTCTGTTGATTTTGGAGAAGATCGGTTAAGAGAAAGGGGTAGTTTACCTGAAACATTTTATGATTTAACTAGAGTAAAGTACTTAATTTTTATAAATAAAGTATCCTGATAAGAAGCTCATAGTAATCCACTGTAGAAACGTAGATGAAATATCTATAAATGAAGAGGTTAGGTGAACGGGGTGGGGGTAATTTTCTATTATTAAAAATTATAGTTGAAGGTGGAGGGGAGAATTTTTTATATGTGTACTACGTTATCGGCAACAAAGAAGGAGTTTTTTGTTATAATTGCTTCCCGGGCTCTTTAGCCGTAGTCCAATGTTTTCTGCAAAATCAGGCTTTTCGGCAGTGCCATCGACTGCCATCATCGGTGAAAATCGAGTGCGAAAACATGAGGTGGTATACGTTAGTGACCACAGTACTGTGGTTAATGCTGAAGCAATAAGTAGAAAGGCGTAGTTTCTATGGAAATATTTCATTTCGAATATGATTTTAAATATAAATCTTAGAACATGGAAGTCATGTATGGTTCTCCATACCGATATTTTACTTCTATGTTCCTTAAGGAAATGGAAGTATGGTGATGGCAAAAAAGATCGTGTTCGAGATTATTGCAGATTCTGATTGTACTACACTCAAAACATGAAAAAAAGTCGTTTTTCGAAAAGTGTCTGTGTGTCTGCTGTCTGTGTGTCTATCTGTGTGTCTGTCTGTAGATTTTTTTTCTATGGCAAACGATAACAGCCGCAAATTCAAACATAATCAAATAATGTTTTGCATACAGCCCTGATTTGTAGAGTACTCAAGACCTATTGTTTTTGGTGAAGATCGGTTAAGGGGAAGGGGTAGTTTACCTGCAACGTTTTTTTATCAAGCGTATTTTCTATGGCAAACGATAACGGCCGCAAATTCAAACAGAATCAAATAATTTTTTGCATACGTCCCTGAATTGTAGAGATCTCAAGGACTTTTGATTTTGGTGAAGATCGGTTAAGGGGAAGGGGTAGTTTACTTGCAACCTTTTACATTTTAACAACAGTAAAGTACTTGAAAATTCATTTAAACTTTTTCAAACAATGGTAATTATTAAAAACATAATAATTTTGTTGCCAGGCAATAAAATTATAATTTTTTCATTTTAATGTAAATCATGTATGAGAGAAAATTATCGTTCGTGGCAGGCAAGCATATCTCAGTTATGTAATGTTTACGTTTCCATTTTATTATTATGACTACCGCAATAAAAAGGCAGGGAACACACACACACACACACACACACACACACACACACACACACACACACACACACACACACACACACACACACACACACACACACACACACACACACACACACACACACACACACACACACAAACTTCGCGTTATTTCTGGCCTCATTCATATTTATTGTCTTACATTTGCACGCTTTTTAATTGGCAAGTGCTGAAACCCATACCAACATAACACGTGCAAGCCGAAAAAGTGTCCAGCGTGGATAGCGATTTGCTTCCTGTGGATCGCTGAGCAGTGTAACTGCATGTGTTTACAGAGGAACGATTGATAGACAGACTTTTCGTCTTTAGGGAATGAACCCTCTGCAAGATACTGAGGGTCCATGAGTGACTTCGGAGCGCTCCTTCTTTTCCGCGTGTTTATGCCAGGCAATAAAATTATAATTTTTTCATTTTAATGTAAATCATGTATGAGAGAAAATATATCGTTCGTGGCAGGCAAGCATATCTCAGTTATGTAATGTTTACGTTTCCATTTTATTATTATGACTACCGCAATAAAAAGGCAGGGAACACACACACACACACACACACACACACACACACACACACACACACACACACACACACACACACACACACACACACACACACACACACACACACACACAAATTCGCGTTATTTCTGGCCTCATTCATGTTTATTTTTACTTCGATATTCCTTAAGGAAATGGAAGTATGGTGATCGCAAAAAAAATCGTGTTCGTGATTGTTGCAGATTCTGATTGTACTACACTCAAAACATGAAAAAAGTCGTTTTTCGAAAAGTGTCTGTGTGTGTGTCTGTCTGTCTGTAGATTTTTTTTCTATGGCAAACGATAACAGCCGCAAATTCAAACAGAATCAAATAATTTTTTGCATACAGCCCTGATTTGTAGAGTACTCACGACCTATTGTTTTTGGTGAAGATCGGTTGAGGGAAAGGGGTAGTTTACCTGCAACAATTTTTTTTTTATCAAGGGTAATTTTTTTTTTGGCAAACGATAGCCGCAAATTCAAACAGAATCAAATAATGTTTCGCATACAGCCCTGAATTGTAGAGTTCTCAAGACCTATTGTTTTTGGTGAAGATCGGTGTAACCCCTCTTTCAATTTTATTATACCTCATAAAAAAAACCTCAATATTTTTTTTTTTTTTTTCAAAGAGGGGCCACTAGTTATTTAGAACTAGGCGGAAGGCCTAGAGAAGTAAAAAAATGCACTGGGTCCAGTGAGACGGGACTTGCAAATGAAACTGCTTTCTGACAACAATAACAAGTTTTATTAGAATCATAATTCTTCGTAGAATTAATTCCCCAGTATATGTATATATGCGCCTTCAAATACCCACACACACATGTCCACCTGGTTGACAGCATATATATATTGTCATCGTACCACCCAAAAATTCTAAGTATGTGAAAGGCCAAAGTCAAATTGGCAGAACAGTAGAACGACACTTAAGTACCAAGTATAAACGAGAAATATCAATTTCGTACCCCAAATAATAATAAATGTGATATCACGAGGTCAACATGGCTGCCCGGTTGTCTAAAATGCATATTCTCATTTCTTTTATTTTCTTACAAAAAAACAAAAACAAAATTTCAAGCAAAATCAGTGGAACGTAACCACCCTAACCTAGAACTGGCATTGATTTATTTTTACATTTCGTTAACATTTATCAGTGAAGTATTTTTATGAAATATCAAAAGGAAAATTTAACAATTCATGTGCTGGCTATGGCAAAAGTTTAGTGATTACAATTATTTAAACAGTTGAAATGAATTTCATAAAGCAGAATCTATGGATTTAATTTGATAAAACATACTTGAGGTGTTCATAAAGAACCCACTTGACCTCAGGCACGGCCATGCGCCCAGACTAGATCCAGCAAACTATGACATGTTCTGGACCTGTGGATAACGGCACAAACAGGTGACGTCCACGGGTTAAAGGACCTCCCCAAACCTTTAAATTAATAACCAAATCAAATACCCAATTAAATGAAAATATATATATAACCACAAAAATTCCCCGACAAGGTACCGAGGCACCCGTGCATGGATACTTAACGCTAATATCACTTAGTAACAGTCAGTGCCGCCCATATTTACAGTAAAAAAAGACTAACATCAAATCGGGTGATGCATGACCCTGGCTGAGTTTACAAATTCTCTGAGGCGTAAGCATTAGTAAAAAGGAAAAAGATAATATTTAACCCCAAATGTCCCGTTGGACTTGTGCACAACAAAGTTCTAAACTGGAGCATTTCCAAAATATCTCAATGTAAGGTGTAGCGGCCACAAACATTTTTTAAAAGGCATGAATGTCACCTGGTATTACAGCACAGGGCTTGAGGATCTTGTAGCTTGTGTCCGTCCATTCGTCCTGACAGCTAAACGGAAAGTAACTGGATTAACTTCATGGATGGCAGGTGATCGGCCATCCGCTGGAGCGAGACAGATAGACAACTTAAATCGGGAACCCTGCACAATTATATTGATAATTACTCACTGGTTCAATAAATCACAATACCCCATTCACCCAGCTGAACTCACACATCACGACATGCCCAGTTTAAAATCTCCAGAAAATTTACTTATGCATAGAAACCCTACTGAATTAAATAAATTATTTTAGATATAATATATTAAACATTGAATCAACTAAATAGTTATTCATAACGTTTTCGTCAACCACTTAATCACTTACTATACTTTCAACATGAGCTAGCAAACTTTAACAGGTTCGTGAGGTACGTTCGTTTCACCAAAATCACAAAATAATTAACTTACGCCCCCTTCTAATATAATTAATTAAATAAACAGGCACAAAAACTGTAAAATACTATCTGTTAGCCAGCGTGAACATTCGAAACATGAATAATCAGAAATTAGCCTGATGCACGCCACGTGGTGACTCTATGCAAATATATCGCCCGGCATCGGCGTTGATATTAAGTAAAATACAATTTAGTTTTATTAAACAATAAGTAATATACCTTAGACACACTTACCGGAGAGTCGCATAGCTTTTACTTAGGCATAGTTATATATAGTATCAAAAATTCCAAGTCGAAGCTGCCAGGCGAATGAGAACGACCTTCTATGTTGAATGCTGATACGGGACTGGTTTATACAACCACTGCAAAAATTTTACGAAGCGCTAGTCCCAGAGCGCGCGCGGATCGGCACGGCGGATAGCATAACAAGACGGGCGCCGGTAAGCTAAATACTTAATTAATTAATTCGACACTGTCCGTCCTCGTTAACATAAAAACAGTTGAGTTTTTTCAAGCCCCCCACCCCAAAAGGGCAACTTGGTTGCCTCACACTTGGACGCAGAGGGTACCCTGCAGTGTACCCCAAATGTCTCTTTTAAAACCCGGGCATTCATTGGTGTTCAGAGCAGACTTCGCTCCCAGGAGAACAGAGGCTCCTCACAACTGCGGCCATCCTCATGCGACCCTCTCCGCCATGCCAACCCCACGGGACCGCCCCAACACGTCACCCTCCGCGGTGACCATCATCTACTTCCACCGGTCCCACTCACATACCCGTCCTAAGACCAAAGAAGGTATCTCCCACCTTGGTATGTGAGTGACCGTACTCCCTCTCATCCACCTCTTGAACCAACCAGCCATATGCATCAACAAGGCATCTCCATCCTTGCCATATGGCTGGTCCACATCCCTACACTAGGGCGGACGGCCCCGCATAGCCCGACAGAGAAGACCGCAAGGAGGGCCCGCGAACATCACTACCAATCTTACTTAACAAAAACACCAGGCAAAACAACCAGGGAATGCAGCATGGCTCGACCTCTACACTAACCCACAATCAAGATTTATTACAACCATTAACCAGAAACAACAGCACGCTATCACTCTCCATCATAACTTTCAGAATCAAAACTTACAATCTCCAAGACCACGACAATCTGAGGGAACATTCTCTAACTCTCTAACTTTTTTTTTTTTTTATGGTAGGGGTAGGAAAATTGGGAAGATGAAAAGGGCAAGGATCATTAAAGGGTCAGTAGCTAGGAGTAAGGGTGAGGACATGGCTCCCTCCGGAAATAAGGATGAATGGAGGAAACCAAGGCTCGCGTGGGCAGGGACGCAACCCTGAAATAAATGAACACCACTGGGAGTGTGGGGAACATCTATCCGCTACCCGTTAACCGCTTCTTCTCATATTTCTGTGATGGACTTTAGGTACCCGTTCCTTTCGGACACCACTCTCTGAGAAATTATCTCGTGTTGAGCAGTACTGGCTGGTTTCCTCTGAATCAGAATCAAGGCAACTGACATCGCTCCTTTCACTCCGCTTTGGATTATCCTCATCATCTAACTCCTCTTCTTCTACAATTTCCCCTTTTCTGTCCCCATAATCCAAATCAACCTCATGACACTGCAGCTCCTCACCATCTTCCAGTTGCTCCTCTGATCCATCTTCAACCACGTGTTCCCTCAGCTCCTCACCAATTTCTTCATCACACTCGTCACCAGCCGCTTCACAAACTTCTTCACTAACCTCTTCTCCAATCTCATTTTCACCAACACATTCATCATCAACATCATCGCCATCACGTCCACTACCACCATCCGAACACTGCACATCTTCATCCTCTAGTTGCTCACCTGGTCCGCATGAAACTTCTTTCCGTTCCTCGGAATCTTCTACACTACTTACAGAAGGCGTCTGCACATATTCACACACTACATCATTCTCACTCACACACTCCACGACGCTGCCGCCAAATTCCTCCTCAACTTCTACCTCATCTATTTCTACCACGCTTGCAGCATGGACATCCCCTTGTCCATCCGCAACCTCAGAAACACTTGCAGCCTGGACATCCCAGTGTCCATCTGCAAACTCAGACTCTTCAGTCTCCCTAACACCTATAACTATACTTCCCTGTGCAGCATCCGCAGACCGCTCATCTGTCGATTCCACTCCTTCACCACCTTCAGCAACTACAACGTCCTCAACATTTTCCACCCTGGAATCCAGCTGTCCAGGTTCATGTGCAATGACTAAATTAATTTCTACTGGCGATGGTAAAGCTACACCATCAAGTGACTTCTCATATCCCTGCATAGGCGATGACGATATTACCGGATCTGGATCCGTCACGAACCGAGATGGAGATACCGGAACAAATTCTGCGGCATCTGGATTCAACCATGATGTCCTCTTCGAGTCCTGTAACTCAGTATCAACAGACGTTTTCGTGTCGTCTTGTATTGATCCCACGAAGTAATTCTGCTCTTCTACTTCTGCTTCACCTTCTTCATCCACTACTCTATTAGGCACTTGCGCTTCATCTGGAACTTTTAAAGTTTCCTTTCTCTCCAAATAGGAATAACTTGCTACAGGATCCCTACCTGCCGATGTTTGTTCCCTAATATAACTTCTTCTTCCCCTGTTAATTTCATATTTCTTTGTTTTCTGTGCTGTAGCTGTTGTCACCGTCTTTCCACTTACCACCCCCTTGTAGCCTCCATTACTTCCGGAATATCCAGTTTTTCTGCCAGTCTCTTGTGTTCTCCTCCTACTCCCATGTTTATCATTCTTACCTCTTTCTAATGAACCACTGGAGTATTGGACATCTTTAGCAGCTCTTCCCCGGGACTTGTCATTCGCTTGGACAGTAATAGAAACCAGACACAACCGGTCCAGATCCGCGAAACAACGTGGAGGATCTGCGAAGACCAGCCGGGATCTCTCTTGGGGATTCAGTCCTTCAAGAATTGCTTGTATTACCTCCCTCTCGGGCAATCCCAACCTTAATACCCGGGCAGCCTTCCTTACATCGTGCACGTAGTCCCCCAATGCCTCTCCGTTGACCTGTAGGCGATAGAATAAATCCAGCTTAAGCTGGGAACGTCGTCGACGGGGTATGAAGAAGTCCAACACTTCCCCATGGAAAGCGTCAACACTGCCGCCCCGACGCAGAGTGTTTGTGACCAGCCCTGCCAATGGACCCCAGCAATACGGGTATATAAGGGACAAGACCTCCCCATCGGTCACCCCCGGGAAATCTGCCAACTGCAGGACAAGGTCTAAGAAAACCAGCAACTGCTCCTCATCTACTCCATCTAACACTGAAAGTTTCTGGAGAACTCCTGAAAGAGGGTGGGGCAATTTCTGGTAGCATACCCCCGCCAGAATTGCACAATTCAAAACACACAACAACAAACATAAATTCCCATGAAACACCTAACACAAAAACATGACTTACAAAAGGAAAAACTTGAGTACTCTCTCTTCCATCAAGTGGACTCCCCGGGTTCCCTAGCGCTGCGAAAACCTGACCCGCTCCAGAACCAACTCTCCGTCAGCTGCCAGACTCAAAAGAAGAAACGACATCAGACACTAACACCAACATACAATCCACACCACCGAACACCTACCACAACATATAACATTCCAACCAAAACATCACAATTTCAGTCGGACGGTAACATACCGCATCCAGCTAACCGCACGCGCTATTACTTCCATACCATAAATAAGGGAGCCCATCCCCACGCGATCTCCGGTAAGGTCCAGTCTCAACAACAAAAACCCAACTACAAACGCATGCCACGTGGCGGCACCAGGTTTACAATTCAAATCACATAACAATAATTCACACATAATACATATATACATACATACGATATCAAACCTGCCATTGCATTTACCTATTTTCATTTTCAAATATTTCTGAAGTTTGATTTTTTTTTCCAACTATTTCCGAGTTTGCAAGCCCCGTCACACCAAAGGACGCAAGGGTTCAACCCCAGAATCAACCACGCTCTGCTACCATTTGTAACCCCTCTTTCAATTTTATTATGCCTCATAAAAAATCTCAAAAAAATTATAATTTTTTTGTTTGTTTGAAAGAGGGGCCACTAGTTATTTAGAACTTGGGCGGAAGGCCTAGAGAAGCGAAAAAATGTGCTGGGTCCAGTGAGACGGGACTTGCAAATGAAACTCTGCTTTATGACAACAATAACAAGTTTTATTAGAATCATAATTCTTCGTACAATTAATTCCCCAGTATATGTGTATATGCGCCTTCAAATAAATAAAGTTAATCTTACATAATCAGCATAATAAATCAAATTCATTAATAGGATTCAATAGTATGCATGTGTACATATCTGCATCTTCATACAATTAAGTTATGATTACAAGTGTTTTCACCTTCATAAGAATAGCTCAAAATCGTTATTATAATTCAATACTATACATATGCATCTCCAAATAATTGACGTTAATATCACTGAGCAGCATACATGTATTTCTCAATAATTTAAGAACGGCGCATAGCATCGACCCTCCCAGTAAGCAACATAAACTATGAACATGATATATATAACAGAACGTATAAATAATTTAATAATCTCGTAAATGCATGACACACAACATATAATTGACATAGATACACATAGGAAACATATATATATATATATATTATAACTCTACTTCTATGCGTTATTGTTATGCTGTGTTGTGTGTGAGTACCCACCTGCTGTCTGATCTTGCAGATTCTTCCGACTAGGGCGTGTGGATTTTGGATTTGAAGTTCGCAAGCTAGTAATCTCAAATTATTACAACAACACACAAAATAGGTTACTTTAAAGGGGGAGAGTTTTGTGAGACTGGTAGGCTTTATCGTACAACAATAAAACACTGTTATATGGGGTAATAAAACGTTGTTTATTACACCAACAACACACAAGAATAGAATGGTTATTATTTTATGATTTTCTTATAGTCTAAACAATGAATCAATGTTTTTCGATTGGTCAATAGTTGAAAGAAACTGAACTCGTTCTTTGGCGAGTTAATTGCAATTTAAATTTTACTTTATTAATTGATTTGAATTTAATTAAATTTATTTAATTAAATTGAATCTAAGTGTTCATGAAACAAAATATAAAACTCTGAAATTAATTAGAATAATTAATTAAAATAAATTAGACGTGACAGTCTAGTTCACGTTATTTCATTTCTAGTGATTCTACTTCTGATATACTGCAGTATGATCTAAGATTAGATTGTCAGTTAAGATTTGTATAGCGCTTTTATACTACTTCTATTTCTTAACTATAACTTACTAATGTCTTAAACTGCTATACAGATTATCACAACGAATTTACTTTTTAATTACTAGAGTCTTTGCTTTTTGTTTGGCACCTGAATTATTTGAATTACAATGTTTTAATTGAAAAATAGAAAATTTGATCTGAAAAATAAATAAGTGGATTTTGCTTTCCTGTTACTGAAGAGGATGTCGTCCCGATTTGTCCCTCGTCGATTCGAGTCCTTGGTTAGAGAAAGTAATCTGCTTAGAACTGCTGGATTCGGTCGTGGAGTTCAAAATTCGGCAACACTCTGCTTCCTTGCTGTTTGTGAATATTTTAACGTCTGCTGGAACTGCTTCTTGTCCCTCGTCGATTCGCACGTTGCACGTCAGCGTGTGTGTGTGTGTGCTTCGTTCGGGTGGTCGCTCTGCTCGTCAGCTGTTCACCAATGATTTAGACGGCCTCTCTGCTGTATTCTTGAAGTCTGGTGGATCCCTTGCGTGCTTATGACTAACTGGTAGTACACAATAAGCTTGGTTGATGTACTGAAGAGTATCTCGCCTTTACGCAACAATTACGAGCTATACAGATGATCTGTACTTAGTGTGTTCGTAATTGCGTGTGTGTTGACCACGTAGAGTCTTCTTGTTGATCTTCACCACTTTGGTTACTAGACGATCGAAGGACTACGTCTTAACTTCGTGAGTACTGACAGAAGAGTGATCTTTCAACCAGAAAACACCGCACTGGCCGGGGCTCGCGTGAAATGATTTCATTGGCTGCCACACTCTCCCTACCACATAAAATTTTGAATTCCCTTGGTCCGTGAGAATGAAGTTAGGTTCCCACAGACGGAGAATAGAATATTATTATCTAATATAATTATCCGGCGGAACCAATTTGCCGCTGCGGATATCCTGTGCTTATTTAATTTTGCAATAACTTGGTTGCAAACCAAGTTGTGTGAAATCTAAAATATACAATCTGTCAGAAATTATTATCTTTATAACATACTAAAATCTCATTACTGTAACTCTATTTTTACAGAAGTTATTCAATTATTTTAATTAACTCTTTCATTTGTTAATTATATTGCATCAAATTTGCACACGTCATTATTAATATCTCGGCAAACATTTTGGCTATGTTAGATTTCGCCTTTATTTATTAGTTTCCAAGATATTAATAATTAACAGTTTGGGTGTGGTCGCTTCCTTGTACAGCGAACTGATTACATAATGACCACGTGTGCGTCGCTTTACACAGCATTATTTTCAATGCGCTACATTCAAATGGAGTTTTGACTGTTACATTTTATTAAATATGCTTTCAGTATGCGGTAAACATATAACCCCAAATAGTTAATATTTGGTGCTGTTATAATATATATATATATATATATATATATATATATATATATATACATATAAATACCCACACACACATGTCCACCTGGTTGACAGCATATATATATATTGTCATCGTACCACCCTCAAACCACCTTAATCAGATCAAGTACCCGGCCAGCTTTAAGGCTTCTCAATTAACAAACCCAACAGAAATAACAAGTCATAAAATCCCAGAGTAGAAACACCCAAAAATTCTAAGTATGTGAAAGGCCAAAGTCAAATTGGCAGACAAGTAGAACGACAGTTAAGTACCAAGTATAAACGAGAAATCAATTTCGTACCCCAAATAATAATAAATGTGCCATCACGAGGTCAACATGGCTGCCCAGTTGTCTAAAATGCATATTCTCATTTCTTTTATTTTCTTACAAAAAAAACAAAAAACAAAATTTCAAGCAAAATCAGTGGAACGTAACCACCCAAAATTAACCTAGAACTGGCATTGATTTATTTTTACATTTCGTTAACATTTATCAGTGAAGTATTTTTATGAAATATCAAAAGGAAAATTTAACAATTCATGTGCTGGCTATGGCAAAAGTTTAGTGATTACAATTATTTAAACAGTTGAAATGAATTTCATAAAGCAGAATCTATGGATTTAATTTGATAAAACATACTTGAGGTGTTCATAAAGAACCCACTTGACCTCAGGCATGGCCATGCGCCCAGACTAGATCCAGCAAACTATGACATGTTCTGGACCTGTGGATAACGGCACAAACAGGTGCCGTTATCTACCTTAGACACACTTACCGGAGAGTCGCGTAGCTTTTACTTAGGCATAGTTATATATAGTAGACAAAAATTCCAAGTCGAAGCTGCCAGGCGAATGAGAACGACCTTCTACGTTGAATGCTGATACGGGACTGGTTTATACAACCACTGCAAAAATTTTATGAAGCGTTAGTCCCAGAGCGCGCGCGGATCGGCACGGCGGATAGCATAACAAGACGGGCGCCGGTAAGCTAAATACTTAATTAATTAATTCGACGCTGTCCGTCCTCGTTAACATAAAAACAGCCGAGTTTTTTCAAAAATCGGCACATCGGTTAAGGGAAAGGGGTAGTTTACCTGTAACGTTTTATGTTTTAATAAGGGTATTTCCTATGGCAAACGATAACAGCCGCAAATTCAAACAGAATCAAAAGATTATTTGCATACAGCCCTATATTGTAGAGTTCTCAAGACCTATTGTTTTTGCTGAAGATCGGTTAAGGGAAAGGGGTAGTTTACCTGCAACGTTTTTTTAACCAGGGTATTTTCTATGGCAAACGATAACAGCCGCAAATTCAAACAGAATCAAATAATGTTTTGCATACAGCCCTGATTTGTAGAGTACTCAAGACCTATTGTTTTTGGTGAAGATCGGTTAAAGGGAAGGGGTAGTTTACCTGCAACATTTTTTTATCAAGCGTATTTTCTATGGCAAACGATAACAGCTGAAAATTCAAACAGAATCAAATAATTTTTTGCATACGTCCCTGAATTGTAGAGATCTCAAGGACTTTCGATTTTGGTTAAGGGGAAGGGGTAGTTTACCTGCAACCTTTTACGTTTTAACAACAGTAAAGTACTTGAAAATTCATTTAAACTTTTTCAAACAATGGTAATTGTTAAAAATAAAATAATTTTGTTGCCAGGGAATAAAATTATAATTTTTTTTTAATGTAAATTATGTATGAGTTAATATCTTTATATATATAATTCTTCTGTACGTGTGTATGTCACTGAACTCCTCCATGTATAAAATAATATATCGTTCGTGGCAGGTAAGCATATCTCAGTTATGTAATGTTTACGTTTCATTTTATTATTATGCCTACAGCAATAAAAAGGCAGGTAACACACACACACACACACACACACACACATACACACACACACACACACACACACACACACACACACACACACACACACACACACACACACACACACACACACACACACACACACACACACACACACACACACACACACAATTCACGTTATTTCTGGCCTTATTCATGTTTATTTTCTTACATTTGCACGCTTTTTAAATGGAAAGTGCCGAAACCCACACCAACATAACGCATGCAAGCCGAAAAAATGGACATCAATTTGCTTCCTGTGGATCGCTGGGCAGTGTAACTGCACGTGTTTACAGAGGAACGATTCATAGACAGACTTTTCGTCTTTAGGGAATGAACCCTCTGCAAGATGCTGAGGGTCCATGAGTGACTTCGGAGCGCTCCTTCTTTTTCGCGTGTTTGTTCTGCGAAACATACACTGTGGATTCGCAGCTTTACTCTAAGGAACGCTCAATAGGAAATGTTGAAAATTTTTGTCCACAGTGTACCCTCATTCACACTAAACCCGCTCTGATGTTTTAATTACGGACATCATAATATTAAAACTTTGGAAACTTGAGCACTACTTAATGGAGATCAATCATCAACTTATACAAGCCATTAATTTTATGCATATTTTTTATATATATGTGTACAACGTTATCGGCAACAAAGAAGTAGTTTTTGTTAAAATTCCTTCCCGGGATATTTGGCCGTAGTCCAATGTTTTCTACAAAACCAGACATTTCGGCAATGCCATCGACTTCCATCATGAGTGAAAATCGAGTGCGATAACGTGAGGTGGTATACGTTAGTGACCACAGTACTGTGGTTAAGGCTGAAGCAGTAAGTAGAAAGAAGTAGTTTCTATGGTAATATTTCATTTCGAAAATGATTTTAAATATAAATCTTAGACTATGGAAGTCATGTATGGTTCTCCATACCGATATCTTACATTTGCACACTTTTTAAATGGGAAGTGCCGAAACCCATACCAACATAACGTGTGCAAGCCGAAAAAGTGTCCAGCGTGGATAGCGATTTGCTTCCCGTGGATCGCTGGGCAGTGTAACTGCACGTGTTTACAGAGGAATGATTCATAGACAGACTTTTCGTCTTTAGGGAATGAACTCTCTGCAAGATGCTGAGGGTCCATGAGTGACTTCGGAGCGCTCCTTCTTTTCCGCGTGTTTGTTTTGTGAAACATACACTGTAGATTCGCAGCTTTACTCTAAGCAACGCTCAATAGGAAATGTTGAAAATTTTTGTCCACGGTGTACCCTCATACACACTAAACCTGCTCTGATGTTTTAATTACGGACATCATAATATTAAAACTTTGGAAACTTGAGCACTACTTAATGGAGATCAATCATTAACTTATACAAGCCATTAATTTTATGCATATTTTTTATATATATGTGTACAACGTTATCGGCAACAAAGAAGTAGTTTTTGTTAAAATTCTTTCCCGGGATATTTGGCCGTAGTCCAATGTTTTCTACAAAACCAGACGTTTCGGCAATGCCATCGACTTCCATCATGAGTGAAAATCGAGTGCGATAACGTGAGGTGGTATACGTTAGTGACCATAGTACTGTGGTTAAGGCTGAAGCAGTAAGTAGAAAGAAGTAGTTTCTATGGTAATATTTCATTTCGAAAATGATTTTAAATATAAATCTTAGAATATGGAAGTCAGGTATGGTTCTCCATACCGATATTTTTGATAAACCATACCAAGACAAAGAAAAAAAAGAAGACAGTTTTATTTATTTATGTGTGTTTATGTAAATAACTGGGTAGACCCAGTAACCTATAACATAGCTGTGGTATAAAAAACAATTTTTATTTTTTATCACATGTTGTCTATGGAAGTACCTCATATGTTACCAAGGTCTCATAGATTTCTGGTTCAGAAACTTCACAGTTAAATGATTTATGAGACAAAGTACTAGTTTCCCTGAACATAACATTCCTATTGTACATTTTGTATTTGAAGTTATATAGTAATGTACTTCAGACTGCTTACACACACACACACACACACACACACACACACACACACACACACACACACACACACACACACACACACACACACACACACACACACACACACACACACACACACACACACACACACATACACACACACACACACACACACACACACACACACACACACACACACACACACACACATGCGCATGCGCATGCGCATGCATACACAAAGAAAAAGTAATGTGATAAAGTACTTAGTACTGAAACAGTAAAAACTTAGATTTCCTTTATACACTGTGCATTTTATAGTTTCCAGTATTGACCCCATACTTCACAGATCACTGTCCTGCATCATTTTCAGTGTAAGAATCAGAAACTAAGTAAGAGTGAGTTACTAACATTTGCATAAAGTAGAAATACATTATTCGATATTGTGTACAGTCCATTGTGTTAATAGTTGCTTATTACAATTGAAAAAGTTTTTTTTTTCGTTACAATATTATAATTATCCTACCATTATAATTGTTGGACAATTGAGTGGCATGACAAAAAATATCTCTTAATAAAAAGTCTTTAATAGACAGTGTTTCTATATTAAATATCTGTGAGTTTTCTGTTCCTTGAACCTTAAAAAAGAAATTGACTAAGAGACCTGTAAAAGCAATAAACATATTAATATTGTTATGAATTAAAATATGATTAACACTTTATTTCAGACCATTTTTGTTTGGTAATTGTTAGAGAAGGTTAATTTTTCTCATGCAAACATAATTAGTGAAGGCTTTTTAAGGTTAAAGAAATTATTAATATTGATGTTACTTTCACTGTAACATGGGCGGATTTGTTGTACTGCCGCCCCCAGGCATGGCAGATAATGCCGCCCCCCTCCACCCTCTCCTATCTCTCTCCCTCATTCCCCCTCTCTTCCCCTCTTCGATTTCACATCCTCTTTCCCCCCCAAGTTTGATTGTCTGCCTCGTTTCCTTTGACTGTCAGGTGAATTATATTTCATGTAAAAATAAATTAACATTGATAATATAAATATTTACTTGTCAGAAGAAAATAATTACCGGTAATTTTAGTTAGAAATTAAGGGAAACGTAAATAAAATCACAAAATATGGGTACAAACATTATTTATTAAATGACAAACAGAAAATACTGGAATACTGGTACAGTTATATATGCAACTCAACTAATTTTATCGTATTCAAAGATTACAGCACAGAAATAATAATAATGCAACAAATACTGAATAATGTTAGTTTTATATGAAACAAATGAAATTGAAATCAGCATGACTTTGATAATAGCATTAAACATGTCTTCAGCTTTGTGGCCAGTATTGGGAAGGAATGTCAAAAACCGTTCAATGGGAGAACCATCTTCTTTAACATACCTTATCACAATAGCCAGTTGGTCTACATGTGAGATATCTGGTGTAGAGTCAACTATTATTGAGAAGTACTTGGCCTGCTGTACTTCACAAACAATTTTGTTTGTAATATTATTATAAACTAAAATAAACAGAAATTCTTCAGCAATAGTTGAAGATAAATAGGATGTGTTACCACTACCTGGGTGGCCATAGTTAGCTATGTGACACACTAGAAAAGAGTCAAACTCAGCTATAACTTCAAGCAGCATCATATAATTCCCATTTCTGCTGCTTCCAAACTTTTCGTCATGTCCACACAATGGCATACCACGTGATGCTAATGCTTTAACAACAACAACGACACGTTGAAGAACACTCTTCCAATAATTAACCTCAGCTTGAAATTGTTCTACAAGCTGCTTATCAATGCGGCCTTTAAATGGACTTCGTTCGTTAAGGGTTTTAAGGCAGTTTCTGTGATTAGGCCTAACTGAGTTTTTGTGCTCTGAGACTGATGTACTTGCATTTTTCCAGTCATTAAATCCTCCTTCGGAAAACTTTGTTTTACTAGCGTTTTTGTCTAAGAACATAATGCAGACACCACAAAAAACGCATCCAGTACTCTCAGAAAACACTAACCAATTTCAAGGCAATGATTCACCATTTGTAAGCTTGCGCTGAAACATATTTACTGTAAGGTACCTGACTGTACGTTATACCGCTTCATTGATTTTTTAAAATCTGCATTAGTATTTTGGCAAAAACCAAATTTGGCCACATAATCACGAGTTCTCTCGTTCACTGACCAATTAACAGGATCACAGTCAAGAAATTCTAATTCTCCTACCTTATTTGAAGTTGAAGATGAAGTAGCAGTAGTTATCTTGAAGTCAACTGAATCTACACCAGTCTCCCCCTTGGATAAAAAAGTCTCCTGGTTCACATTATGAACAGTCTCTTGGGCCTCACTGTCACTAATGTCACTGCTACTCTCGGTATCACTATCACTAGGAAGCTCCTTAACATTGTTTTTACGTTCTTTTTCATTTGACAAGCTTTGGTTCTTCTACTGTTCATTTGCTTGCGTTTTTGACTGAGTTTTAAAAAAACTATTGATTTTTAAGGTTTTACTTAAAACAAAGTCTTCTCTAGCTTCCTTTTCTTTTCTTAATTTCTTATATTGTATGCCACTTAAACGTTTTCTTCCATCTGCCATTTTCTTAAAATACAATAGAAAAATATATTTACACAATGTCGCACAGGCACAGAAATAAATTTTAATTTGTAAATTAAAGTTGTTTGTTTTTATTTCTAAATGTTAAAATATTTAAACACGTTAATAAATGCTTTTTATAATTCATGTTGAAGAGTCCACAATGCAACTATAAAACCCTGTACTGAATAGAATAAGAATAACTTCACTAATCGCGATAGCCGAGTGGCAAAATTATGACAAGCGAACGCTCCGAGTTCAGTGTATCATTAAAACATAATTTTACAACACGCAACATATAAGCATAAACTGCCCACCTTGTCGACAAGAGAACAACTAACTGAGATAAAAATAGGCACAGTACAGAAGGTTTGTTGACAGACGGATGACTCACGCGCGTTCCGCAGAAGTACAGTCAACGCCAAATATTTCAACGGTTGAAAACATAAACATTCGCCCGTATTACTTTTGGGTGAAAAACGATAACTGCATTATAGTTAAAAATTAAGTGGAGATAATTTTTATATTTGTGTGTGCTTAATTGAATTGGCTTTTAAACTTATAAATTTGGTTGAATCTAAAAATATTTCTTAACTCAAATTTTGCCGCTCCCCAAAATTTGGCGCCCCAGGCAAGTGCCTAGTCTGCCTGTGCGTAAATCCGCCCCTGACTGTAAACTTACTTGTTTTATTCACTCAGACGACGTTTTGGAGTGGTGTTCTCCTTCTTCAGTGAGTTATGATACGGAATGTGCCAAGTTGTCGGAAATTTTATGTGTAACGGTTTTTTAGTTAACAGGTTGTGTGTGGGGGTGGAGATGGAGGGGATTGGCGCAGGAGTTTGAATTGTGTGTGTTGTTTATTATTGTGTCAAATAGTGTGTTTGATTTAAATTGTAAATGGTCATTGAGTATGTTGTTTGGTTGTATTTGTATATTTCAAATTGTTATGTGGTGTTAAGTTTACGACTTTTGGGTTAGTCATACTAAATGTTGACTTTTGGGTTTACGACTTTATACGTAAGTTGACTATGTGATTTGTAAAGGGCATTGCAGGTCACTTATAATTAAAATTTTTTTGATGTTGCTATGCTGTTGTTTGGTTTCTAAGTGTTTAGATCAGCTGTTAATGTTTTGTCAACAGCTGTATCTTGCCTACCAGTATATCTCATTTAAAAATCAAATTCTTTAAATACTATTGTTAGATATTGACTTTTATACAACACAAGAAAACTGGTATAATTAAACAAACGATATACTAATAATATTTTTGTGTTTGTAAGTCAGTATGTCTACAGTAAGTGACATTAGTTGGAGTATAAAAAAAAAAAATTGAAAAGGTTAGTACTAAATATGCACTATTTTACAATAATTTAAAGACAAGTATTCACAAATAAATATCAATATGTAATTTCTTTTGTCATTCTGTCCAGTGGAATATAGTTATTGGTAACACTTATAGTTAGTTATTTATAAAGTTCAGAAGTAAACATAAATATTTCTCTTCTTGTAACATTTCTCTTTAAAATGGAAATGTTACAAGTTTCAGTAGCCTATATTCAGGAAAGGAAAGAAGTGTAAATAAAAAAATGGATTTGAGTTAAATTTGAAGAATCATATATATATTTTTTTCAACAAAGAAAGATGTTGATGCTGTTATGTAAGAAGATACGATATGTTGAAAGTAATAGAGAATATATTATATAGTTCATTGCATTCTGTGAACAGTTATTATCTAGTTGAAAAGTTTACTGGAGTACTTACTGACTGTTCAATATGGAGTCAACTAAATCATTCAAATGTTTTAAATTGTTTCTAACATTAACATCTGACTTGTTTACAAGTTACATTCTGAAATTTAATTACCTCTGCATACATTTATAACTGGCTCTGTCATACTGAATGTGCAGTTTTGTAAAACAATCACAAATTTGTACACATTTATTTAGGAAGCGTTTGGGGTAAGGTTAATGTAGA